>JAQQAF010000002.1:36089681-36654581 GCA_029747655.1 Ensete ventricosum | reverse complement strand
ACATAATCATAGGCACATAAGTTCAACAGTAAACGAGAAAAATCATATGATCACAGGCCCCCAATAATAATAATCATATACACACATCACAAGGGCTATGGTCATCCTCCCACATCATACATCACATGTATACATCATCATGTAAGAGTACTAAGATAGATAATAATAATAGTTAACTAACCTTTTAATTAACTAATATCTCTTGAAATTCGAGATATATAGGGAATTTTCTAATTTGTGAAGGGTATTTTTAGAATTTAGATAAAAGGATAGACCTCAATATTTCTACAATTTAGAGGGGCAAAATCATCCTTTTACTCAAAAAGTCCTAAATTCCCCTTTGTGGCATCAACTTCTTATGGTTGTCGCCTTCCTATAGGTGTCGCCCTTGTGCAGGTGGTCGCTAGTGTGGCGTTGCCTCACATACGACACCGCTTGCACGTGGTGTTGCCCCGCGCAAGCACCTGGCCCACAAATGGCCTCCCATGGGCGTTGTGCCTGCAGGTGCCCCCTTTACGAGCAGGTGGCTCCCTTGCCCGCAAGTGGTTTGCCCACAGGCACCTTGCCAGTAGGTGTTGCCTTTGTGGGCAAGTGGCTCCTTTGCAGCCTTGCGTGTGCATCGCTTCTCTACAAGCGTATCCTAACGTAGCAAGAATGTGTAAAATAATTCTTCATGATTCAACACAACACATGTAATTTATATACCAATCATCGCATGATAGACCTGACTAAGATACCATTGTTGGGAGACCTGATAGGAGCATCACATGAGTAGCGAAAAATAAAAATAAAACTGGTATCTCATGTTTATCATATCACCATGTGATGATTGGTATGTAAGAAAATAAAAAAATCTATGTATCGTGTGTTAGATATTTTATCTAGGGAGATCGTATATGCCTAAAAAACCAAGTTCATGGGAGAGGATGAAGGAGGTCAAATGTCCTCTTTAGCGGTATCTACATAGCAGATGCGACGATGATGCTCCTCAAATCGCTACGAGATCTCCCTCTCTACACATAGCATACAAGAGTTGTCGATCAAGGAGATGAGGAGGCTAAGGAGAATAGGAGGGGCAACCACTAGAAGCTTTAGTCTATTAACCCTTTAACCCCCTCCTATTTATAAAGATCCTTGTCAACTTAACCCTAATGGATCCTATCTATTGGATACTGGATCTCTATCCAACTATCCAAGCCTCTATTAGTGGATCTCTATATAATAATCTCTTATTAGCTTATACTAGATCTCATTCATAGGAATTAATAAAACATGGGCTTATTTAGATATCCAATAAAACAAGGGCTCCGTAGATATCTCAAATCTAAACCTCTACTCGTCGTAACATCTACTATACGTATGTAACCCTCTAACACAAGGGGTATTCCTCTCATGTTGTTAAGAGTGGATGATCCTCTATTGACACTTCATTACCATCAAAGAAAGGAATATTTAAATAATACATCCTTGGTGTCTTAAGTTTAATGACCAGACACACAATTAGAACTACAAAATCGGTGTCTAACATCAAGTATCATTAATCATTCAATATTTCATAAGCGGATCAATAAATGAACTCGTTCTCCAATGAGCACCTATATGTACTCTTAGTGTCCCCACATAAGTGGCTATAAGACTAACCATATTCATCATATGGATGGGTATACAATACATCGATCTATCCAGTTATCTTAATGTCCCTCTTAATTAACCTATGACCAGGATTATTTAGAGTTTATGTTTAAAGGTGAATTGGTCTCATTATCATGATCTCATTATGATCCAATTCTCATTGCATAGATCCAAAGATATTATAATTAATATATGCAACAAGCAACATAAAGTGAGAAAAATATCAATAATATAATATACAAAAATACTGTGTAGCATGTCACACGTGTCATCACTCACGTGATTAGCTTGTAGAGCACCCTGTAACCAATAATATACTCCTTATAAATATCTTCATGCACCTTGACAAACATTCTCTTGGTTTCTTGGGGTGTCCAATATCTGAGGAGTGGTTTTTTCAAAGGGACCTATGATATATGTTGTCGTTAATTATGCAATACCATATTTGGTGATGTTTAACTCTTCGGGTTTCCACGAGGTCAATAAGGATTTTCCAATCTCTTTTATAGCACATGATCTCATCCATCCAGCTCAGCTCCCCCTAAACCATAGATACGTCATGCTTCTTAATGGTTTGGGTCAACAATGTCTTAAACAAAGGCTAGTATTCCTTCGAAACCCAAGCTATATACCAATTTTTACAAATGCAACAACTTGGATGTTTTCTTTGCAGGAGACTTGTAATACATTGAGTCGAGGAAACTATTAGCCAATTTATTTACCTCAACGAGGTACTTTTCCATTGTCATATCTCAAGCTCATAGCTCCCTTTCACTTGGCTCATGACTAGTTGCGAGTTGCTAAACATCATCAACTCTTGGACTTAAAGCTCCCAAGTGAGCGGTTGCCCTGGGAGGAGTACTTTATATTTTACTTCATTATTAAACATCCTGAATTCAAATCAAAGTGCTTGTTTATACACTTGTTTGTGCGAGCCTTTCAGGACAAGTCTAGCACTGCCTCTTTCCGAGGTGGTGAAGCCATTGATAAAAGATCTTTCCAAGTGGTTGGTTGGTGATCACCTATATAGCATGTACTTGACAATAGATATGGAGTTTCCTTGCTACTAGTATCAATGCAAATTTAAGCCTCTTGACTTAGAACATGACTAACATAATAGATAGGCTTCTGAATTTTTGAGTCATCCTGAACTAATACTAAGCTGACAGTTGAGTCGATGATGGTTAGGTAGAGACTTAGAGTTTCACTTAAGGTAAAGGAAGAGAGTTACGATAATCGAGTGAGATAGTGCTTCAACTTTTTGAAAGCCTCTTGACACTTCTTAACTCATAAGAAGCCTTTTGGATTCTTTAATGCCCAAAAATAATAGACACTTATCACCTGATTGGGATAGGGATTGACTAAGTGCTACTATTTGTCTTGTTAACTATTGGACTTATTTTGTTGACCGAGGTGGATACATCTCTAGTAAGGCTTGAATTTTCTTAGGGTTTGCATTGGTTCCCCTCTAGTGAATAATGAATCCGATGAACTTTCTTGAGCTAACTCTGAAATCAAGCACACTTGGTTAGATTAAGGCATATGTTAGACTTCTTTAGAATTTAAAATGTCTCGTCTCTACCTGTTAAATGTGAGTCAACTATTTTGTTATTGACTATCATATCATCTACATATACTTTGATGTTCCTCCCCAATCTAGTGCTTGAACATTTTGTTTATTATCCTTTGGTATGTTGCCCCAATATTTTTTAACCTGAGTGGCATAACTTAGTAGCAATAGATGCCTCGATCAGTAAGGAGCTCATGACCTGAGATAACATTGATCAATTGATCAATACAAGGAAGAGTATAATTATCCTTTCGGGGCATGCTTTATTAAGATCGGTATAATCAATATACATCCTCTAATTTTTTATTAGAATTTATTAACAAGTACAAGATTGGCAAGTCATTGGGGGTAATATACCTCGGTGATTGACCCTGCTCTAAGCAACATCTCTACCTCATTGTTGATCACCTACTATCAATCAAGAGCAAACTTGCGTTGTTTTTATTTATCGATCATGCCTCCAGAGAAATGTTTAGGTGATAATAGGCTATGTATGGGTTGATTCCCGACATATCTTTTCATGACCATGCGAACACCTCGATGTTATCTTTAAGAAAATTAATAAGTTGTACTCATTCCTCCTTGGGAAGTGCCGCCCCTAACCTTGGCAACTTGATCGGCGATGAGCTTTATCCAGAAGTGCCTCGACTAGTGATTCCACAAGCTTCGGGTGTAGAAGGGATTTGGCAAAATTTCAAGGATCCATAAATGGTGCCTCGAATCGTGCCTTCTTCAGTAGGGAAACCACTATAACGTAGCATCGGCGTGACTCCCTCAAGTTGCTTCTCAACTCTCTAATGTCAGTCATCATCAAAAACTTCATCACCAATATAGTAGATCAACTTCATCGCTCTTAGCCTATTAAGCATGGGGCGTCCTATGATTGCGTTATATGCTGAGGAATATCGACCATCATATACTTGGTTATCACCATTTTGGAGTGCAACTCATCCCCAAATGTGATATGTAGGTTCACAGTCTTAAGGGGAGAGATTGTGGCACCAGTGAACCTCATTTGCAAAGAGGTCATAGGGTTAAGATCAATGATTTGAGATCCCGAGCTTTTGGAAAGTATCAAAATAGAGCTACCTATATCAATCATGACTCTCTTTACTTGAGCATTAACCTTCCCCAAAAAGATAACCAAGGCATCATCGTGGTTATGGTCGAGATACTCTATCTCTTTTTATTGAAGATTATCTCGGGGTCATTCTTCATCCATGGGCGCTTTTCAATGGTAGCTTGGGCATAAGTTTTGTGACCCGAGGAGCTATCTCCTCCCGAGGCTAGTTCATAGATGATGACGTTAATCTATCTTTCCACCAATCCTTTGGGTTGAGGTGAAGGTTCCAAGAGTCTTTTGATGAACCACCCAAGGTGTTCCTGATAACTAAATTTTTCAATATATTCTTTCAAGTTACGATAGTCTTTCGTGTCATAGTCATAATCTCGGTGGAAAGCGATAGTTCTTGAATCCATCTCTCTTTTTCAATGGAGTCTTTATCGGTTGAGGGTCTTTTAAGAGTCCCCTCTATCTTATTTGTAAAAAAACTTGGTCTTGGTTATATTTAGTAGGGTTGACTCGGACCTCGATTGAGGCAATTTGGGTATGTCACTTCATCTCAGTGAGGATTGTAGGTAATTCTGTCTCGACCTTTTGCATGTCACTTTGTATTTACTCAATACCATTGTCTTTGTCATTATGTATTGATTGACCCCGTTGGACTACTTTAGGAATCGTTACCAGTAGCCTCTTTACCAACAACTAGAAAAAACAAGAGTGCTTACGTCCCATCATGAAGGTATGTATGATAGTGATGGGTGTACATCTTGCACCCCTCAGATCTGGTTGGTAAATTAAGTGACAAAATCTGAGAGCGTCTCCTCCTCCCCCTTCCTAAGTTTGAGTAGCAATTACCACCAATGATTTTGGACATATATTCCTGAGGAAGTGAAGCTCAAATTTCTTAGTAAGATGAATGAAGAAATCGATAGAGAGTGGCTTTACATGGGTATATCACTCTCATGGCAAGCTTTATAACGTAGTTGGGAAGACACAACACATTAGTCCATCCGAGGCGCCTCTATGACATCTAGGAACAAAAAACAATAATGTGCTCTAAGGGGTCGATATTACCATCAAAGGTCTTAAATGATGGGAGACAAAAGTTGGTTGGGATTGGTTCCTCTTGGATATCGTTGATGAATGGTGATATACTCAAAGTGGGGTTGGTTGATCCTTCTTCTCTGAATTATTGAAATTCTCATCGTATTTCCTCCAAACATTGGTTCATTTATTATAGTCGAATCCTCAAGGAATTATTTATCATATCTATCGACTAGCTTTGGGACTGGTGGTTGCAGTATGGTTGTCTATTAATTTCGTAGTTGGGGAATGAGGTGCTTGCTCGACCAACGGCTCGACGAGCCTTGGATGCTTTTGAGATACTGGCATTGCGTCTAGTGGGGAAACCCTAACGGACGCTAGTGTTAGTGTCAATTGAGCTATTGGATGTGGCTGAGGTGATGACATCACTTGTTAGGTTAGTTACGGAAAGAGCGTAACGATAGCTTACATTATGCCCATTAGTGTTTGTACCTACTGGGTGAGGTTTAGAAATTGTCTTAGCGGGGATGAGCAGGTGACTCAGGATCACCCCTAGGTCATTGAGAAGATGCCAATATTGTATCAACATTTGTGTCGAGGCAGATAAGTCCACGAGTGGAAGGGGTAGTTGCTGCCCCCTGAAGGAATATACTATGGGTCAGGGGCAGGGCCTCCTCGCTCGGGCATTCATTAAGAGGGTTAGTAGATAGATGTTCTTGTGACATTAAGCCATTTTTAGTACCAAATTGTTAGAAAAAATTATTATTGACATTTTATTCAGTCTGACATGATTCAGACCCATATGCGTGGGACTGTTCCGTGATAAGAATGTTGAGTTCTTGAAGTATCACATATACAAAGATCGAGATCAGAAGAGATTTCTCGATCTAGTCTTCCGATATTCAAGTTAGTAACTTGAGATATATAAGTATAAATATTAATAATTTTTCTATCTGGTAGATGAGTTTTTGTACTTAGTTTTAAAAGGGCAATAAGAAAACTTATGTTATCATATAATTTATATTTATTATTATAAATAATGAGAATAAAACTTTATTTTCTATTATCTCTTTGGACACTGATGAAACCTCCCCCTCCCGTCCTATTTAATAATCAGTATTCATGGTTTTATATTAGTCACAAGTGTACGAAAAGAAGATTCCTGCCGAATTAAATGATAGACTTTGTCTTGAAGTAGCAGCCTCTGAACAACCTCTTGACAATATCCAACTTTCACAAGATGCTTCAAAAGAATAGAGAATTAGAAGGTAAAAACTTCCAAATTCCAACAACGTAGCACGTAGACTCCATCAGATCCATATCAAAAAGCAACAGAAAAAGAGGATAATTTCTTAAAAGAATGGTGATGACGATGATGAGGCGGAGGGAGAAAAGAGCCACGAGAGGCTGTTATGGTCCACATGCGAGCGAAGTAGCGTCGGCGGTGCGCGCGTCATGGTCGCTAACTCATCATCGCCTTCTTCTCCACCGTATTGATGTCACTCGTCTCTCTCTCTCTCTCTCTCTCTCTCTCAAGTAGGAGGGAACAGCCAACGATAGGCAAAGCCGACGAGACCAGCTATGCTAACGTTGGCAAGATGTTTCTTCATGAATCCTGCAGCAACCATCAACGTCGACCTTCCTTCTCCCCGAACGCAGCCACTTCGTCTCAAGGTGCACACGTTAGAGAGAGAAAGAGAACGCGCGCAAGCCACGAGGCGCTACCCCACTCGCCCCTCGACGTGGGCCACACCAGCATCTGGGGTCGTAGGTCCACATGAAGCGGGGCGGTGTGTGGGTGACAGATTGTTGCAGTATTAGTTCCACGTCCCAGCGGGATCCCACTATACTGCGCCCGCACACGACGTGATTAGACCCTTACACAGCTGTCGAAAGCCCGCAGCTTATCGTTGTTGTGGTAGCGTCGTAGGGGAAACGCACCCATAGTGTTCGATGTCGTGCATCACTAGGAATTACCACAAAAAGCGGCTTGCGACGGGAGAGCATTCGGCCCGCGCGAGTGGCTGATACCTCGCCACCGTCGCCCGGTTTACCTCTCTCTCTCTCTCTGCCTTTCTTGGCTTGCTTTTTGACCATTGCTTAGCGAGCGGAGCCGTGTCTTTCAATACAGCAAGAGAGACTGACTGACTGGCGGCATAAATATGATATATAAATCGGGCAAGAAAATGGCGTACCTGTCGTCGCCTTCTTTCTCTCTTTCTTTAACTACTACTAGAGAGATGGAATCCTCTTCTGCAAGAAGAGAAGAAGAAAGTTACCGCGGAGGGAGGAGGACAAGAGGAGAGCTGCTATTGAGCTACTCCTTTTAGATTTCTCTCTCCTTCATTTGTGTCTGCCCCTTTGGCTCCGTGTGTGTTTGCTCGAGAGGCTCTTCGGCTATGGCGTCTGGGTTTCCCGTGCGTGAACTCGGCTTCGGCGTGCAGATCCCCATGCCGACGGGAGCAGAAGCTGGAAGTGGCGGCCTGCTGAAGCGGCCGCTGACGGAAATGGAGATACAGCAGCAGCAGATGCAGTTTCAGCATGCGCACTTCCTGCGATCCGTGAGGCAAAGGACGCTTCTTGCCCCCCATGCTTCCTCCCACCTGTCTCCGCCTTTTCCCCCTGTTGTTCTCTCTTCGGGGTCCTCCTCCTACTCGGTTTCGGCCAATTTGACGGCGTTGGGACTCGCGCGGCCCCTGGAGCACTCCTCTGTGCCGCAGGCGGCCGGGACGGGAGTTGAGAGGATGCGAGACCGTCTCCAGGAGCTGGAGCGGCGGCTTCTCTTGGACGACGAAGAGGAGGAAGAGGGCGAGGTCAGCGCGTCGAGCTCGGCCGTGACCACCGCCGAGTGGAGCGATGCGATGCAGCAGATCATCACGCCGCAAGCGCCGGCACCGACCCCATTGTCTTCTTCGCCCACCAGCTCCTCCTCCTCCTCCACCGTCTCGTCCTCTGTCTCGTGCTCTCCTCCCTCGTCATCCACGGCGCCGGCAGCGGCTTCTTCTTCGAGGCAGATGCTTCTCGACACCGCCACAGCCATTGCAGACGGTAACCTCGGGACGGCCACCGCGAACCTTGCTGTCCTGAACCGCGTCGCAAACCCCCGAGGCGACGCGGAGCAGCGGCTCACGGCGATGATGGTTGGCGCACTCCTCTCTCGCCTGAACCCGGCACAGGCTGGGAGTTCCTCTCTCCCGATTGCGGCACTCTGCAGCGGGGAGCACTTTGCGGCAGTGCAGATGCTCTACGAACTCTCTCCTTGCTTCAAGCTCGGGCTCATGGCGGCCAATTTGGCGATTTTGGAGGCTACCAAGGACCAGGCCATGATCCATATCCTTGACTTCAGTCTTATCCAGGGCGGCCAGTACGCCGCCCTCCTCCACGCCCTCGCGGAACGCCATCGCTTCCAGCCTGCCGTCTGTCCTCCCGCCCTTCGGATCACCGTCGTCGCAGACCCCAGTTCCCCCTTCACCAACCCCAACAGCAGCGGAAACCTGAGGGCCGTCGGCGACCGGATCGAGAAGCTGGCAGAGCGGGCCGGCCTGGAGGTCCGGTTCAGCGTCGTCCACCGGCGGGCTGTGGAGCTAGACGCGTCGGCTCTGGGGTGCCAGCCCGGAGAAGCCCTGGCAGTGAACCTGGCCTTCGCTCTCTCTCGTGTCCCAGACGAGAGCGTCTCTCCCGCGAACCCCCGTGACGAGCTCCTCCGTCGCGTGCGCGCCCTCCGGCCTCGCGTGGTGGCGCTGGTGGAGCAGGATATAAACACCAGCACCGCCGCCTTCGCCGGCCGCTTCGCGGAGGCGTGCGCCCACTACGGCGCCCTGCTGGAGTCGCTCGACGCGACCGTGCACCGGTACAGCGCTGAGAGGGCCCGAGTCGAGGCCGGTTTGGCTCGGCGGGCAGTCAATTCGGTGGCCGGGGAAGGGATGGCCCGGGTCGAGCGGTGCGAGGTTTTCGGCAAGTGGCAGGCGCGGATGCGAATGGCCGGGTTTGATTCCGTTCCGCTCGGACCGAACGTGATCGAACCGGTCAAGGACCGGGTCCCATCCGACCACGGGTTCACCATCAGGGAGGAAGCCGGCGGTCACGGTCTTGGATTCGGATGGAAGGGGCGGGTGATCACGGTCGCCTCCGCGTGGCATTAGGCCGATTTATTAGAATTTATTTACTATGGTTTGGTGGATGTGCCGACTTGGCTGCCCGTATTGGTTTCTTTGAGACGACTTTGTTGATTACTAATGATTATATATATATATATGTATATATATATATGTGTGTCAACGTGTTAACTTGGATGGATTGTCGTTGTTGTATAATCTTCTTTTACAAACGTGTCATTATATTTATTGTGGCATTGGAGGCAAAAAAAAAAAAAAAAATGTTCATATATGTTAAAACACTAACACGTGATAATTGTAATTCTCAAAAGACCTCGATACAGCGTAGGTTGGTTATTAATTTCACAGGCGCCTTGGTAGTTCGACCATCAACTTAAAAACAAATTACATCGGCACAGGATAGATAGGTGCCAATAGAGGTTAGTCACCTTCTTCCAATTGCTGATCCACTCTCTTGTCATGACTCCACCAACCTACTAATAATATCCATTATCAATCTTCTCTAACAATTTGTCATCACTCTCTTGACTCTACTACAAAGAATTATCTTTTGTACGACCAAAGACGAATAACAATTTACTCCTCTGAAGTTATCTTAGCTCATGAAGTTATGATCTCTCGTATGGTCTTTGAAGAATTCCAACTACTCTTTTTGTGTTGCACGCGATGAATGTTTGCCTTTGACTTGCTCAACAATGTTGCTAGGTGTTGATGTAACTGTTTTTTAATTAAATTTTTATTTATTATCATTAATATTTTTATTAATTATGGTTTAAATATTTCAGTTTTTATTCATTATAAATATAACGGTTATTGTTAAATTTCTCCATTCATGATAATTAAAATTCTTAATTATGATCCAAATATTTTGATCTTAAATTAATTTTTGAACGTTATAAATTGATGGTAATAAACGTTCTTGATGGGAGAACACACACATATATATATATATATATATATATATATATATATATATATATTGGTCCCTTGACTCAATTCCAAGTTGAATTCAGAATAGAACGGTGTCAAAATACTAAAAGAAATCATTGTTGAAATCTTCAACAATAATGACCGGAGGTATGCAATTTAAGTTTCCGTAATAGTTTTATTGTGTTTCCATTATGGTTTTATATAAATATATTTTAGTTTCATATCATTTTATTTTCTTATATTTGGTCTTAGAGCATAGATTAACCTCTTCCGTGATACGGAGAAGATTTCATTTTTATACCATTAAATATGGTTTGATTTCATTTTTTTTAATTTTTGGTGTATTAGATATTGAAAATCATGAGAATATTAGATTTTCAACACTTCTTGTGAAATGAAGCATTTGTTATTAATAATGCTTATATTCAGCATGAGTATTTTGTTATATTAATTCATGCTTCTAAGTCAAGTTTATATAAACAAAATGTCTAGTGATCCATATAATCTTAATTAATTAAGGATTAATCATAATATTCTTAGTTAATTAAAATTATATATAAATTAGGATCATATAAGGAATTAGACATAATATTGTGATTGATTATATTTAATAATAATAATTATTATCCCACAGGATCTTTTATTATATTTATATAATTAATCAGGATAAAATATCAAATTATTTTTCATAATTTACCAACAGGGATTATAAATTGGTATATAATTTGATGGTTTTATCATAAAGATCATTTGAATCTATTTAAATCAATTGGAAATGATATTTTAGAATTGGAAATGACCTTTTATGTCTTAAGTTTCTTAAGAAATTTGATTTATGTTTCCATACTCATACCGTTTGGATATTCCTTTTATTTTCAAGACATATCATTTAGTTTATTATATAAATCTGATTATATTGGGAATGATATTTTATCTAATGGTCTTTATCAAATTCTCTTATAAAATAAAGACACTTATAGTTCCATGCATTTTCACAATAGCACTAAAATGTGTAATATAAATGAAGACTCATATATCTTATAGCACAAGAGATTAGGACATATCTCCATAGAGAGAATTAAGAGATAAGTTACAGATGAGATACTTAGTACTCTTGATTTTTCTGATTTTAAGACTTATGTGGACTATATTAAGGGAAAGCAGACCAATAAGTCCAAGAAATGTGCTAATAGAAGTTCAAACATATTTGAAGTTATTCATACTGATATATGTTGTCCAGATATAGATGATTACTCATAATATATATATATATATATATATATATATATATATATATATATATATATATATATATATATATATATATATATATATATATATATATATATATATATGCTTGATAACAAAAATGAAGCATTGGATGTCTTCAAAGTCTTTAAGGCTGAAGTTGAGAACGAATGTGGGAAGCAAATTAAAATTATGAGATTAAATAATGGTGAATAATATTATGGTAGATATATTGAGAATGGACAAGCACCTGGTCATTTTGTTAAATTTCTTTAAGAACATGAGATTTTTGCTCAATACACTATGCCTAGTTCTCTAGACTAGAATGGTGTTGCAGAAAGAAGAAATCGAACATTATTGGACATGGTGCAGAGTATGCTTTGCAACTCCAATCTTCCTAAATTCTTGTGGACTGAAGCACTAAAGATGATTATGTATATATTAAACCGAGTTTCAACCAAGGATGTCCAAAAGATACAATTTGAATTATAGAAAGGTTGGAAACTGAGTATCCAACATATGCATATTTGGGGATGCTCGGTCGAGGTCAGGATATATAATCCACAAGAGAATAAACTAGACCCAAGGACTATTAGGGGGTATTTTGTTGCATATGTCGAAAAGTTCAAATGTTATATGTTTTATTATCCATCTCACACAACTAGGATTGTGAAATAAAAAACACTAAGTTTCTTGATGATGACATGATCAGTGGGAGCGATCAGTTCAAGAACATAATTTCTGCACATGATCATATAAGAACTCAACCTTTTACATCGAATGATAGATTCGTTATAGTTCATATCACTCCTTAAGTTCAAACTAGTGCTGAACAAGCAATCATACATATTTCATAAGTTGTTGATAGTATTCTAATAGATCAAATAATTTAAGAATTACAATAAACTCATGAACAACAAGTTGAACCACAAGTTTCTCAGGGAGACGGTGGTACAACATTAAGAAGATCTATTATAAATAAAAGATCAATAATTTCTAGTGATTATATTATATATCTACAATAATTTATTTATAATATTGAAGCCAAAAATGATCATGAAACCTTTTCACATGCTATAAATTATAAAGAGTCAAACTTATGGTATGATGTCATGAAGGAGGAGATGAATTCCATGAAGAGCAATGGAGTCTGGGATCATATAGAGTTACATAATGTGGTAAAGGCCATTAATTATAAAGGAGTCTTTAAAATCAAGAAAGATTCATTTGATAACATTGAGGATACAAGGCAAGACTTGTTGTAAAGGGGTTTACTCAAAAAAAGAGAATCGATTATACAAAGACATTCTCTCTTGTATCTAAGAAAGATTCTCTTCGTATCATTTTGACATTAATTGCTCATTTTGATCTTGAGTTACAACAAATGGATGTGAAAACAGTGTTTCTTAACGGAGATCTAGAAGAGGAGGTTTATATAAAACAATCTGAAGGTTTCTCCTTTAGTGTTGATGATGACTTGGTTTGTAAGCTTAAGAAATCTATATACGGTTAAAAACAAGTCTCCCGTCAATGGTAGTTTAAATTCCATGAAGTGATTTCTTCACTCGAATTTGTTGAAAATCCCATGTATCAACATATATACCAGAAGATCAACGGGAGTAAAATATATTTTCTTATTTTATACATAGACGATATTTTGCTTTCAACCAATGATAAAGGTTTGCTGTATGAGGTGAAACAATTTCTTTCTAGAAACTTTGACATGAAGGATATGAGTGAAGCATCTTATGCCATTGACATTAAGATCCATAGATATAAACCTTGAGGCATTTTAGGTCTATCATAAGAAACCTATATCAATAAGTTTTTAGAAAGATTTGAGATGAAGGATTGATTGTTCACCAAGTGTTGCGCCCATTATGAAAGGTGATAGGTTCAATTTGAAATAATGCATGAAGAATGATCTTAAGAGGGAATTAATAAAAAACATCTCATATGCTTCTGCCATAGGAAGCCTTATATATGTATAGGTTTGTACTAGACCTGATATAACATTTGCTGTGTGGATGCTCAGGCAATATCAGAGTAATCCAGGTATGGACCACTAGAGAGCTGCAAAGAAGGTGATGAGGTATCTTCAATGAACCAAAGATTATATGCTTATGTATAGACAGATAGATAAACTAGATGTGAATGACTACTCAGATTCAGACTTTGCCGGCTATGTTGATTCTTGTAAATCAATATCAGGATATATTTTTATAATGACTGGTGGAGCTATTTCTTGGAGAAGTGCCAAGCAGACTCTGCCATAGAAGCTAAGTTTGTCTCCTATTTTGAGGCTACTTCACATGATGTATGACTTAAGAGTTTTATTTATGGGCTTAAAATAATGATTCTATTTTTAGGTCATTAAGAATTTTATGTGACAATTCAACTACTATCTTTATGGTTAAAAATAATAAAAGTGGAAGTCGAAATAAATATATTGACATTAAGTATTTAACCATAAGAGAACGTGTAAAGGAAAAGAAAGTGGTCATTGAGCATATTAGCACTAAATTGATGATTGTTGATCCTTTGACTAAAGGCATACCACCTCTGAAATTGAGGATCATATAGAGAAAATGTGACTTGGTTCAACTTTGTAATTGTATTGAAACTCTTATATATTGTGATATTTTGTCATATTCATGTGTACATCAATTTGAGAAAATATATTTGTATGGACCAAGAATAAACATAAGGTTTATTCATTAAATGATGTTACTATATTAAGATTAATTCTTAAGAAACTAAATACATTGTGATACATGAAAGATAATACTCGCTCTAAGAGGACTTATCGCTATGATTTATGTATTTATTTCTTAAAAATATTGTTCGATAAGATTAATTCTAGTCAGTAAGTTAAATGTATGGACCAAGTGGGAGAATGTAATCGTTTTTTAATTAAATTTTTATTTATTTATTATTAATATTTTTAATTAATTATGATTTAAATATTTCAGTTTTTATTCATTATGAATATAATGGTTATTGTTAAATTTCTTCATTCATGACAATTAAAATTTTTAATTATGGTCTAAACATTTCGATCTTGAATTAATTCTTGAATATTATGAAATGATGGTAATAAAGTATGTGTTTTTTTTTTTTATCCCTTAGCTCAATCTTAAATTGAAGGATTTTATATACCATATAAAGTGAGAATTCGAGAAGTGTCAAAATACTGAAAGAAGTCGTTGCTGTAATCTTAAACAACAATGGCTGGAGATATACAATTTAAGTTTTCATAATAATTTTACTATATTTCTATTATGATGTTTTTAGAAACATATTTTGATTTCATATGCTTTTATTTTCTTATAGTTGATGTTTAAGGCGGAAGGATTTTGGTAACCACCCTCGAGAATCTTAGCTTCGAGCTTGCCGGGTGATGCTTTACCTTCGTGAAAAGATTCGATTGCGTCTAAATTATTTCATGGAAAACACCATCAAAATTTGAGCCATAAAAAAATAAATGTAATAAATAAAATTATGTGGTATTTGACGCATCAACGAACGCATGCACTTAAACAGTTGAGTTAGTTGGGGTTGGTCGTCATCAGAATGAACGCGGTGCCCTTCTCGTGTAGACCGCAGTCACATCGGAGGAGCGTCAAGAAGAGCGAGCAAGTGTGACCTTTGGGGGACGGGCAAATAAATAATGCAACCAGAAAACCAACGGAGCTACTGTGAAGGCATTTATCAATAGCTAGCGGGCTGGTGGCTTCTTCACGCGTCATGCTCTGTTTTAGTAAACAGAAGATACAATGTACATTGTACAAATGACTCATCATTTATGTGTTGGAGTTTGACATATTGGCTTGTCACCACCCACCCTTTTCTCCGTGCCAATCTTTCTGATGGCCCTCTCGTTGCATGCTGAGGCCGAATTGAATACGTATTATAATGCATTGTTCGTTAATGGGCCGGGCCAGCCCATGACCCTGTTCGGCTTCGTAGCCATTGCCATTGCTTCTTTGCTCACAGTAGCCGCTGGCTGCAATTTGACATCTGAAGTGCACGACGTCCGCAACTAATGCTGCTGACATCCACATATTGTGCTGCTGATTCGGTATTGCAGGACCTATCACAAGCAGAGAGGCCACCGGAGTACGTTTCCGCAATCACCAACCATCATCCTCCTTGGCACCGAAGCACTCGCTACCGGGGGCATGGCTTCCAGATGATCCACCACCAGGCTTGGCTGCACACATCATTAATTTATTCTCGGCAGCATGACACATTCATGATGGAGAGAGAGATGGATGGTCCTTCTACGCAATGGCGACACTTGGAAATGGCACCACTTGCGCTGCACAAGGAGTAGCGACTGACGGTGGCCTCCTTACCTTTCTACTACTCTGGTGCAAGTGAGCAAAGATTCCCCACTCGGCAACCAATGCGGGGGTAACGGAGCAGCAAATGCAATGAGTGCTACAGAAAGACGATGCGAGAAAGACATGGGAGGAAGAAAGAAATTTTTGAGAAGCATCCAAATTAGAGGTCAGAACAAATCGGATAGGGTTAGATATGGAAGACGAGCACTGCCACTACTCTCCCAGTCTAAAATTGGATTAAGAACGAGTGTTGCAAGCCCATATTCTTCCAAGTAAATTACAAGAGTTGGGTCTTTTAAGAGTTATGAATGAGCAAGGGATTGGACAAACCCCTATTCACAGGAGACAATGTACTTCTTCAGTGCCAAATTCTTGACACACTGACAGGTACTTGGCATGGCCATGGCCAAGGAGCTGTATGCATCACATCATCAGAAAAATCGGAGCCTAATCGTGTGATTTGACACAGCGTGACAAGAAATTTAAGTTTGAAAGCTTCATCCTAACCATTTTCCATAAATTCATGTCTCCAATTAGAAATAATATAGTCCTCTAATTTATTGAAAGAAATCAAGAATTATGTATGTGATTCACCTCCATGTCTGATTGCTACTTTTCTGTGACCCTAACAAGAAGTTGTGATTAGCTTCTTTATGATCAGCACTGGCAAAGCCCCGTATACATTAACGTGGGACACATTCTAAGAAATATGCCCAAGTACTAATTAAGTTGATTGCCTTCATCAATAAAAGAGAAGTTCAAAAAAAAAAAAAAAAAAAAAAAAAAAGGAGGAAATGTTAATTGACTCAGTCACCTACAACTCCCACTTTGTTGTGGAGAATCCACTCCCATAAGAAGGAAGGGGACCATGATAGAATTTGGCACCAATTTTATTTGGCAATCAATATATATGATGCCGCCACCCAGCTGGTCAACACAATTAGCCTTAGATTTCTTTCCTAGGTCTTGGATTTCGACTTGCCTTGGCACCAATCACCCTCCATTTCCATGCATCCGAAGTCATGCTCGCAAGAAAGAACAGCAGCTTTTCCTTGATCTGATGGGAAGAAGAAAAAAAAAGGAGAAAAAAAAGGCTTTGGCTATATATATATATATATATATATATATATATATATATATATATATATATATATATATATATATATATCTGCAGGCCATTAAATTTCTGTCAGTCAACTGCTTAATAATCTCCTGGAACTGATGATGCAAAGGTTCAACTGGAACTGCAGCTTAATCAAATAGGGAGTAAGATGTTTTAGTTGGATCACCAGTCTGGCCAGCAAGTTGCAGGCTGTAGCCACTTATTTTGGCTGTGTTTGCTCTCTCTAAGACCGAGGCAGGAGAAGAGAAGCAGTATGAGTAGCTCCAACAGGAAGTCCCCACCAGGGAAAAGGAATGGAATCGCGGGCGAGCCAACTTGCACTGGAAAAACACCTTTACAGGTTCTACAACCAGCCATGCCCAAAACAACTCGCGTCCACGGCAGCTGCTGCTGACATGCGAACACCTCCCTCCACTTGCATGTCCTCCTCTATCCTGCACAACTAAGGGCGGGCATCATCTTTTTAACAGGTTGAACATTGAAGGACCAGATGGAATTGTCTGCCAGTGTGGCCCCCAGGACACGGTTGCAGATTAGCCGTGTGTTTGATATGGTCGAGGGACGTGGCATGCTGCAGGCCGTTGACCCCGCGGTCCCCTTGCGAGTGTCGGACGAGACAAAAGTAGAAACAGTCACTGGTCGTCAAGCAAAATGCATAGAATACACGGCTCGAGCTGCACGCACCTTCCCTGAAACCATCCTTGTCTACCTTTCCATAATAAACAAAAGAGGGTGTCCGGATGACACATCTTTCCAACTCCTTCCGCAAACAATTCCGCTTGTCGATTACCGCGCAGCTTCCTCGCCGGATTCACTTTGGATTTCCGCGTCATCCTCGCCCAATTCCCTGCCTATAAATCGCCCACCCTAGTGAAACAGGTGGTCACATCTACCTGCACAACACCCTACCCCCACCGTGACATCTTGGGGGAGCACCAAGGAAGAGGAGGAAGTCCTTCGAAGTGGAGCATCGAAGACGACGAGGAGAAGATACTTGCGTGTTCTTTGTGGTGTCGACATGGGGTTCCCGGTGGGCTACTCGGAGATGCTGCTGCTGCCAAGAATCCTCCTTCACATAGCCCTAATCCTTGGCTACGTGCGGCGGCTCGTTTTCCGAGTTTTCGACGCGGTCGGCCTCGGTGACCTCGTCGACTCCGATGCCCCCTGGCCCGAGAACAGCGGCCACAGCCAGCTCGACCATCACCACCACCAGCAGCAACCGGCGAAATTCCGGTCGGTGTCGGCGATGCTGATCCAGGAGGCCCTCCCGGTGGTGCGGTACGAGGAGCTGGTGGCGGCGGGACAGCACGTCGGCGGCAGCTGCGCGGTCTGTCTGTGCGATATCGAGGAAGCGGAGGACGTCCGGCTGCTGAGCAACTGCAGGCACGTCTTCCACCGCGGCTGCCTCGACCGGTGGCTGGACTACGACCAGCGGACTTGCCCGCTGTGCCGCACGCCGCTCGTTGCGGAGGAAACACAGGACGCCTTCGACGATCAAATGTGGGCCGCTGCCGGCGTCCCGGATTCGTACTACGACGACTACTACTCGTTTCCCTTTGTTTCACCCTCGCCGTCGAGCCCATCATATCTGCTTCTTCCCAACCAGCTGTTTTCTTCCTACTAACTAAACCTGCAAATACAACAAGGCAGATGAAACACAAGTTCGGATCGGCCAATTGTGTATATATATATATATATATATATATATATATATATATATATATATATATATATATATATATATATATATATATATATATATATATATATATGAATGACACTGAATGGGAGAAACAGGGTGATCAATAAAGAAGAAGAAGAAGAAATAAGAAGAGAGAAGGTCATGAACATTGTTCCTTCCTCTGTAGCGCGATAGGGGATTGCAATTTGTTTTGCAGTGTTTACAACATTCTTTATCTTCTTTCAAGTTATTTTCTTCTCCTTTCCTTGGGTTATAAAGCTGGTGTGGCAACATTAAGAGTCAAAAGGATTTCTTTAAATTATGTTGATAAGAATATCCATTGAATTCATTCAGAAGGAAGACGAGAAGGACAGAAGAAAAAAGAGGAGACTATCCATTGAATTCCAATTTTTTTCCTGAAATTAAGGAATGTAGAAGAGGAAGGGAAAAGGAGGAAGGGGAAGGAAGGAGGAGGAGAAATGAGGAGGAAGCGTATCCGAAAAGAGGCATGCGGCGACCAACAGTAAGCTCACGAAATCGTGCGATGTTCGGCGGGGGAGAATAGGGCTCGCGAAATCATAAGCCCTAATTGACACCTATAAAATTCTTTTGTTTTAATTGGGTATGACAGGACATCCGAAATGGAGATGATCTGTGCACCGTGTTTTCGTCATCGCGCAGACCGATAAATGCGGGTGGATACGAATGAATCCTAATGAGATTATGATTCTTCCTCTTTTGAATTTTTTATTTCAGTATTACATACAGCCTCTCAATTATATTTTTTTTATCGTGATTCTTGTATTTTAAAAATTTAGATCAAGATTTTTATAATTATAAAATAAAATAACTGATCTTATTTTTCCTAACTCGTCAGTTACACTGACGGAATTATCGATTGATGTGCTGAAAATTATTAATTTTATGAATGATAAAAGGGTCATTTGAATCATTAAATAAATGGTTCATGGGCGGTGGGTTTCCGGTGGCCTTGCGCACGCCAGCAGCGCGTGAACCGTCGGACCCTCTCCTCCTGCGCGTCCACAACCATTGGCAGCGATGTTGCCGACTTCGCTGACGATGCCACCTCCGTCAACCGATCTGGGGGATGAGGGAGGCGTCGTCGCTGGCCGCCGCGACGGTGCACGCCATTGCTACCTCCCGCTAGTGCAGAGTCGGGGCAGGAAGCCCGGAAGGAGCGACATGATGTCGTCGAGAGTCGGGGCCGGGCCGTGGATGCGCCGTGCGGGGACGGTGAGGGAGGCGGTGGAGACCACCACGAAAATGAAGAAGAAGAGCGTCAGACGCCAAGCAAGTGGATGGAGAGGACTAGGTGTGGGCGGAGTTGACGGAGGAGGGACTCCACTTGGGGCCTGGTCCCGTCCACGGCGAGCTTGAGGAGGTCGGCCGTGCTATCGACGCCCAAGGACAGGCCCAGCATAGCCGACAGGTGGAGCAAGACGATAGAGATGGCCATGGAGGCGGGGAGAAGGGACTCGATCTGTGGGACGTTGGCGCTAGCTGAGAGGAAGGTGATTCGCACGCCACTCCCGATAGCGCAGGCCGAGCATCCGAGCTGCAGAAAGGGGTTGATGTGGCCGAAGGCGGGGTAAGGGAACATGACAACGTGGAGGTCGGAGTCCAGAGGGTCCACGTGGGGCCACCCTAAGCCAATCGCCCATTTCTTCCATTGAATTAAAGAGTGAAAGGACCCTTTTGCCTATTTGGTGTCAAATGTCGCGTGCTGTTTTCAATTTCTTCACAGAATTTCAATATAAATTTTAAAAATATATAAATCATAATACTACGATGATTCAAGTATATAAAATAATATATAATTAACTCACGACATAATATATAATTAACTCACGATGAGAGAGAAGAGAGCTCATATAATCATAAGCCGGAATTGATACCTATAAAATTCTTTTGTTTTTTTTTTATGGACAGGACTAAACCACCCGTCACTCAAAATAAGGATAATCTATGTATCGCCAAGTAGATACTGATGAATATGAATAAATCTAAATAAAATTACAATTTTTGCTCCTTACAAAAATTTTCTTTTCAATATTGTAGATAGCCTCTCAATTACATCATGGGTGAATTTTTGAAAAAAAATTATTTGCAAAATTTTTTTATAGAGTATCACTACCTTCAAAAATTTTAACAAAGCATATCTTATTATATATATATATATATATATATATATATATATATATATATATATATATATATATATAATTAATTAATTTACCGTTATCATCATTGAATTCATTGTCGCCTCCACTACTACCTCTTCTCTTGTTTATCTCGTGGACTACGATCATTTTTACAAATCCTTCTAAATCCACTTTGCCCTTGTGCAAAGAAGAAGGGGTGCGATGATGACTACTCTTGCATGAAGAAGGAGAGGGCTCTCATCGCCATGGTGCGTGGAATGAGAGGGAGTGTCCAAGAGGGGCCAGGGGTGGGGGCGATGACAGGTCAAGCACGGGAAAGGGAAGGGGATGTTTGTTTTTTTATATAACTTCAGCAAGAAGGGGAAGATAATAGTAGATAAAACTAAAATTACTTTCAATCTGTAGTACTTTGGAATGATCCAAGATCACCTATTTATATCGACTAAAAGATAAGAGTACAAATATTTTAAAATATTAAAAAGTCTATCATATCCTAGTAAATTTTATCCTTATCTGAACTAAATTTTTATCTTTTATTTTATCTAAACTTAACTACTTGAATTGATCTTAATACATCCCCTTAATTTAGATAATTGTAATTTAAAGTTGTCTTCAGAAAAAAAAATTTCTTTTGCTAAAGCTTTTGTGAAGATATCGACAAGTTGTTTCTCGATGGTGTAGTAGTTCATTTGAATTTCTTCTTTATCAACCAATTCATGAATAAAATAATATCGAATTTTATTATGTTTTGTGCGCTTGTGAAAGACAGAGTTCTTCATCATTACAGTAGTAGACTTGTTATCACAATAGATGTTAGTTGCTTAATCTTATTTTTCTTGAAGATCTGCTAGAATTCTTCGAAGCCAAACTATTTGAAATATTGTACTTGTAGCCACAACATACTTTGCTTCAGAGCTTGAGACGTCAACACATTCTTGCTTTTTTATTGTCCATGAAATCACACCCGAACTAAGGCTAAACAGAAATCTTTAAGTACTTTTTATATCATCTGCATAACCAGCCTAGTCACTATTAGTATAAGAATATAACTTAAAATCTTTTATCTGCTCATCACGAATGTCATAATTGAGAGTCCCCTTGATATATCTAAGAACTCTTTTAGCTGCTCTAAAATGATGATTGCTAGGACTATGCATGAATTGGACAATATAATATCTGACATTGAATGTGTGAGGTACATTAACCCTCCAATTAAACTTCTACATTGTTGGTTATTTGTTTTTTCCACTCTATCGTACATAAGTTTATCATTTGTACTCATTGGAGTACTCACTGCCTTACAAGTTAACATATGAAACCTTTTTAACAAATCTTTAGCATATTTTATTTGGCACAAAAAAAATTCCTTTTGTATCTTGAATAATTTTGAATAATTTTCATTCATAAGAAATAGTGTAAAATTCCCAAATCATTTCAACTTCTAACATCATATTTTTCTTAAATTTAACAAAATATCTGATGAATGTTTAGTATAAATCATATCATCCACATATAAACAGACTATAAGAATTTTCATACCTTGGGTTCTTATATATAAAGTTAGCTCATTTAATTTTTTTTGAAAATTATTTTGAAGAAATTACTTGTTAATTCTGCTATACCATGCTCTCGATGCTTGTTTTAAGCCATATAATCATTTGTCTAATTTGTATACTTTATCTTCTAATCCTTTAATTTCAAATCTTTCATGCTACTTAACATAAACCTCCTTTTGCAACTTTTCATTCAAGAATGTTGATATAACATCAAATTGATAAACCTACCATTTTTTTCTGGGTTGCTAACGCTAATACAATTCTAATTATATCAATTCTAGCAATTGGAGAAAAAATTTATGAAAAATCAATACTTGAAATTTGAGTATATCCTTTGGCAACTAAATGGACTTTATGTTTTTGGAGCGAGCTATCAATATTAAATTTTGACTTGCACACTCATTTGAGTTCAATTACCTTTTTTCCTAAAGTCAAATATACCAATTCCCAAGTCTTATTTTTTTCTATAGCTTGTAGTTTATCATTTATTTCTTGTACCTATTCTTCTTTATGTGGTGCAACTTTAAAACAAGTAGGTTCGAAAGCAAAACATACAAAATCATTAAATTGATATATTTATTAAAATACTATGAAATTTTATCGGAGGTGATTCAGTATCACTATAATCACTTGAGTCACTCAAAATATGAGAAAAATCAGATAATATATCAATAGGTAATGTGTCATGTGCTTTGTCTAATTGTTTTACAATTATTGTTGTTTTAACTGCTTTAGGATTCCTAACTTCTTCTTCATAAAAAATAAAACCATGACTTATAATCCATGACTTATAATTAATGTTTTAATTGTAAGATCAGAAAGTCTAAAACCTTTTATCTCATTACTATACCCCACAAATATATATTTAATATTTTTCTCACAAGTTTACTTCTTTTTTCAATAGGAACATGAAACTAAGCAACACAATCAAATACCTTTAAATGACTTACATCTTACTTTCTGTTTAATCATGCTTCATAAGGTGTTTTTCCTTTACTTCCTTGGTAAAATAATGATTTACCAAATATACTGATGTACTCACAGCTTCTGCCCAAAACTCTTTTGGTACTATTTTTTCTTTAAGCATACATCTAGCAGTCTCAACCACTACTTGGTTCTTTTGCTATGCTACTCTATTTTGTTTGGGGGTGTAGCTTATAGTTAATTCCCTGTGAATGCTTGTATTCTTACAAAAATCAAGAAAATCTTAGGAAGTGAATTTATCCCCTCTATTAGAGTCATAATAAAATAACCATTTTGTTTTTCCAATATACTTTGAAATTTTTAAAAATATAAAAAAAAGCCTTAGCTTTTTCTTTCAAAAAATATACCCACATCATTCTTGTGCAATTATATATATATATATATATATATATATATATATATATATATATATATATATATACTTCCACCTTATGAGATAGTTTACATAGGCCCATAAATATTTGTGCATAAGTTCTTACTGATTTTTAGCTCTCCAAGAATGACATGCCTGAAAGGAATTTCTGCGCTATTTTCTAAAAATACAAGATTCACAAATTATATCTTTATTTTTAATTTTAAGTAGGCCAACTATCATATTTTTTATTTAGTAATTCTAGTCCATCATAATTCATATGATCATATTTTTTATTCTATAATGTTGATTCATCAATAACAGTAGTGACGAATACATGTAAGGGAAAATCTATAAATATTAAGGAAAACATATTATTTTTTATCATCCTTATAATTACCACCAATTTATCAAATTTTTATCATAAATCAAGTATTTTTTTATTATAAAAAATAGGATACTATTTTTTCTTATTAGTTGTTCTATAATAATGAGATTTTATTTTTAAACTAGAAATAAATATTATATCATTAATATTTTTACCATATTTTGTGTTTATATTAATTGTTTCTTTTTCTTCCACTTTAATCTTGTTGTCATTTCTCATCTACATAATAGATTTGATTGAGTCTTCAAATCTCTGAAACAAATTTTTATCCCTGTCATATAATTACTGCATCCACTATCTAAAACCCATATATATTTAGAATATTTTTCATCAGATATTATAAAGAGAATATTTTCTTCATCCTTTTATTCACTATTATTTATCTCATAATAATTTATTTAATTTTTGTTCCAATAGTCTTTTTCAAGATGATCATATTTTTTATGGTAAAAACAAAGAGGAATATTTGATTTTTATTTTCTCTTTCAATATGCCCTATTTTTCTATAATAAAAATATTATCAAGTTTTTTTTGTTACATTCGTTTGATCGACCTCGTCCTTTGCCATTTTGATTTCTCCCTTGAGATCTGATTTTTAAATTTTTCTTATATTCTTTTTTCTGATTTATCTTTATTTGAAGAGCATGTTCTGAAACTTAATCTAAAGATCTATTCACTTTTTTATTCATGAACTAAAAGAGAGCCTATTAATTTATATTTTTAGTTTCTTCTATAGCAACATAGATCATATCAAAATTTGGAGATAAACTTTATAAAACTTTTTCTACTACAGTTTGATCTTTTAGGTTTTCATCGTAAGATCTTATTTGATTCACAATAGAAGAAACTTTAAGATAGAATCAGCGATAGACTCATAATCTTTCATCATAAGAATTTCAAATTCACGTCGAATAATTTATAGTTTTAAAATTTGTACCTTGTTTATGCCTCTAAACACACATTTTAATATCTTCCAAGCTTTTGTTGATGTTGATGCCATTATGATTTAGAAAAATAGGGAATCATCTATTGCTTGTTGTAGCATGTAGAGAGCTTTTGTAACTTTTTATATATTCTCATTTATCTAATCTCTTATCACCTTTGAAGATAAGAAAAAATTAATTAGGAACACTTGCTCCAATACTTGTCATCTTCTTTGTTTGTTTTTTCTGGATCTACTAGCATTCCCTTCTTTTTAATCGATGTACTCTTGTTGATCTTCTTCATACTTGACTCTGATACCACTATTGGTTTTTCTACATAACTTCAGGGAGAAGGGGAGAGAATAGAAGAGGAAACTAGGAGTATTTTTGAATCTTTAGAATGATCAAAGGACACCTATTTATATTGACTAAAAGATATGAGCATAAATATTTTAAAACACTAAAAAATCTATTATACCCAATAAATTTTAGGCCAAAATTTTTATTGACCCTCCGTACTATGCCTCAAAATCAAAGTCACCCCCTGTACTTTAAAACTCGTCTAAGTGACCCCCCATACTACGATTTCACATCAGTCACCTCACGTACTTTAAAACTCATTTAAGTAACCCCCCGTACTATGTCTCAAAATCAAAGTTACCCATTGTACTTTAAAACTCGTCTAAGTGACTCCCCATATTATGTCTTAAAATCAAAGTCACTTCCAATACTTTAAAACTCGTCTAAGTGACCCCTCGTACTATGCCTCAAAATCAAAGTTACCCCCTGTACTTTAAAACTTATCTAAGTGACCCCTTGTACTACGATTTTGTATCAAAGTGACCCCCTTTGTTAGAAATAAGGTTACACTATTATGTAAAATAATTTAGGGGATTATTTTTATTTGAAGATTATAACTAAATATTCTTAAAGTCCTAATCCATTTTCTCTTCTCTTTTTTTCTTCTCCAACCTCTATCAACGTTCTTTTCTGTAACTCTGATCTCTGCCTTTCTTCATCAACCTCTGTCGGCATTAGTTTGTTCGTCTTTCCGTTGTCTTTCTGTCTTTTTTATTTTTTTTCGGTGTTAGTTTGTTCACTTTTCCGCTGTCTTTCTGTCTTTCCTTTTTTTCTTTGCTTGAGATCTACGATTTCTATAATTTTGTTGACAAATAAATTAAAAGTAAAAATGTGTGTGTTTTTTCGAGTTTTAAATTATTTTATTGAGAAATAATCTTCTAAATTATTTTACCTAACGACGTAACCTTATTTCTAATAGAGGGGGTCACTTTGATGTGAAATCTTAGTACGGGGGGGTCACTTAGATGAGTTTTAAAGTACAGGAGATAATTTTGATTTTGAGGCATAGAATGAAGGATTACTTAGAGGAGTTTTAAAATATTGGGGGTGACTTTGATTTTGAGGTATAGTACTAGAGATCACTTAGATGAGTTTTAAAGTACAGGGGTGACTTTGATTTTAAGGCATAGTACGGAAGGTCACTTAGACGAGTTTTAAAGTACGATGGTAACTTTGATGTGAAAGCATAGTACGAGGATCACTTAGATGAATTCTAAAGTACGGGGGATATGGGGGGTCAATAATAATTTTGACCTAAATTTTATCCTCATCTAAACTAAATTTTTATCTTTTATTTTATCTAATCCTAACTACTTGGATTTATCTTAGCAAGGGAGGTGTAGGGGAGAGTGAGTTAGATGAGAGCAAGAGATAAAATAGTTATTTTTAAAAAAATACTTTATAGAAATTTTCGTAAAAGAGAGTCAAAATTTCTCACAGCGAGACTTTTTTTTTTTTTATAATTCGTCTTGCATCATTTGATACAATTCTTTTATCTGCATTAAACAGAAGATGGTCCTCCAAGAAATCCTCTTGGAACAAATTGAAGAATGAACTGAGCTATTAGCACTATACACTTTCTGTTCCTCCAATTCTTAAAGCTACAGCAGCAGGTCTCACTTCTCTATGCCTACCAGACATCCTTGATGAAAATTTTATAATAGCAGAATTATAGAGGTAACATTAACTCCTAAAAGGCATCCATCCCTATATGATTCAGTTCCAAGAGTTCCATTTTAAAATAATTATTTCAAATAATTCGAATCAACATTGTTTCAAAGCCACGTCAAGTATCAGTAGAGATGCCCATAGTGGTGGGCAAGAAAGGTCCCATTTGTTCACAACCATACCAGCTGAATGAACAAGTGCATCTGATATCAAACAGAGATTGCTTAAAAGGACTCGATGTATTTTTCTCTTGCCAGCAGAAAGATGCCTCCAATATCACTGGAAGCTGCTGCTTCTAGAAAAGACTCATCCCCATGATGTCTCCAACATTTTTCTGTACTCAAAAGGATAGTTTCAGACCTACACACAGTCAAGGTATTTAACCGATGGCCAAGGAGAAGAAAACCTTGTGCTAGTTAGTGATGGGGCAGCAACAAAGAACAGGCAGCAAATGCACAAAGAAGCTCATGATTAGAGTTAGATAGATACTTGTGCTAGTGACCACTACTTCTCTAGTTTATACCCGAACGCCAAGCACACACAAGGAGTAAGAATAAACAGCGAGGGATTCACAACGAATACTTGATGCAATTAAATAGGCATTATCATTCGCATCATTTACACAGACAGACCTTCTAGATGAGATCATTGCAGACTTTTCATTCACCATGTGAAAGGCAAAGAAATCATAGTCGGTAAAGCAATAGGAGGTGCTGAGGAATACCTCCCTATAAAATCTGGGTATATGATCTGCCAAGTTGAATCATAAAAGTTGAAAAGATCAGAACCATAATTAATGCTGGGTGAAGTCATCTTCAGCAACACGGTGGAAGCATCATGTTATACAATCTCATGCAAGATAACAATACCCATATAGAGCTTTTTGTTTAGTAGAATCCCCGAACTACACAAATAAATACCTGAAAAGTCCAGAAAACGCATGTCAGCTGCGAAATTGCAGACTCAAAATTCGTTTCTCTCTCATGTCTCAGTGATCCAAAATTTGTTCGCTTGATTGTACACTTTTGTTTTTTAAGTAAAATTAACCGAGGAACTAGATGTAGCATCCAAGGTTTCAGTAACCAGAATATAGATATTTTAAAATATTAAAAAATCTATTATATCTAAATAAATTTTACACTCATTTAAACTAATCTTATCATAATCTAAACTAAATTAGATCTAAAACTTTATCTTTCATTTTTATCAAATTCTAACTTCTTAATCAATCTTAACTACTTGAATTATTTCTAATATACTTTCTTAATTCAAGTATTTATAATTTAAAATTATTTTTGAAGAAATATTTTTTTCATCAAAATTTTTGTTAAGATGTTGGCAAGTTGAGTTGCTGTAGTGATTATCTTATGTTTTTCTCTGTCTATAAATCTTTGAGAACTTCTGACCTAAAATCGAAATTTGACATTTTTCTCAGTCCATCGATCTTAGATCTATAAATTGATGATGAAGACTCTATATTTGTAGTATCGAATCCTTTTGAATGCGGAAGCTTCATTTTTCTTTTCTTTCTCTTAGCTTTCTTCACATCATCAAAAACTTCTACCATCTCTATGTGTGTATCTTTATTGTTGTCCTTGGAGTTTAAGATCTCATCCTTTTCCTATGGATATGTTTTATCATATGTAATTTTCAAATTATCATGACCTACACTATCTGAGATAGTTTTGTATAGATCCATACAAATTTAGATGATCATAATGTATATGCTATAATGTTGATTCATTAGTAGGAGTAGCAAAATCCAGAAATAATAAGGGCAACACTTTATTTTTTGTCATCCTTGTAGTTGCTATTAATTTTTTAATTTTCTTATCATAAATTAAGTATTTTTTTATCATAAAAAATAACATAATATCATTTTCTCATTAGTTCCCATCTGCACAGTAGATCTGACTGAATCATCAAGGCTCTGAAATAAACTTTTATCCAATGTTATATGATTACTGCATTCACTATCCAAAAACCAAACAAATCTAGAATATTCTTCAATAGATGCTATAAAAAATATTATCTTTATCTCTTTTCTCATCGTTACTTTCCTTATGATAGTTAGTTTGATTTTTGTTCCAATAATCTTTTTCAAGGTGATCATATTTTTTGCAGTAAAAACAAAGAGGTTCATTTGGATTTTTATTATTGTACTAGCAATATTTTTCAATATGTTTAATTTTTTTTACAACAAAAACATCGACATGTTTCTTTGTTACCTTCGTTTATTTTTCTCTGAACTTCAGTTGATCGATCATGACTTCTACCATTTTGATCTCTCCCTTGAGATTTGAATTCTAAATTCTTCTGATCTTTCTTTTGATTTATCTTCATTTGGAGAACATGTTCTAAAGTTTTATCTGAAGATCTGTTCACTTTTTATTCATGAACTAAAAGAGAGCCCATTAATTCATTAATAGATAATGTACCTACCTGTATCTTTAGCTTCTTCTATAGTAGTAGAGATTATATCAAATTTTTAGAGATAAACTTCGTAAAACTTATTATACTACAGTTTGATCTTTTATATTTTTACTATAAGATCTCATTTGATTCATAATAAAAGAAATTTTAGAAAAGAAATTAGTGATCGATTCTGAATCTTTTATTATAAGAGTTTCGAATTCATATCGAATAATTTGAAGCTTTGAAATTTTTTACTTTCTCTTTGCCCCCAAACATATTTTTTAATATCTCTTTATTTTCTGTTGATGTTGATATCATCATGATTTTGAGAAATAGAGAATCATCTATTGCTTGTTGTAGTATATAAATGACTTTTACATCTTTTTGTACATTTTCCTTCATCTTATTTTTTTGATCTTTTGTAATACTAGGATCCTGTATATCATATTGAACAAAATTATCTTCTACCAACTTCCATAGTCCATATGAAATAAACAGAGTTTTCATTTTAATAGCCCAAAATTATCACATCTAAATAAATTTCACCCTCATTTAAACTAATCTCATCATCATCTAAACTAAATTAGATTTAAAATTTTATCTTTCATTTTATTAAATCTTAGCTCCTTAATCAATATTAACTAGTTGAATTATTTCCAACAAGCGCATGTTTTGCTTTCTCATAATTAGCAACTAAATTATCATTTCACATTCTAGGATTCTTCTGAAGAGAGAGAGAGAGAGAGAGCAGCATTGTTTTGCTTTCTCATGATCAGCAACTAAATTATCATTCCACATTCTGTTGGCTTTTCTGCATAACTTCAGGGAGAAGAAGAAGAGAATAGTAGATGACACCAGGAGTACTTTCAATCAACAGTCTGCAGTGCTCTGGAATGAACCAAGAGCACCTATTTATAATCATTAAAAGATAGAATATAGATATTTTAAAATAATAAAAAATCTATCACATCTAAATAAATCTTATCATTATCTAAACTGATCTCATCTCATCCTAACTACTTGGATTATTTCCAACACACCCCCTTAATTCAAGTAGTTATTATTTAAAATTATTTTCACGTAATCTTTTTTTCTCTCCAAAATTTTTGTGAAAATGTCGATAAGCTGATCTTCGTTGCTGCACTGGTTGTCTTATGTTTTTTCTCGGTCCACACATTTTTGAGAACTTTTGACCAAAAATATTTTATCGTTTCTCTTGACATTTTTCTCTTTGGTAGCCATCTTTGATGATATGATGGAGACTCTGCATTTGTAGGATTGAATCCCTTTGTATGCGGAAGCTTTATTTTAACTTCTACCAACTCTGTATCTGTACTTTCATTGTTGTCCTCTGAATTTAGAGCTTCACCCCTTTTCTGTATATGTGTGTCATCAACATTACAACCTGCATCATCTGAGACAGTTTGCATAGATCCACAGAATTTTAAATGATCATAACTATTTTTCCATAATGTTGATTCTTCGGTAGGAGTAGCAAAGTCCGAAAATAATAAGACAAACATTTTGTTTTTTGTCATCCTTGCGGTTGTTATCAATTTACCAATTTTCTTATCATAAATCAGACATTTTTCTTCATCAAAAATAACATAATATCCTTTTCTCATTAGTTGTCTTATACTAATGAGATTTTATTTTAAATCAGGAATAAATAACACATCATCAATAATTTTTTTACCATACTTTGTGTTTATAACAACTGTTCCTTTTCCTTTTACTTGAGCCTTTTTACCATTTCCCATATGCATAGTAGATCTGACCGAATCATCAAATTTCTGAAACAGACTTTTATCCCCTGTCATATGATCACTACATCCACTATCCAAAAACCAAACAGATCTAGAATATTTTTCATCAGATGCTATCAAACAAATATTTTCTTCATCTCTTTTGTCATCATTATTTTTCTCATGATAATTTGTTTGATTTTTGTTCCAACAATCTTTTTCAAAATGTCCATATTTTCCACAATAAGAACATAGAGGAACATTTGGATTTTTATTTTTGTACCAACAATCCTTTTCAATATGCCCTATTTTTTTGCAACAAAAACATTTTCGAGTTTCTTTGTTACCTTCGTTTGGTCGGCCTCGTCCTCTGTCCTTTTGATCTCTCCCTTGAGATCTGATTTCTGAATTCTCTTTTTGATCATTCTTCTGATCTATCTTCATTTGAAGAACATGTTCCAAAGTTTCATCTGAAGATCTGTTCAATTTTTGTTCATGAACTAAAAGAGATCTCATTAATTCATCAATAGATAATGTACTTGTATCTTTAGATTCTTCTATAACAGTAGAAACCATATCAAATTTCGGAGACAAACTTCGTAAAACTTTTTCTACTACAGTTTGATCTTTTAGATTTTCACCATAAGATCTCATTTGATTCACAATGGAAGAAATTTTTGAGAAGAAATCAGCAACAGATTCTGAATCTTTCATCATAAGTGTTTCAAATTCACGACGAAAAATTTGAAGCTTTAAAATTTTTACCTTCTCTGTGCCTCCAAACACACATTTTAATATATTCCAGGCTTCTGTTGATGTTGATGCCATCATGATTCGGGGAAATAGAGAATCGTCTAATGCTTGTTGTAACATATAGAGAGCTTTTGCATCTTTCTGCCTATTCTCATTCATATGATCTTTTTGATCCTTAGTAATTTTAGGATCCTGTAGATCATATTCAATAAAACCATTCTCTACCAAATTCCACAATCCTTGTGAAATAAGGAGAGTTTTCATCTTAATAGCCCAAAACTGATAATTTTCACCTTTGAGAATAGGAAAAAGTTGATTAGGAACACTTACTGTAAGTCCTGCCATCTTCTCTTTTTTCCTTTTCTTTTTTCTGGATCTACTAATCTTCCCTTCTTTTTGACCGATGTACTCCTTTTGATTTTTTCTGAACCAGGCTCTGATACCACTGTTGGCTTTTCTGCAGAACTTCAGGGAGAAGAAGAAGAGAATAGTAGATGACACCAGGAGTACTTTCAATCAACAGTCTGCAGTGGTCTGGAATGAACCAAGAGCACATATTTATAATCATTAAAAGACAGAATACAGATATTTTAAAATAATAAAAAATCTATCACATCTAAATAAATCTTATCCTTATTTAAACTGATCTCATTTCATCCTAACTACTTGGATTATTTCCAACACATTCTAGGATTTCTAGTGAACCTCTGACAAACTTCAAGAGCCTCAAGCTTTTTATTTCATGGCTATTATAGTATTAAAAAACAAGATAAGCGGGAAGTGGCTTGGACATTACGACTTTATCGTAATTTCCATCCCATGCATTCCATAACGGTGTTAGCCCTGTGACCTTACCCTCCTCTAACCCTTGGAGATCTGCATCTTCAGCAGGACGTGGTTCCATGCGAACACTACAAATTTCGAGATTGCTGCTCCTTAATTTTCAAGCAAGGAATGTGATTCACGACGTCGAGTGTCTTCTAAAGCTGCTTCACTAAAATGCTTTTTTACAATTTGAACTGTCAGTCACTATTTCACTGTTGCGGGCAACAGCAGCCAAAATTGAAATGCCAGAGAAGTCTGCTGCATCAATCAACAGCCTCTTCATTTGTTGTATCAATCAAATTGATGATCTTATCACTGATAATTCTTTTGGCATGGATTTTTTCCATATGAAGCACGCTAGCTCTCTGGTTTGTGATCAGAATCATCTGAATACGGTGACCGGAGTGGAGATCATCGAGAACTAATTTACAAAAATCTGCCCCCTTCTATTGTTTTTTTATGGGAACAAACAATTTTTAGGGAGTTGCTAAAGTGTTGTACAACAATGCCAACGCTAATGCTTATTTGCGACCAAAGAAGCAAAGAAAGTGTCTACAAACACATTTACTCCAGATGAGATTCCAGATGTATCGGACGTTTCAAAAATATAGAAGTTGACTAAAATAAATTGGTAGAAGATAGGTAAGAGTCGTGAGGGATACTCTTTCAGAGTATTAAAAAAAATTATTTTAATACTCTTTCAAATTTGGTTCTCTACCTCATTCTTATATTCCCTGAATTTCTCGAAGGCCTCAGATTTGTACTTCATTAAGTACACGTGTCCATACCTAGAGAAATCATTAGTGAATGTAATGAACTATGAGCAACCACCTATAACTTGAGTTGACATGGGACCACATACTTCACTATGTATGAGTTCCAATAACTCGATGGCTCTCTCTCCAGTTCCACTAAAAGGAGAGTTGGTCATCTTCCCACGAAGGCAAGGTTCGCAAGTTACATATGTCTCATAGTCAAATGGATCTAAGTATCCATTTTCAACAACTTTTGAATCCTTCCCTCATGTATATGACCTAGCCTACAATGCCATAGGTATGCAATATTCACCTCATCTCTTTTCCTCTTAGACATATTTATATTCATGATATGTGGAGAAGTGTCTAACACATATAAGCCATTTATTAAGGTCCCTCTAGTGATGATCTTATCATCTATTATTATTGAATAACAATTGTTTTTAAAAACTAATTTATATCCATTAATTGTCAAACAAGAGATAGAAATAATATTTTTGATGATAGAGGAAACAAAATAGTATGCATCTAATGCAATAATAGCTCCACTAAGTAGATGTACGGTGATATCTCCAACAACAACTGCAGTAACTCTTGCTACATTGCCTATCTTGAGGTTCATCTCGCCTCTAGCTAATCTCCTAGGTCTTGCTAGAACCTGCAACGAATTGTAGATATGATAAACACTCCCGGTATCCTGATGGGAATAAAACAGGAATCAACTTTGTATATGAACAAATACTAGCAGACCGTCACACACAGCGGAATGAAACAGAAATCACAATCAGATGAACACCAAGATTTACGTGGAAAACCCCTTCAACTCGAAGGGTAAAAACCACGGGACAAGCCAGAGAAAATCCACTATCAAAATAATGAATATACAGATCTCAGGCTTCTTGCCCAAGCCCAAAGCAATAGCCACAAGAGAATCTCAGGGATACAAGGACTATAATCCTAAGCACAATATCCAAAACATTCCCAATAGATCACAGTAAGAATCCACTGCAAACTGATCTAACATGAGATTTGAATGATTGAGAATAGTCTTTTCCTGCCCTTGTCTTCTTCCCTTTTCTGGATCTCTTATTTTCTGGCCTCTACTGTCAATCTGCAATCTGCTTTTTCTCCCCCACATTTTCAGCCGCCGCTACTCTCTTAATCTCAACCCTAGCCACCTAATCTAGGTTTTAGGTTAATATATGTGAGGTTTTGGGCTGTGGGCTTCACTAAAGCCCATTATGGGCTGAATCTGGGCCATCTGCCCAACAACCTCCCCCTTCAGCCCATAAGGGAGGCTGTCTCATGACTCCTCAATGTGAAGTCATGCCGATCGGCTGTCAGCACATCTCCTGTCTCTCTTTTCTTCTCACTTTCAACTGTTTCCTGGTAACTCTCTGGTTCACCTGCATCAGTAAGCATCACATACTCATCTGTAGAGTGTCTTCTGGAAGGTTGACGTGGTCTAGAAGATCTTCTTAATTGAGGTTCTGTGGGAACTTGCTCTCTTTCTTCTTATTGCTCGACATGTCCTGCAGGTAGATCAATATCTGGCTCTGCACCATCTTCCTACATATCTCCCCCATCACCCTGATATACTAGAGGAATAACTGGGTCACAGTCTACAAATCCCTCTGCAGAAGTCTTAGCTGGTGCCTCCTTCTTCAAATCCTCAATGATTTGATCCTCAAAGAAAACAACATCTCTGCTTCTGAACACCTTCTGCTTTTCTGGATCCCAAAGCCTGTAACCAAACTGATCATGTGAGTAACCAAGAAAAATACACTCTTTTGTCTTACCATCCAGTTTGGACCTTTCATTGTTTGGAACATATGCAAATGCACGACAACCAAACACTCTTAAATACCATTAGGAGACATCTTTCCCTGACCATACATGCTCTACAACATCACCATCTAGAGCTGTACATGGTGATAAGTTGATTGCATCAACTGCAGTCCTCAAAGCCTCATCCCAAAACCTTTTGGGTAGCTTGGCCTGTGAAAGCATACATCTGATCTTTTCCATGATGGTGCGGTTCATCCTCTCTGCAATTACATTATGCTGAGGCGTACCAGGGACTGTCAACTAATGCTGGATGTCATGTGACCTGCAATAATCATTAAACAATCATGTATACTCACCACCATTATCTGATCTTATACATTTCAATTATCTTTCTGTCTCCCTTTTAACTCTGGCATGAAACTCTTTGAAGATATTAATAACCTGATCTTTAGTCTTCAAAGCATAGGCCCAAACTTTCCTGAAAAAGTCATCTATAAAAGTAACAAAATAAAGTGCACCACTGATAGTAGGAACATTAACAAATCCACCAGGAGTTTTTGTCATCAAAGGACCACATACATCTGTATAGACACGGTCCAAGACATGCAATTTTCTAGATAAGGTAGGACTAACAAAGGAAACTCTATGTTGTTTACCAGCCAAACAATCAATACAAGGGTTCAAACGTGTACCTCTAAGGTATAGCAATACCTCTCTTTTGGAAAGTTCTTGCAGCCCCTTCTCGCTCATGTGTCCTAGTCACCTATGCCACAACTCTATACTGGAGTCTTTCTCTGTAGCATTCAACTGCTCACCATAAGCTTTAGCTTGGAATCTGTACAATGTATGACATTTCTTCCCATTAGCTACAATAAGAGAACCCTTACTGAGCTTCCACTGCCCTTTATGAAATCTAATATCAAAGTCTTCATCGTCCAGCCTTCCAATTGAAATTAAATTCAGTCTTAAGTCAACCACATGCCTCACATCCTTAAGTACCAACTTGCAACCAAGGTTGGTCTTTATCTGGATATCTCTCATGCCAATGATGTTTGCTGTGCCATAGTTGCCCAACTTGACAACACCAAAATTTCCAGACCTGTAAGTAGCAAAGAACTCCCTCCGTGGTGTAGCATGATAAGAAGCACCTGTGTCAATTATCCACTCGAGATCCTGGCACACACAAGAAAAAATATCATCGGAAGTAGACAAAATCAAATAATCACTACCTTGTACTGTAACTCTGTATGCTCCACTTCTTTCTCCCTTTTCTTGTTCTTCTTAGGTTGCTTGCACTGATTCTTGTAATGTCCTTTCTCACCACAATTATAGCAAACAATATCTTTCCTTGACCTTGACTTGCTTATACCCACACGTGAACCACTTCTATCCTTTGACTTTGACCTTCCTCTGTTCTCTGAGACAAGTGCTTGTGAATCAATCTGAGAAGTTGTTGAATTCTTTCTCCTTAACTCCTCATTCAACAAACTGCTTGTTACTTGACTCATGGTGACAATACCATCTGATGCCGAATTACTGAGAGAAACCACTAGTGTCTCCCAACTTTTTTGGCAAAGAACTTAGAAGTAACAATGCCTGTAACTCATCATCAAGAAACATTTTAATAGAGGATAACTGGTTAGTAATACTCTGCATTTCATTTAAATGCTTAGGAATAGAAGTACCCTCTTTATATTTCAAGTTCACAAGTTTTCTAATCAGAAAAGCTTTGTTGCTAGCCGTTTTTCTTTCATAAAGACCTTCTAACTTTTTATAAAGAGAGTATGTAGAACATTCAGTAGAAACATGGTGAAAGACACTATCATCTAGCCATTGTCGAATAAAGCCAATTGTTTTTCGATCTAACTTCTTCCACTCATAATCTGTCATAGATATGGGCTTTGCACTATCTCCTTGCAAAGGTCCATACAAATCTTTGCAATACAAGAGATCTTCTATTCTTGGTTTCCATATCATCCAATTGTTTACGTTTAAACTAATCATGCGAGAAATATTATCGGCCTCCATGTTTAGATACAAAAGATTAAATACCACCAAAACCCTACTCTGATACCAGTTGATGGGAATAAAACAGGAATCAACTTCGTATATGAACAAATACTAGCAGACCGTCACACACAACGGAATGAAACAGAAATCACAATCAGATGAACACCAAGATTTACGTGGAAACCCCCTTCAACTCGAAGGGTAAAAACCACGGGACAAGCCAGAGAAAATCCACTATCAAAATAATGAATATACAGATCTCAGGCTTCTTGCCTAAGCCCAAAGCAATAGCCACAAGAGAATCTCAGGGATACAAGGACTATAATCCTAAGCACAATATCCAAAACCATCCCAATAGATCACAGTAAGAATCCACTGCAAACTGATCTAACATAAGATTTGAATGATTGAGAATAGTCTTTTCCTGCCCTTGTCTTCTTCCCAAAAAATTCGGCAAAGGACAAAGAATAATGCTTCCACTGTGGCCAAGACGGACATTGGAAGATGAACTGTAAGGACTACCTTGCAGAGAAGGCGAGACAAAAGCTTGAAGAAGTTTCAGGTATATTTATGATCAGTCTCCACTTGTCAGATTTTCATGATAACATATGGGTATTGGATATGTTGGGCAGATGGCCCAGATTCAGCCCATAATGGGCTTTAGTGAAGCCCACAGCCCAGAACATCACTTATATTAACCTAAAACTAGATTAGGTGACAAGGGTTGAGATTAAGAGAGCAGCGGCAGCTAAAAACGTGGGGGAGAAAAAACAAACTGCAGATTGACAGTAGAGGCTAGAAAACAAGAGATCCAGGAAAGGGAAGAAGACAAGGGCAGGAAAAGACTATTCTCAATCATTCAAATCTCAGGTTAGATCAGTTTGCAGTGGATTCTTACTGTGATCTCTTGGGAATGTTTTGGATATTGTGCTTAGGAGTATAGTCCTTGTATCCCTGAGATTCTCTTGTGGCTATTGCTTTGGGCTTGGGCAAGAAGCCTGAGATCTGTATATTCATTATTTTGATAGTGGATTTTTTCTGGCTTGTCCCGTGGTTTTTACCCTTCGAGTTGAAGGGGTTTTCCACGTAAATCTTGGTGTTCATTTGATTGTGATTTCTGTTTCATTCCGCTGTGTGTGACGGTCTGCTAGTATTTGTTCATATACAAAGTTGATTCCTGTTTTATTCTCATCACTAATGTGAGAAATAAAAAGGCATCTTGACCTAGAATGAAAAGTGGGGTAAACACCAAAGAGGGGAGAATGATGACCGACTAGCCCTTCTAAGGTGATACAAGGAATGATCCATTTCGAGAGGGAAGAGCAGGAGCTCCTAAGATCCCAAAGAATTTGGAGGCTAGAGACTTTGGCATAGAATGAACCTGCTCCTCAATGAGTGAGGGGATTTATGGAGGAGTTGTTGATCTCTTTCTCCTCCCATGATCAAGATAGGTGTCCCCTTTGGAATGGACCTAGAAAGCCTCGATGGCGGGAAAACTCGAAGCCCACCATAATGGGAGACACCTCGAAAGGGCCCCCGGTAACGAGAAAACCCGAAGCTTGCCATAAATGCAGGATAGCTCAAAAACTATAAAAATGGAGTGAGCCTCAAAACCCACTATAACATAATCAACAATGAGATTTGCCATATCAGAGTAATGCTCCGAGATCCGCTATGACGAAGAAGGGAAGAAGACTTGTTGTGGAAGAAACCCAAGATCCACTACGGTGGAGAAGGGAAGAAGACTTGCAAGACGATCCAGAGATTAGAGAGATCATTAAAAAATTAGAGGAGGATCCAAGCTCCGTGGCACTCTACAATTGGGACTCAAAGGATTTGTGCTACAAGGGAACGATAATCTCCCAACGGTGTAAGCAAGGATTGATACAGTAGCACGATATGCACAAAAGTGAAAAAGAGTTTTCGGTGGGAGATTGGGTCTTCCTTCGGCTCCAGCCTTACAAGCAGACATTCGTCTACACCAGAGCATCCATGAAGCTCTCACCATGTTTCTTTAGGCCCTACTAGATCATAAAGCGCATTAGAGCAGTGGCATATAGGCTGGACCTCCCCGCAAGCTCCTGGATCCACCTAATTTTTCATGTGTCATGCTTGAAGCTCAAATTAGGATAGAACAACCCAACTGAGAGTCATCATTGATCATTGGATCGTGACTCATCGTCGACGTCCCACTACTGAGGTATTGGTGCAGTGGAGAAACTTATCCCACAAAAGATGCCACATGGGAGAACTATGAAGGCTTGAAGATCTAATCCCTGAAGTTCATAGAGCCTCAGCCTTAAGGATAAGGCTGGTTTGAAGAGGGCAGGTCTGTTAGGACCCTAGCTAGGTCGGGTCGTAAGTCCACTGAGTTAAAATGTCATTGAGTGTAATAAAACCCTAAATTAGTCGCCACACCCTATTGATGAAGTGGTCGGCTAGAGTTAGAGAGAAGTCCTCATGGAGAGGGACTCATAGCTGACCACTTCTCCTATTTGGGGTGGCCGGCTAGGCTTAGAAGAGGGAGAGTCCCCATTAGTTTGGACTCTCTCTAGGTTGGTTTAGAGTTAAAGTATGAGTCATATTAGGAGTTAGGGTTTTGAGTCTCTATATAAACTCATATAAGCACCACTATTTCATCATGAATAGATTAATATTTTCTTCAGCTCTTGTAGCCGAATACTAAGAAGGGAGTAACCCCTATAAAGTTTCAAGAAGGCCGATCCACTTCAGATATCAATCCAAACATAGAATCGTACTAGATTCTAACATAACATATATAATTTAGTGTTATTGTTGTATATTTACAATAGTTTCCATTTTATGCAACTCGAGAAGTCCATTAGTGATCATTGTCAATCAAATGAATCATGTGAACCTAACCCATTTATATAGGATTAAAATATCCAATGAATATTTTAGATCATTTATCATTACACGCCCGATTCACTTGCCTTGAGTAAAATCATTTAGAATACTTGATACAATTTTATAACTAGACTAGTAAGTATAATCATTCACCCGATATGCTCCCTAATTCATCCCCTTAGGTAAAAGCATCTCAAGAGCCTGATTCATCCCCTTAGGCAAAAGTATTTCGAGCACTCTAAATGGTTTTCTTGGCCAAAATTATAATCATATGCTTGATGCACCTATCTTAAGCGATAGTATTTGAAACCATAATATAGCCTTCTTGACCAAAAGCTTCTCAGACCCAATTTGCCCCTTCGAGCAATGATGGTATCTCAAACCACTTGATGTCGTCTTCTTGGCCAGGACCTCACCAAATTATCCAAAATTTGTTGTTCGATCTTTTTTCTAACAAAAGCTAGTGTCAAGTCACCAAAAGTATTAGACTTCATTCATGAAAAGCTCTCGTTTCAAAAAACAATATGAGATAAGTGATAATAGCAAAATCATGTATTAGAAACTTCAAATGTGGCAACTAACATATTCGAAAGTGGGAAATATAGAATCCAACTAGTGACTTGGACAAAAATGGAAGTGACTTTGGACAAAAAGAAATGAAGTGACTTAGACTCTTGGACCCAAAGAGTTCACAGCCATGAGAAGGTTTGGCATATCGATGTCGGCTCTTCGCCACTTGGATTTGACTCGGTCTCAACCACTCCATGGGTTACGTATAGGTGTGATGCGAGATGACAAAATCGATTACGTCTAATTCACCATATCAAGAATTATCACAACAAAAATATTCTTTAATAAGGATTGATTTAGAGAATATATTTCTAATCATAAGTTACAACGGTAAAAGACACCTACAAGAAACTTACCATGTGGACACATGGAGAGTGCCAATAAAATTAGATACACGAGTCTATATCTAACAGTAGAACATATTCTCTAGATGAAAAATAATTCAAATAATACACCTTAATTATTTATGGTTAGGGACTCTGAATATAAATTGATCCTTTTATTTTTCTCTAAATCTATCTTTTACTCATCTCGTTGTCACTATTCTCCACTTGGATTTTATCAAGGTGTAGAATATATAGTGAGCCTAGTGATTTTATGAGATATATGTGTGGATGACTCTTCATGCAATTCTAATCAGCACTCTCATTAGTTTTAAATCTTGGCTCAGGATTCAATATTAGCTCTCATGGCAAATTGAAGCTTTAACTAGGCAAAGTTATTTATATGGGTTCAACTAAATAAAAAAATTAAGGTTAATGTTCATTTTAACTCATGTGATTATGAACATGCTCTACTTAACCTCTTATGGGTTACTCGTATCTGAATAACCCTTATACTTTCAAAACCATAATATATAAGCTTCTCCCGTCAAATCTGAATTGACAGATGTTAGAGTCTGCTTACGGTCATGTTGACTCATAGTAAACTATTAATATAATGATACATGAAATTTAAGCTTTAAAAAAAATCTATTTTAGCGCTTGTGATTTTGGTCATTGACCACTTAAGCCGTTATGGTTTCGCTTGTATCTAAAATAACCTTTGATATTTTGAAAAACATAGCATATAAGCCCCTCCTGTAAAGTCTGAGTTAAAATATGTTAGAATCATCCATAGCGGGATGCATCGTCATGGAAGTGACCACCAATAGTAGCATTGATTCGCAGCTACCTAATAGGGCATCAATCTTAGGACCTTTCTCTTAGGTGGATGTGCATCGGCCAGTTAGACGCTAAGCACGCAATTGTCTCTTGGTCCCTCTTCCTCCTGGGTGTTTTTCTCTACATCGTCTCTCACTTTATCCTCTCTTACGTCCCCACTCATTATGCCTATGATGTGGTGGTCTAGTTCTCCCTCACCCCACCTCCAACCTCTTTTATATTTCTCTCTCCACCTTTCTCCGCCACTATGGCCTCCGCAACTTCTTCTTCCTTGACAAGATAGACTTGTTTTTAAACTTAAATTACATGTGTCATTGTATTAGCGATTTATCATGAGTCAACATACAACGTAAGCATATTCTAATTTTTATCAACTCATACTTGATGAAGGGGCTTATATGCTATGTTTTTAAATATATATAAACTATTTTAGACATAAGGAAAATCATAAGGACTTAAATGATCCATGATCAAAATCATAAGAGTTAAAATAAATATTTTTATAAACTTAAATTATATTATTATATTAATAATTTATTATGAGTCATATAATCAAACTCTAACGTATATTGACTCAAACTTAATAGAAGGAACTTATCTGCTATATATTTTTAAATATTTATATTATTTTATATACGAATAAATCATAAAGATTTAAATGATCGATGATCAAAATCATAAGGGTTAAAATAAATCTTAATTCAAAAACTTATTACATAGTCACAAACTTTTAACTAGCTATATGAAATATACCTTAATTAATGTGAAATAACCTAACGTGTAGGTCTATTTTGATGAAATCAATAATGTCGCTGTACCAAATAACGAAGGTAATGTGTTGGTGAGGAAGAAAAAAATAATAACGGGCGTGATGACCTCACAAGAGCCGTCCTCCTCGTTCCTCAGCAACCCAGAAAGCCCAATCAGAGTATTCGCACCGTTTCAGATGCCTTTCGGTGCCCTTCGCAAAATATTTGGATTGTATTTAACTCGACCTGGTTCGACTCGGTGCCCTGTACCGAGTTAGACCGTAAACATAAAGCGACACAGCCTGATCTCACTCTGACCACGTTTATTTTTCCAAAGAAACCAGAGAAAGAAAGAGAGACAGGAGGACGCGTGTTCCCTGGAAGACGCGCATGCCTCTCTCTTCCTCTCGTCTCCTCTCCTCTCTTCTTTTCCCACTTCATTTCTCTGACCCTGTTTGTTGTTTCTTCTCTTGTCGCCGGCTTCTTCTCCTCCCCTTCATGTTCTCAGAGCCAAAACAGCGACAAGGTACGGATAAGGTATCGCAAGGAGAGGAAGATTCTGGTATAGTGAAGGAGCCATGAAAGGTGGTGTCGGCGGCAAGCACAAGGACGCCTGGAGTAATGGCAACAGCAAGCCTTCTGTGTCCCTTCTTTCTTCCAGGGATGCCAAGCCATGGTCATCCTCCTCCTCCATTCCAAGGCTGATGGCCTTTCTCCTCCTCTCCATTATCGTTATCTACCTCGTCTGCCCTCTCCACATCTTGTTCTCCAGCCCCTCTTGCCCCACCTCCTCCACCACCACCGGCTCCCTCATCCACCTCTCATCCTCAAATCAAACCAAGAGAAGCGCTAGCAGAATCGATACCATTGCCATATTACCCCCGCCGCCTTCTCCTTCGCCTCCACGGGCCACCTCTGCGGCTGCTTTGACGGAGACGGCAACTGGGCTGCAGCACATCGTGTTCGGTATCGCGGCGTCCGCCAAGCTGTGGGAGCGCCGCAAGGAGTACATCAAGGTCTGGTGGCGGCCCCGGCAGATGCGTGGCTTCGTCTGGCTCGACAAGCCCGTCAAGGAATTCAACTCGTCCTACACCCGCGACCTTCCGCCACTAAAGATATCCGGCGACACGTCCCGGTTCCCTTACACCCACCGTCGCGGCGACCGCTCCGCCATCCGCATCTCCCGCATCGTCTCCGAGACTTTCCGCCTCAGTCTCCCTGGCGTCCGGTGGTTCGTCATGGGCGACGACGACACTGTTTTCATCGCCGACAACCTCGCCCGCTTCCTCTCCCGCTTCGACCACCGCCAGCCCTACTACATCGGGTCTCCTTCCGAGTCCCACCTACAGAACATCTACTTCTCCTATGGCATGGCCTACGGCGGCGGCGGGTTCGCCATCAGCGCCCCCCTCGCCGCCGCCCTCTCCCGTGTCCAGGACCGCTGCCTTCGCCGCTATCCGGCCCTCTACGGCAGCGACGACCGCATCCAAGCCTGCATGGCCGAGCTCGGCGTGCCCCTCACCCGACACCCGGGCTTCCATCAGTACGACGTCTACGGCGACCTGCTCGGCCTTCTCGCCGCCCATCCCGTGGCCCCGCTCCTCTCCCTCCACCACCTCGACGTCGTCCAGCCCATCTTCCCACGCGTCCGCTCCCGCGCCGCCGCCCTCCGCCGGCTCTTCGAGGGCCCCGTCCGCCTCGACCCCGCCGGGGTGATGCAGCAATCCATCTGCTACGAGACCCAGCGGCCGTGGACGGTGTCCGTGGCCTGGGGATTCGCGGTGCTGGTGGCGCGGGGGGTAACGTCGCCGCGGGAGATGGAGATGCCGGCGCGGACGTTCCTCAACTGGTACCGCCGCGCCGACTACACGGCCTACGCCTTCAACACGCGCCCCGTGGCACGCCACCCGTGCCAACGGCCCTTCGTTTACTACCTCTCTGCCACCCGATACGACGCCGCCCGACGGACTACCGTCACGGTGTACGAGCGCCATCGCGACTCGCGCCCGACGTGCCGGTGGCGGATGCCCGACCCTGGGACGCTCGTGGACCGCATCCTCGTCTATAAGAAGCCCGACCCGGGCCTCTGGGACCGAGTAAGCAGTTCTGTATGGTGGTTCTTAAGATCAGAATCCAAGGAGGAACTACTTATTTGTGGTGACGTGTTTGTAGATTCGCAATCTAATGAATTCTGATAATGTTCTTTCTGGCAGTCTCCAAGGAGGAACTGTTGCAGGGTGAAGGCCTCGCCCAAGGAGGGGAAGAGGGGAGACAGGACGATGGCAATGGAGATTGGGGTGTGCCGAGAAGGCGAGGTCACTGAGATCTTGGATTCCTAGCTCTGTCCCTGTCGCTTCCGCGCTGCCTGCCTCTGTAGCAGAAGTCACGACGTCTTATGTGTAGCTATTCTTTATATTTTTGTGCATCCTCTGTTCCTTGTTTGTGCAGGCGTAGTCACTGGCGACGCAAAAGGGTGTTGATTGGACAAACTCATTTTATTCATCTCTTTATGACTGTTCTCCAAGAACATTATCAACCTAATCTTTGTTCCAGGAACGGCTCCAAGGAGTCATCTTCCCCACGTAGTTCACGTGCTGTGATGCTAACAAGTTGTGCTTCCCATGTACGAAAAGGGGGAAAACAACGGATACAATGTAGGAAACGAGCATTGCGAATTGGTGCGCCTCGTGGTTTTCGGAACCCAATAAAGATGGGAGGAGCGTCACGGACGATATGCAAGAGAGAGAGAGAGATGCGTCGGACCCTATTTAGATCTTGACGTTTTGATGGTAGATGCGGTGTTTGGATTGACCCACCGAATCACGCCTAAAAAGCTGTCACTGATGTGTCTGGCTTTCCACCATCAGAGAAGATCACATCATACGACAGAATTAGGTCAATGGAAGGAGCTGTTTTCCCCCACAGTGGGGTGGGGGGTTCATAACTGGTCTCCGGGAGCAGGAGCAGCAGTATGTTCTCCTTCAGAGAAGTTGATACTAGCAGCAGCAGATCGTTGTTGTCTTCTTTTGTCCCACGACGAAGCAATCCGGGTAATACGGACCCACCTGTCACGGACGCCGGGAAACATGGCTTCAGACTTTTCCGGGGGAAGGTCTTGAAACAGAGAAGCCGGAACGCCCGCGCGTCCACCCGCCTCTTGCCGCCCACCGCGCAGCGCGCCTTCGATGAATCGTCAAGAACACTGCGAGTTCTAGCGTTCAGGAATCCATGCTTAGACACGGAGATCTCATCGAACACAAGCGACGTGCAGTCAAAAAACAAAAGGGAAAGATAACGAGTCTCCCTGACCACAAGCTCTTTTTTACTCGGAGACGAAAACCTTTATCGGTGAGAGAGGATAAAGACACTTGGCGAAGCATGCGAGGCAACATCGACAGCTATCTCGCCAGTAGTATGCATGCATCATGTACTTACTGGACAAGCCTCGTCGGCGCGCAGTATGCATGCAGCGTTTTATGTTTAATACCCCCTATTTGTCTCATACTTGGAAATGATAGTGAGTTAGATCGGTATACAAGACCTGATAGGTGTACAATTTGTGGGTTGAGCTCCAGGCTATCTATTATTATTATTATTATTAGGTGAAGTAGATCAATCTGATTCGGTCATTCAATTATATAAAGTAGGATTCGGTCATTCAATCGCGGTTTGTGGGTTCGGAGTTCTTCATATAATTGGGTCATTCAATTAGTCCTTCGATCCGGTTTCTTCAATTAGGAATAATATAAACTAAAAGAAAAAATAATAACAACATTTCACAGCATGTGATGACCCAAAATAAAAGACCGGAATAAGTGAGCACTAAATGCAACAGAAAATATGATAAAAAAAAATTTTCAAATTAGTCCTTGTATATTAGAGATGATGTGCAGGATTCTCCATCCATCAACACTTATTTGATTACTTTGGAGTCCGTTTCCGATTAAACCTTTGTAAATCCACCCTTTAATGCTTGCAGCAATCCTTCTCTAACAGTCAAAACTTTATGATATAGGGTAGTCCTACGGTGCACATATCTTTGCCCTGCAAGCTCACACTTTTCTTCAGTCTCCACTGGCACTGGTATCAATGTACTGGAATTTAATCTCCAAGCTTATTCCCAAATGTTTTCACACCCTTTTTGCAAACATATATTGAAAAAAAAAATAAAAGAGGCAATCCATGGATTCAGAATCCATGTTATAAGTTTCCAGCAAATGAATCTTCCCAACTATACCATCATCCTACAACAGCAAATACCTAAAGCATTCTCCTTCAGAACTCAGTATCTTCATCAGCGTGTTGGGCGATCTCACTGTACTTAACCATCGTGCACTTGGCAACAAATTTTGTGAATAGGCTTCCATGTTTCATCAGCTTTGTCTTTATTATCAAATGTCGGGGAGAGGTTGCGGAATCCATACTATACATAATATATAATTGGATTCTAATGAAAGATTCAAATATCGATACTTATATATATTTAAATCTCGAATATTAATTTGATGGAAGGAAACATTTCAGATATTTTTTAAACCCTCTCTCTTTTAAAATATTGATATTTATCATAAAAGATTTTACCTTTTTGTTATGCTTCTTAAGTACAACTAGATGATAAAACCCTAAAATTTTATGTAAGAAAAGAAATACAAACTTAGTCGCTTCGAGGTTTCAAGTTATTTAAAGGCTTTGAGTTGTATTTGCATTTAAGACAAATAGCTAAAGCGGATTACATATATATTGAAAGTTATTTAATCCTTAACTAATTAGGAATAGGATTTCAAACAAAAATAAAAATAGTAATTCTTAATTTGCTATACGAAAGGACTCCTAATACAATTAGGAAAAACTCAAAAACTTCTACTATAATTAGGAACAACTAAATGTAAAATTAAAGATTAGTATTAAATCTTTAAAATTAAGAACTCCTAAAATTAAGGAATACTAACATTTTTTGCCTCTCCAAAATAGTCTTGTCCTCAAGACTGAGCAACGATGAATTTTGTAAACTTCTCCTCCAATGCATTTTAAGACTCCCAAATGACGTACTTAATTGGTAAGTTAGGTCTATTGAACAAGTACCTTACTGGTAAGATATCTATGATGCATCATTACATATCGATCAAGTATGGCTTAGGTAGGACTTGAATCTCACTAGTGAAAATATCTATCAAATGATGTTGCACCATATCATCCTCATCTAACTTCTTTTTAAGGCAAAAAATATGAAAAACTAGATATATTTTAGAGCTTATTGGTAAGTCTAAGCGATAAGCAAATGGGCCAATACATTTCAACACTTTATAAGGCCCAAAGGATTGAGGTATTAGTTTCATAAAAGATCGAACCTTTATAGAAGTTAGCTTATAAGGCTTAAGACGAAGAAAAAGCCAATCACCCACTATAAACTCTCGTTCACTATGATGCTTATCAGCTTGCTACTTCATTCTAACTTGTGAGACTACAAGATTATCTCTTAAAAGTTGAATAATCTTATTCCTATCGAATAATGCCTTGTCCACTTGATCAGCCTTAAAAGAACCAGGCTTGTATTTATAATCATGGGAGGAGGTCGACCATAAACTACTTTAAAAGAAGTCATTTTAATAGAAGAATGATAAGTAGTATTGGACCACCATTCTGCCTAAGGAAGTCATTTCTTCCATTCGTTTTGTTTATTAATGATAAAACATCTGAGATAATTTTCTAGACATCTGTTCACCACTTCAGTCTGCTCATCTATTTGCGGGTGATAGATAGTACTTATATTCAACTAGGTACCCTACAAGTGAGAGAGCTCTTTCCATAAGGTGCTAATACAAATTTTATCTCGATCACTAACAATGGAACGTGGAACTACATGCAACTTCACTATATTCTTAACAAAAGTATAAGCAACACTTGGAGCATCATTAGGCTCGTAAGGCATAAAAATGAGCATATTTTGTAAGACGATCTATAACTAAAAAAATGATAGTTTTACCTTCTAATGGTGAAAGTCCGTCAATAATATCCATGGATATATCAATCCAAGCATCATTGGGAATAGCAAGAGGCTCAAGTAACCCAGGGATAACAATTATCTCACCTTTGTGGTGCTAGCAAACATCACATTCTGTAATAAACATCTTGATGATTTTCTTTGTACCCTTCCAATAAAAATGTTGACACATGCATTTATATGTACGAAGAAATCCAATATGACCCACAGTTTGTTATGGATGAAACTCCTTCAAAATTATATTCTGGCAAGAATAATTTGGTGTAAAAATAACTCTACCCTTATAGCATAAATATGTGAGATTTCACTTATAATTAGGAATATAAGTTGAATCTTCCTCTACCTTTTTAATAACATCTTGAATTTTAGGATCATCTAACCATTTGTTTCTAATAAGTTCTAGTGTTTTGTAAATAGAAATAAAGATAGCCACTAGTTTAGCTTATTCTGGTGGGCGAGAAAGTGCATCTGTAACTCAATTCTTGCTCCCCTTTGTTAGGACCCTAGCTAGGTCGGGTCCATCAGTTCTCAATTAATTCAAGCTAAGTCATGTTGGTCTATTCAGTTGGAGTTAGTTATTGGTCAGGTGAGCCCAATCAAGTTAGTTAGATGAGCCCAATCGAGTTAGTTATGAGTTAGTTAGAGTTGATTTTTATCTTCGGTTAGGATTAAGTCAGTTATTATTTTCAGTTTCTATCAGTTAGTTAAGAGTCCAAGTTTAGTTGACTCTGAGTCCAAGCCTAAAGGGACTATTGGTAGAGCCCTATAAATAATATTGTAAACTCTCTTATAAAAATTAATATAAAAGGTATGAGTTTTAGCCAATAGGCAAAACCCCCAGGAGGGTTGATCCCCTATAGAGATCAAGGAGACAGATCCCCTCGAAGTGATCAAGGAGGCCTGATCCTCTCAAAGTGATCGTATCCCATTTTTGCCATCTCCATCCATGATAGAATACTATGGGGTTCTATCAATTAGTATCATAGCAATGTTCCTCGACATTTTCGCTGCTACTATTTATCATCCTCACTATCGCCCTTGCCATCATTGTTGTAGCCATTTTTGACACGACCTCTTCTCATCTTCGTGCTGCCACCTTATTGCAGTCTCACCATCTTCACTGTAGTCTCACCATCTTCGCCGCAGCCATCTTCAGCACACAAAAAAAAAAAGAGAGAAAAAAGGATTGTCGCTGCATCATCATCCTGCCCAAAGGAGGACTACCATCGGCCACCTCTTTTCCTCTCCTCATATGTCGCTGGCCAGCCCTCGGTAGTGCACTACCCTTGTCGTCGCTGCCACCCGACAGGCATCGTTGTCCCTCCTTGGTCGCTGCTCCACCCGCCTACAACCACCACTCCCCTGCTTCTCGTCGTCAACACTCTCTACCACTACCTCATTGCTACAACCCATGCAGCTGCACCATCCTCCCTCGCTTCTACTCACGCCCTCCTCTGCCACCGAAATCACCTTCTTCCTATCCCTCACCCACCGATGCCACAGCCACTTCCAGCCGCAGCACTCTGCCTCCTCTGCTTTCTCCCCTACCACAGCCGCTTCCAGCCGGCCATACCCCTATTGTCGCTGCCCTCGGCCTCCTCCTACGCCCTCCTCTTCTTCCCTTATTGCAGCCCTCGCTATCCCTTGTCGCTGCATCCTCTGCTTCCTATGGCTTTTCCACCCCATCAGCCGCCCATCGCTCCCAGCCTTGCCCTCCTCGACCGCTGCTCCACTCGCTTGCCACCATTGCCCTCTTCCTTCTCTTCCCAGCCATCTATTGCGCCATCCCCCTCTACAGCAATCGCCATCCCTGCTTGTCGTCGTTGCCTTCTCTTCAATCGCAGCCTCAGCCGTCTCTACCATCGACGTTGCTCCCTCTCCAGCCTCTCCCCGCCTACCGCCACTATTGCTGCCCCTCCTACAGCCCATCCATCGTCGACAGTGCCTCATCCAACACCGCCTGCTGCCTCTCCCCATCGACCGTCGTTGTCCTTCCTCGGTCGTGCACAGTCACCGCTGTCGCTGTCCTTCCCTGCCACAGCCCTCGCTGTTGTTGCCTGCACCTTGCTTCCTCTGTCGTTGTTGCTGTTGCCCCCCTCTGCAGTGCCCGTAGCTCCTAGCCTTGCCCTCCTTGGCCACCGAAGGACTCTCTTCCCTTATCTTCTTACCCTCTTCCTCGTCGAACCCCGCTGCTCGTCGGACCTGACTGCTTCCCTACTTCCTCTTCCTTGTTCGACCCTGCTGCTTCCCCGCCACACGACCAAAGGTTGTAGTCGATCTCCTCCCTTCATCTCCAGCGCTACCCAGAGGCCTCCTCCTCATCTTCCAGCCGCATCCTATTGCTGCCACTGAGCGAAGTTACAGCAGTCACACCCATCTTCCTCTCCTCCCTTCTGCTTGCCGACACCGACAATCTTATTGCGGCAAAGTCTTCCTACATTTATGACATATGTCCCTAACTCGACAACAGCAAAAAGAACTGAACATCATCGATCTACAATCCTACACAATGACTACCGATGATGCACTAGACGTAACGTATAAAGCCTTCGAGACCTGCATAGAAGATAGATTCCAAGAACTCCTCCATAAATTTAGAAGAAGTCGATCAGAGAACCCCAACAAAGCTCAACATGGTGAAAATTCCAAAGGAAGTCGATCTGAAAAATATAATCATGGGCAGAACACAAGGACACAGGATACACACGCATGAGGATGAAGTTTTCCATATGGGAAGATGAAGACCCAATCGGCTGGATCTCATGTGTTGAAATTTTTTTTCATTTTCACAAGACTCGGAGGAATTCATGGTGGAAATAGCTTCCACTCAACTCGAAGGTTCTGCGATCAAGTGGTATAATTTGTACGAGACCTATCACGGAGTCCTTTCGTGGGAACAGTTCAAGAGAGAGCTCATGATTTGCTTTGGACCATCGAAGTACAAAAATATTAATGGATAGCTTGCCAAAGTCTGCCATACTTCCACAATACATGAGTACCAGAGCATATTTGAGCGCTTGTTGAACAAAACCCGAGATTAGTCCAAAATATAATTGGTGAGAAAATTTATTGAGTGACTTAATCCCGAGATTCGATATGAAGTTAAAGCTCGTCATCCCCATGCCATGATAGCAGCCATATCATTCGCCAGCATAAATGGAAGAAAAATCAGTACGGACACTCGTTGAAACAGAAGCTTCAATAGACATGACTTCAAAGTGGACAACATAAACAATCACAAACGAGAGCAGCTTCTAACGGTTGAGCCAACTAAAGAGGAATGAAAAATTAATAATATGGAGTCTGGTCATGAAAGATATACTAAATTCGAAGACAAGATTGTTGATGGATGAATCCTAACTTATGGTGACAAGTGTTCAAAGGTAAAACTGATTATATAGGGCAAACAACTACTTGTGTATTTTCTTTTGATGCCCCAGAAAGACTTTGAAGTGGTGATCCTTAAAAGAAGACATGGTACTACACTAGCCATCAGATGAAAAGGGTTCTTCAGAAGACTACAATGGCAACTGCATGAAAAGACCAAACAATTACTTACACCAAGTGGAGACACTACTTAATCGATCAAAAAGTCATGATGTGTGGCAAATATTGAAGTTCTCCCAAAATCTGATACTACTCAGTCTTGAGAACAAGGCTGATTTGAAGTGGGTGGGTCTGTTAGGACCCTAACTAGGTCGAATCCATTAGTTCTCAATTAATTCAAGTTGAGTCATGTTGGTCTATTCAATTGGAGTCAGTTATGGGTCGAGTGAGCCCAATTGAGTCAATTATGAGTTGATTTTTATCTTCGGTTAGGATGGAGTCAGTTATTATTTTCAATTAGGAGTTTTTATTGGTTGATTAAGAGTTCAAGTTTAGTAGACTCTGAGTCCAAGCCTAGAGGGACTCTTAATAAAGCTCTATAAATAATGTTATAAACTCTCTTATGAAAATTAATGGAAAAAGGCATGAGTTTTAGCCAATAGGCAAAACCCCCAGGAGGGCTGATCCCCTATAGAGATTAAGGAGGTAGATCCTCTCGAAGTGATCATTTATCCCCTCTTTTTCATGTCCATCCACAATAGAATCTTATGAGGTTCTATCACCCATCTTATAAATGATCTTATAGTCAATACTTAAAAGCTTAGTGGCCCATTTTTGATATTCTAAAGAAGAAACTCTTTGCTCAAGAAAATATTTCATGCTTTTTTTATTGGTGCATATTTGAAACTATCGATTAATTAAGTAAGATATCCACTTAGTGACTGTATAAATAATGTGCTAATATCTCCTTATCATAAATAGATAAACTCAAATGAGATCGAGAAAGTGTCTTACTAATATAAGCAATTGGATGATGTTCTTGCATTAGTGTAGCTCTAATACTTACTCTAGAAACATAGATTAAATCATGAATAACTTATTCAAATCTGGTAAAGCAAGAACTAGCATAGTAGTCATTGCATAATTTAGAGAAATAAAAGCTTGAGTAGCTTTTTCTATCCACTTAAATGCATCTTTTTTCAAAAGAGATGTCAAAGGAGCACTGATTTTGCCATAGTTTTTAACAAACTTTTGATAATAACCAGCGAGTCCCAAAAATCATCTTAAAGCCATAATCAATTTTAGAATTGGCCAATCTTTCACTGAGTAGATTTTGGATAGTTAACTGCAATACACTCCCGGGAAACAACATGGCCAAGATGTTCTACCTCAGATTGTGTGCAAAGCTGCATTTTAATTTCTTAACAAAAAGAAAATGCTTAGGATAAGACAACTCACAACTATAATAAATGACTTTTTGAAGATGGATTATATATCATAATATTAAAAAAAATCATAATAAACTTACAAAGATGAACTCTAAATATATAGTTCATTGAACTCTGAAAAGTAGATAACGCATTAGTTAATCCAAAAAGCATTACAAAAAATTTATAGTGGCTATTTTACGTTCTAAAAGTGATTTTCTAAATATCATCTTCATGCATATGAATTTAGTGATAACTAGACCATAAAACTTCTCAATTCATCAAATAACTCATCCATCACTAGAATAGAATACTTATCTTTCACTATAATATTATTGAGTGCTCGATAATCTATACACATCTGCTAAGAACCATCTTTCTTTCTTACTAATAAGACTAGAGAGGAATATGGACTAACACTAGCTTTTGAAAGTATAGATATTGATAGGGCCAAATAATTAGGTTGGTGTACTCCTAAGTAGTAAAGAAATTTGATGATCATGTGATCAAAGAGGTGGAAGTCCTTCTGGTTCTTTAAATATATCCATAAATTCTTCAAGTAATGATTGAACACTTTCATCTTGTTTAGATATTATAGCTTCCTCTTAAATGCTCCATAATTGTACCAAAAATTCATGGTGTGCCTTTCAAAAAATCATCTTCATTTTATGGCTAGTAATAGTTGTGACCTTACAACCATGTCGTTCTTTTATGATCACTTGCTTTCCATTGATAAAAAATTTCATAATTAATTTATAGCAGTTCCAAGAGATATCACTCAAAGTTAATAACCACTTAATTCTAAGCACAATCTCATAATCCTCCAATGGTAGTAGAAAATAATCAACAAGCAATTCTTGCCCTGCATAATAAGCTTTACCTTGGAACACTTACTATCGTAAGTTACAATTCGCCCATTAGCAATCTTTACCTCGAATTTATCATAGCCTTCAATACGATAAGTCAATCGCACAGCAACCTTGTTATCCATAAAATTGTTGGTGCTACCAATATCAATCAAAATAGTAGTAGACTAATATTTCAAAAGCCCATCAGCTTTCATAGTTTGAGGATTCGAATAGCCGAGTAATGCATGAATAGGATGTGTGATAGGTTAAATCTCATTGTTATCAATACCTTCATGATCAGAGTCTATAGCCTGAATCTCTAGTTCCTCCTTAATTAGCTCAATCATCAAAAGTTTTCTTTGGTTGCATTGATGCTCCCTACTTCACTTTTCATCATAATGCTACCACAAATCCGTTGTTGTTCATTCTTTGAGTTCTTTTTGGGTCGGTCTTCTAGTATTAGGATTTCCATTAATAAAATGGTTGTAGTAGTTGACATGCTAGTCACATGTTTATTAACACTCCTAGTTTGTAATTTTTCATATTAACTTTTTCTTGATGCAATCATGTAAAAGAAATTGTAGCTATCATAGTGCGAGGTTGCCGAGCCTTTAACTTCACAACAAATATCTAAATTAAGACCTTCAATGAATGTTCTCGCCAATTGTCTTTCAAACCAATTTTTAGCTCGATTTGATAATCATTCAAATTGACTTTGATACTCTAACACAATAGAATTCTAACGAATCTTAGGAAGTTGTCCATCACCATTCTTATATTTGGATGAGCCAAAACTAACAAGAAGTCATTTCTTAAAATACTCCCATGAGGGAACTCCATAACAATTCATATCTATCATACCATTAAATAGTATCCTTATCTAGTTGGATTGAAGATATTTTCACTTTAGAATCTTTTGGAGTTTTATGAAAGTAAAAAAATTTCTCTGCTCTTAAAATCTAACTGATCGGATGTCCGTCTTTTCATTTAGAAAATTCTAATTTCATCTAAGGGTAGCCATTATCATGCTCTTGGTAACCTCTTCTTGTGATATCAAACTTCCATCTTGTTGGATTTTACTAAAACTCTCAAGCAAACTCTTTTTGAAATCATTGAGAGTTTATTTCAGCCTGCTCTTAATTTTTAATTCCAAAGCTTCAAATTAAGCTTTCATAGAATTGTTAGTAGTTATTACGTATAATTGTAGATATGTAATTCATAAATTTTATTTTTGATTTCAAGTCAAGAGCATGAGCACTAGTTACTTTGCGTTGAAGGTGAAGTCACTATTTACGGTGTGGGCACCGGACCTATGGCACATCAAACTTTGATTGCTTTAATTACTATTTGCACTTTTGATCGTTTCGAGCCAAAGCATTATATATATATATATATATATATATATATAGTTATTTAATCCTAAAACTAAAGAATTTTAACATTTAATAGATCTTGCAAGAAATAAGAGAAAGATAAAGAGGGCTAGCTTCTTCATCTAAAACGACAACAAGAGATATTTCAACTCGATGTCAAATAAAGTATTTTGATTCGATATCTAATAAAGATACACTTCTCTTTTTCAAATGAAATGTTATGTTTTAGTCCTTGGCATTAATATTTTTGTATTACAGATCTATTACTAACAACTGATATAAGAACTAGTTAATGAAATCTAATTTATTAGTATTATTATTACTATTATTATTATCATCATCATCATCATTATTATTTATGTATATGATTGAATTTGTTCAATTATTTTTTCACTTTTGGATTAATATTACTGAATTATTTATTTGACGTATTATGTCTGATATGTAAGACTCTCTTCATCTACTTGCGGACTATGCGACACAGGTGAAACTGCTTTAGAATGTATGCTGCCGAAGGTGGACCATCGCAGCTAGCCGCCATCGGAAGTGTGTCGATTCTGGTCGTCGGCCCTACGCATATCTGCTCCGGTAGCGACTGCGTGCAGTGGCTGTGGCGGTGGGGGTGTGATGGCCCTATTGAAGGCAACAAACAGCCTTTGATATCGCTGTTGCTTGCTAGCGACAGTTGTTGTTAGGGAAGGAGGAGCAAGGAAATGACAAAAAATAGAATACTACGATGAAAATAACGAAAACACTTTCAATCAAGAAAACAACATAGTATTAAAAAAGGAGGTAATAGAACACTTACAAGATAATCTCTAAATGCACACACTTTCTGCACTCTCCTGCTTCATGAACTAAGGTCCTATTTATAGGACATAATAATAACTACCTCACACCACTTCCTTCATCTCACTATCTCACACATGATTAATAACTACCCCCACTAACTCCTAACTACCTCCATAACTCCTAAACATGAGCCACTACTCCTAAATATGTTAACTAATAATTAAATAACTACTATGAATCAATTCTCAACACTCCCTCTTGATTCGTAGTTACATACACTAATTTGAGACATAAAATAAACATGATTCTGAACTAGAAGTGACTTGGTGAGAATATCTACAACTTATTCATCTGTGCCACAGTACTTCATTAATATAGCTCCATTTGCTACAAGATCTCGAATGAAATGATAGCGTATCTCTATATGCTTCGTTCTTCCATGAAATGTGAGATTTTTTGTTAGTGCAATTGTAGATTTATTGTCACAAAATATTTCAGTTGCTTCTATTTGTTCTTGATGAAGATCTATAAGTCATATAGCTTGACAGGCTGCTAATGTTACAGGTACATATTCTACTTCAATGTCGATAATGTAGTTGTTGTTTGCTTCTTTGAACTCCAAGATATAGCTCATAATCCGAGGCTAAAAATATTGTCTGAAGTACTCTTTCTATCATCCAAATCTCATACCCAATCACTATCAGTAAAACCAAATATTACATTTAAAATTATGAGAATATCAAATTTCATAATTCACAGTTACAACAATATAACGTAGAATTCTTTTAACAGCTCCGAGATGATGTTTACTTAGGCTCTGCATATACCTGGATACTATACTAACAGAGAATGTAATATCTGGTCGAGTATGAATTAGATAGATCAAACCTCCAACTCAACTTCTGTAGTATCTTGCATTTGTCAAACATGTATTATATTTAAGTTTCAATTTCTCATTTACATTTATGGGTATAGTTGCAGCTTTGTAATTAGTCATGTTAGATTTATTGAGCAGATCCATTACATACTTTTTTTGTGAAATAAAAATTGCATCTGATCCTTGCTTCACCTCCAACCCAAGAAAATAGTGCAGTAAACCTAGATCTGATATTTCAAACTTATTCATCATGCATTTTTTAAATTCTGCCACAACAGACCATAAGAATATTATGTTCACCTTCCTTCTTTAGATAAATGGTAGGTTCATTATCACTCCTTTTAAATATATTTTGATGAAAATAACAATCAATTTTACTGTATCATGCTCTTGGAGCTTGTTTAAGCTCATAAAGTGTTTTCTTTAGCTTATATACCTTTTCTTCATGTCCTTTAACTGAAAAACCTTCAGGTTGAGTAACAAAAATATCTTCTTGTAAATCTGTTAAAGCCAAAAATGTTCTCACGGTTTCAAATCTAGCAACTGGAGAAAAACTATCATCAAAGTCAATACCTTGTTGCTGAAAATATCTTTTTGCTACAAGCCGAGACTTATGCTTTTGGATACTTCCATCTGAATTATACTATGTTTTGTACACTCATTTCAATCCAATAGCTTTTTTTTTTCTTTCGGTAAATCTATTAGCCCCCAGGTTTCATTCTTCTCAATTGACTTAATTTTCTCTTTCATTATTTTTCATCATTTCTCTTTTTCAACTGCTTCCTCAAAACTTATAGGATCTGAAATAAATAAAACAAATGTTGAATCATAAATCTCTGTTAGTGATTTAAACCTTCTTGGAGGGGTTTCATTTGAGGAATCATTTGCTGAATTTGAAATGCTACTAGGTGAGGTGAACATTGAACTTATTAGAGCAGGATCTGCCACTTGATTCGGTGGAGTGACTAGTTCTGCTGAGAACATGAATTTGTGTTTCACCTTCATTAATCTCTCAATTTCAACTTGCACTTTCATCAAACACAACATTGCAGTTAATAACAACCTTGCTAGTTATAGGATTATATAATCGATACGATTTGGATTGTAAGGAATGTCCAATTAAGAAGTATTTTTCAGATTTTTCATCAAGTTATGATGATTTTATGAATTTACCAAAGTATAAACAATACAACCAAAAATTCTTAAATGACTTACACTTGGCTTTATACCATACCAAGCCTCAAAATAAGTTTTATTCATAACAGCCTTTGTCGGTGAAATATTCAATAAATAAACTGTTGTTGCAACTGCTTTTACCCAAAACTAATTCAGAAGATGCTTTCCTTTAAGCAAACTTCTTGTCATTTCGACAACAGTTTGATTCTTACGTTCAGCTACACCATTTTACTCCGGTGTATATGATGCTATCAATTCCCTGTAAATATCATTTTCTTTATAAAAAGAATTAAACTCATTAGACATAAATTCACTACTTCTATTTGTCTGAAGTGTCTTTATGCATCTACCACTTTGTCTTTCTACAAGTGCCTTGAATTTTTGAAAGTTATCGAATGTTTCAAATTTCAATTCTAGAAAATATATCCAACTCATGCGACTATAATCATTAGTAAATAACAGAAATATCGACTTCCTCCAAATGATTTTATATTCATAGGTCCACATAAGTCAGCATGAATTAATTCAAGATAATAAGATGATCTTTATGTTTTTCCAACACGAAATGGTTTCTTACTTTGTTTTTCATAAATACATCCTTTACATACATTAAGTGTATTAATTTTAGGCAATCCATAAACCTTTTTGTTTTATTTAATAACCTTAAACCCTTAATGTTAAGATGTTCATATCTCGAATACCATAAATTTATCTCATTCTTTTGATTTGCAACAAGAGCATGTTTCTTAATATTTGAAACATCAATTGAAAATATCTTATTTTGCATCATGCAAATATTTGCTATAATCAAACCAGATTTCTTATCTTTAATAGTGCATGAACCATCATCAAATATAACTGAATATCCAACATCTATCAATTGTCCAACACTCGATAAGTTATGTGATAAACTAGGAACATAGAAAATATTATCAAGGTGTTTTATCTTTCCTTAATTTATCTTCACCTCAATTGTTCCTTTTCCTTCCACTTGGATTTGATTGTTATCTCCAAGTTTAACTTTCAACTTATGAGTTTCATCAATATCTCTAAATATTGATCTTATGACTGACATTTGATTAGAACATCCACTATCCAAGAACTAAATATTATTTAAGATATCATTAACTTATGAATGAGTCATAAACAACTTACTATTGTCTTCATTTTTCTCCACATAGCTTACTTATTTTTCTCTTTTCCAGCAATCTGCCTTCATATGACCAAACTTTTTATAATAGTGACACTGAATTCCACTCCTGTAGTTTTTTTTTATCATAGTTTGATTGCTTTTATTCATTATGCTCATCAAAATATCCTCTTCCTCTTCCTCTTCCTCTTCTATTTCCTCTACCACCAAATCCTCCTCTGTCATGACATCTTCATGTTGATTTTTTATTTTCTTTTGAAGTAGAAGACTCCCCTTAACCTGAAATATTTTTTTCTTACTTTTTTTCAAGTGACCTGTTCAACCTTGCTTCATGTGCTTACAAGGAACTCATTAGTTCATCAAATGAATAAGTAAAGTCATTTGACTCTTCAATTGCGACAACAACATGATCAAATTTTGGAGTTAAACTTCTTATAACTTTTACAACAATTATTTGATTATGAAGATGTTCACCATATGATTTCATTTGACTAACAATTTCAGTCACTCGAGAAAGAAAATCTTACACTGATTCATTATTTTTCATAAACAAAATTTCAAACTCACGGCGAAGGGTTTGAAATTTTACCGTAATTACCCTTGATGAGCCTTGAAATTCATTTTGAAGTATCAACCAAGCATGTCTTGAGGTTGTCACTGCTGCAATTCTTGAGAAGATTGTCTCATGCACAGCTTGTTGAATGAAGAACAATGACTTTGAGTCCTTTCTATTCTCCCTTAGCCTGGTTTCTTCATCTGGATCTGCATATCTATTCTCAATCAAGTCCCAAAGATCCTGAGACTTGAATAGAGTCTTCATCTTGATACTCCAAAATTCATAGGATTTGTCCGAGAAGATGGGAATAAGGGGTTGAGACATAGAATTATCATTAAAAATCATAATGCCCAGTTGAGACCGAAACAAGACTCTGATACCACACATATTGGGGAAGGAGGAGCAAGGAAATGACAAAAAAACATAATACTACAACGTAAATAATGAAAATGTTTTTAATAAAAAAAACAATGTAGTATTAAACATGAGGTAATAGAACACTTGCAAGATAATCTCCAAATGCACACACTCTCTGCACTCTTCTGCTTCATGAACTAAGGTCATACTTATAGGACATAATAATAACTACCTCACATCACTTTCTTCATCTCACTATCTCACCCATGATTAATAACTACCTTCACTAACTCCTAACTACCTCCATAACTCCTAAACATGAGCCACTACACTTAAATATGTTAACTAATTAAATAATGATTATAAATTAATTCTCAACAGTTGTCGTGGTCAGTAGATGGCGGTCTGCCATGAGCACCAGCCATACCCAACGACAGCACTGCAAGGAGTGTCGTTCTTCTTGTCCGTAGATAAGGAAGGGAAGCACAGAAGGAATCGACCACCGGAGATCCCTTCCAGTTTCGGATGGTCGGAGGAAAGCGTTGCAACGAGGAATTGTTTTATGGACGCTGCGACGAGGAATGGTCTTCACCGTGTTACTTAGCCAGCAGTGAGCGTTGCGGAAGCGAGTCGCAGCCGAAATGGAAAAGCTCCGCGGTGGAACTTGGCGCAGGCGTCACGAATAGCATGGCGGGCTGGTTGCCGAGATGAGAACTGTGATGAGGCACGGCGGAGGTTTTGGCCGCTTGTTTTGTCGCAACTGGGGCTGTTGGATTCACCGTCAGTCACATCGTTTTCAGAAAATCTTCAATAGTAATTATTATTTCTGTGACAAAAAAAGTCACGTCAATAAGGATAGTAAAATTTGATTAAAAAAGGTATAAATTTAATCTTTATATATTTCGTATCAAATGTTAGTAAGGTCTCATCTAATACTTGTTGGATTGATTATGATATTTCAATTTATATTACTAATAATTTATAGGGATTTATTTTCACCTAGGACCAAAATAACATGAAATAGTTATCGATATAGGGAATCATCTTACAATAAGAGCGATAATAATGGATAATTATTACCTATGCCTAGAGACAATTTATTTGATAGATCTCAATGATATATATTATACTTCTACAATTCTAAAAATTTAATTTTTTATTTAAAATTATTAAAATATTATCTTTTTTTAGTGATGATAATAAACTTAGTATATTTATGATTCAATTATGAAATTTTGTATTATGATTTCTACAAAATTAATATAAATCTTAAATTTATAATATAATCAAATATTGTAATAAAACATAGTTTTAAGAATTTATACTATTATATATACTTACATTTGATAACTACTTTATATTTGTATCTTATAAAGATATATTTTATAATTTTTATAAATAACTTATCAAATTTTAATTATATATATCTAATAAATGTAATATCTCAAACTATCGACACTTAAGGTGTATATAAATAAGGCTAAAAATAATTAGATATAAAAAGTTAAAATAGTTAAATCCGACGAGAGGTGGTGAATTTTTAGAATTATAATTTATTTACTAAATTCTTAGAAAAATAAGAATTTATAAGTGATATTCATTATTGGGAGTGCCATAATAGAGTGTTGTTGTTCAAAGATATAATCATACCTTTATAGATATAGTTCGGAACTACTTTATATATCTAAAATAAGGTTCCTAATAAGTAGTTCTATCAATTTAATTTGAGTTATGGACTTATAAAAAATCTAATTTAAGATATTTATATGTTTGGGGTCATCCCATAAAACTTTAGCCACATTAAGAAAAATTAGATATAATAACTATTTCTAGATATTTTATTGATTATCTAAAAAATTTAAAAGGTATAAATTTTATTACCCTAATCATAATAGGAGAATAATCGAGTTTGATGTAAGATTCTCGTAAAATGGCAAAGCCAATAACAATGAAAAATCTCAAAGATTTGATATTAAAGAGATACAAGATAATACTCCTTTATTTTTTTCTTATTAAGAAGTTATTATTCCTCAAATTACTTAACAAATTAAGAAAAACAAACAATATGATAATATTGATAAACTTTCGTATGATGAAAAGGTTGTTATTGATAAATTTATAGAACAATCACAACTAGCACTGAGTATATTTCAAAGAGAAAAGAGACGTGTTATTTTGTATTATTATATGATATTTTGATAAAATAAAATTATAATATAAGAATCAGAAAAGACCCCTTGACATTTTTATAAGCTACTGAAAGTAACAATTCTGAAAATGATTTTTAGGCAATGAAAGAAGAGCTAAAATTAATGAACTAGATAATGCTTGAGATACCATTAAATTTCTTAATAATTATAAATGAATCAATAATATTTCAGTCTCTAAGATGAAACTCCACTTAAAAGTTAATATTAAAAGATATAAATTCTAACTTGTAACTAAAGATTTTACTTTAGAATGGATATTAACTATAACTAGATATTTTTTATTTTAAGAAAAACTTGCTAAGAATCATATGGACCTAATAGTTCATTATGATCTTCCGTTCTGTTAGATAGATGTGAAAATGAATTTTCTAAAGAAAGATTTAGATAAAAATATATATAAAACATCTTCAAAGGTTCACATAAAAGGAAAAAAGAATATTTGGTTTGCAAACCTAAGAAATCATTTGTGACCCTAAATAAGATTCTAAACAATTGCATATAAGGTTTTGTGATGCCATTGCATATAGATATTTGAAGATTAATGGGGTAAGTTTATTATTTTGATTATATATGTAGATGACATTTTGCTTACTAGTAGTGATAATGTTTATTATATAAAGTCAATCATTTTCTCACTAATTTTTTTTGAATAATTTATAAGAATAAGACAACTCATATTATTAGCATAGATATCTAGGGATATATCTTAATGATTACTAATACTATCTCAAAAAATTAATCAAATTTTGAAAAAATTTAATGTGAACTTTGTTCGGTGAATGTGACACTTATGACTAAAAGTGAAAAATTCAATCTAGTCGAGTTTCCTAAAAATGATTTGGAAAAGAATCAATTAAGGGTGTTCTATAACATACACTGCACTAGATAATAGTTTTGTAATTATTTGGTAGATATTATAATTAAATAAAAATAAATTATTAAAAGATTATAAATAAAATAATAAGATATTTATAAGGAACGAAGGATTAAATGCTCACATATAAAAGATTAGATTAACTTAAAATGATAGCACTTTTATATATTGATTTTATAAATTATCTCAATATCAAGAAGTTCACTTTATGATTTATATTTATATTAGTTAGATGGATAATTTATACATATAATAAAATAATATATTATTATATCATTGATAGTAGAAGCTGATTTAGTGATATGCTTTGAAACCATTGATCAAGTTTTATAACTACTAAATTTTATCGCAAGTATTTATGTGATTAGACTCAATTGTTAAGTCACTGAATATATTTATAAAATATCATATAAATTTTCTTCCTTAAGAATAATATATACTTTAGTGATTCTAAGCATAACGACATATAATATTTGGTGGTTAGAGAAAGAGTCTAAAAATAATAAATATTAGTTAAGAATTTGAGTTCTACTCTATTGATTATTGGTCCATTCACAAGGTCTTATATCCTAAGATATTTAAAGAATATATTCTCATGATTAGGTGTGTAATTAATCATAAAAAATATGATAATACATATTTGAGTAGATATATACATAATTAAAGTTATTCTATTATATATATAATAGAATAAAAAGAAATATAATACAAATAATATATAATCACTAATGACTTGCACTGACATAATATAGTATTATGATATTTATTGGATCAATCAGCATATTTTCTAAAATCATGCATGTATAAATTTTTTATAATTAAATAAAAATATTTTAAGAAAATAAATTTTACTTTATTATTATGTTTTTAAATTTTTTTTATTTTACATTTATTTTGGTTTATGAGCCAAGTGGAAGAATGTTACCCATGACCCATGTATGTGGCTCATAACCTAATTGATGAGATGTGTTAAGGATAATGATTGAATTATAATTAAATATTTAAATATAGATATTTTTGTAAGTTCAGATCTTATATATTGATTTTTGATGAAAGTAAATATCCGAGATGCTAGACTCTCTCACCTCTTGTAGTTCCGTTGTGTTTTTGTAATGCTTTTGAAGCATATGAGTTACAGTGGCCTTGCGAGAAGTATGAGAGATACAAAAGTACAGATGTCTAGAAATGATTTTAATCTTTAGAATTAATAGGGTTGATAATGAGTTGACCCATATGTCATGTCTTCAATTGACTTAGCACAGTATGATTTGACCTGATGAAGGTATGATCGACCTGGCGTAGATACGATCAATATGGCGCAGGCATGATCGACCTGACGCAGGTATGGCCGACCTGGCACAGCAGCAACGTGAATCCCGCGCACGACATCATCAGGTGCAAGTGCGGGTGCGGTGAGAACCTTGGGACCATGCGAGGCTATAGTCACCTCGGCAAAGGACACTGATGATATTAAAGGTCAATGTACGATCGACCTCCGGGGATAGATATAAAAACCACCCCTGGGTATGGCACTGGGGGGGGGGGGGGCTACGAGATCGCTCTCATACTGAACCTAACTCAATCATCAGAGGGACCACGTTGAGAACCTCACTCGACTTGGCCTTCTTGTAGGAACTGATGACTGACCCGAAGTGGAATTGTTGATCGACCCGAGACGCCAACAATAATCCCCGACCCGAGCCAAAGTCGGAGGGCTTTCCGTCCAATCGAGTACCAACTCTTCCCGATCAAGATCGACGGGAGTGAGCTAATGCACACGAGCTAGAACCAACCGTAGCTACTCAGTAAACACGGAGGGACCGACCGTGCCTACTTAGCAGCCATGGAAGATTAACACTAATAGGAATAAATGTCTGGAAATTGCATATGTATTTGTAATACTAAATTGTTGACTCTCATATTTCTCAAGACTCTAATACATCTGCTGTGCATGAGAAAGAAGCTGAGAAGGAAGAACAGCAAGGGAAGAAGGCGCAAAGTGTTATCGCTGGCGGTGACCTGAACGCTGTTGTTTCATGGCGAAGAAGTATAACGGCAAGAGAAGAAGCCTTCAAATTTCGTGTTGTTATTAACTTCTGCAAGGACACTGAAAACCCGGTGATATAAGATTATCTGAAGTATAAAAACACCCCAAGAAAGATAAAAGTTGATTTCACATTGGTACGATTCCATGGGAGTCCACGCTGCAAACATGATCCCCTTTGTGTTTCAATCATCAATAAAATGTCCCTTGCTTTACGTTTCAATCATGAGTAAAATGTATTGTCCTTTATGAACTGAGTGCGATTTCGCTATCTACGCTAAAGTCGTGATCTTGCGAATCCTTCATAAAGAAGCGGTTCGGTCATCTGCCCGAGAGTTGATGGGTGGGGTCAAAGAGGAGATGCATCGAGTTGATTTGGGATGAGTTGGGCCACGGGAACTTAAACCGGCGAAGCGTCAGCGGAAGTGTGACCGCATGTGAAGTTGCAGTAACGCATGCATACAATTTTCCCACGTCGCTTGTTTTTAATCCTGGATTCTATTTTTCTCACGTGAGGATGAGATGTCATTGGGATCGGATCCTGCAACGTGCGGCTCACACACACCCCACCCGCCTGGACCCACTTTTAATAACCCCGACCCAGTCACCCTTCACCCGAAAAAAACGAGAAAGGAAGAACAAACGACAACAGCAGCTCAACAAGTCGGCCAACCAGCGAAAAAAGCTTGCAAATTCACGGGAGAGAGACCCCATTCCATCGATCCCCCTCTGTGACCGACATCGTGCCATTACTTGTGGGGCCCACCGAAGGCGGAGCTACCTGGTTCGACCGGCCCACGCAGTCACCCGTTTCTTCACATGACCCAGGTGGGGCCCATGTCGAGGACATGTGACCTAACGTAGTCCTGGCGTCTTAATAATGTCAACACACGCAGAAAGAGAGCGAGAGAGCGAGAGAGCGAGAGAGAGATAGATGGAACAACGGCCGAAACAAAGAGAGCCGGCGGCGGAAGCTGCCCTCCACGGCGACGTGTTGGACGCCATCGTCTCCCGCGTGTCCCCCCTCGACCTCCTTCCCGCCTCCCGCGTCTCCAAGGCTTGGCGTGCCGCCGTCCTCTCCTCCCCCCGCCGCCCCCCGCCGTGGTTCATCCTCCACCACCTGGGTCGTCCCCAGGTCGCTGCCGCCTTTGACCCCCTCTCCCGCGCGTGGCGGTCTCTCCCCTGCGCGCACGGCTACCCTTCCCACCGCCAGGGCCCCCAGCCGCAGCAGGTCTCCTCCTACATGCTCTCCCCAGGAGGCGGCACCCGCCTCTGCGTCCTCTCTCTCTCGGCGCTGGCCCTCGCCACTGACCCCTTCGGCGCTTCCTGGCGCGAGCTGGAGCCGCCGCGCTACTCGCGGACGGACCCGGTGGTGGCCGTCGTAGGGACCCGCGTCGTGGTGGCGGGCGGCGCGAGCGACCTCGAGGACGGAGAGAACGCGGTGGAGGTGTTCGACGGAGGCGCCAGCGGCGCATGGGTTTCGTGTGAGCCCATGCCGGAAGCCTTCAGATGGTCCGAATCGATCTCGTCGGCGGCGGTAGGGCGGAGGCTGTACGTCCTGGAGAAGCAGTCGCCCTTCACCTTGAGCTGGTTCGACGCGGAATCCAGGCGGTGGGGGCCGGCGCGAGGCGTGCACGTGCCGGACCCAACCGTGCGGCACGTGGCCATCGGGTTCGCGAACGGGCGCCTGCTGCTAGCGGCGGCGGGCGGGATCGGTACGGGGTTCGGCTGGAGGGCGGAGAGCGTGCGGCTGTGGGCGGTGGACGAGGAATCCCTGCAGGTGGAGGAGGAGGTAGGGAGCATGCCGCGGGCGATGGTGGAGGAGCTGGTGGGGGACTGGGGGTGGGGTCTGTGGTCCCTCGGATTCCTGACCGAGGGGAGGTTCGCCTACGTCTACAACCCGTCCTACCCGAAGGACATCTTCCTGTGCCAGCTGGAGGAGGGCGGCGGGTGCAGGTGGGAGAGCGTCCCGCGGCCGGCGTGCATGGACGAGCGCCCGACGCACAGGGTGGCGGTCGGCTGCTGCCAAGTAGGGGCGGAGGACCTAATGATGGGCACAGATAGGACCTAACGATGGGAAAAGAATACCGGGATTGGCCTCAGCTTTAGCTTTTCCTGGAGGTGGCCGCAACCCATGAAGCAGCCTTTTGCAGGGGGAGGTGACCGCTCAGAAGGTACGACGAAGATTCACATGCACTATATATTAAAATATTTGTTTGATTCACGCATTATGTACATCTGCTTGATGATTTTGTGATCCAACCAATGACAGCTTCTGCATTCCCTGTACAACGATAATTATATACTGCATTTTAATCACCACTTGGATAGGCTATGGTTGGATCGGATATCTCATCTTCTATTCCCTTTCCTATCTTTTTCATTGCCTGTATCTTGTTTTCGTAAAGTTTCCGCCTTACTTTCTATAAAGCTGTTATTATAGTGCTCTCTACCGTAAAAATACTGACTGATCGTTACAAGTGGTTTTTGTTGAATGCAAGTAATTGGGATGGCTCGGGAAAGTCAAGAACACCTACGCTATAAAAAATTTATCCAATATGTAATTTTGATCACTACATGTTCGGATTACAGGCTTGCAAGTGATACTTGTGCAGAAAGTTAAACCCCAGTCTGGCTTAACGATCGTGAGGACGAAGAAAAAGATAAGAATCATGCTGCAGGGAAGTGAATCATCATCTCACACCATAATTAGGAATAATTTGTACCTGGTTTCACATTTGTGCAACAATCAATTCTTCTCATGCCGAAAGTACTATTTCTGATATTAATATGACCATGAACGATGTTAGTTCTCCGTATATCATCATCAAAGCAGAACAAATCTAAAAAGAAAGAAGGAACATAACCTTTTGAGTTCCACAGAAATAACAGCAGAGGATGAGCTGAAACTAAATGCTCATGTTTTTGCAAATGAAGAAACAAAGGTTCTGCTAATAAAGACTTTAAAGATGTCCAAGGGCAGAAGCTACCCCTGCATGTTCACAGCCTGCTCTTTCATGAAAGTATATATGGTATACTCTTTAGGATAAGAATATGAAACAGCTGATATTAGATTTAAGCTGTCAAAATGGTCATTCGTCCATTCAAATATGATGTCAGATTAATTTGATGCCGCAATGCAATTTTATCTGAGAGGAAACGTATACGGTAAAGAGAAGAAAGAAGTTTTATGCAGAAAAATCAGGCATCAAGCTCAAGTAGCAGTTAAACTAAACATTCAACTAAACAGGGAAAACCTCTGAAGAGCTTCACACATCGAAAAGAAGTGACTAGCAACCTGTGCAAGCAAAGCTTCACCCGTACAATGTTCACATAATGATGCAGCGGCCCCTTTCTTCCACCTGTGGTGCAATACCTGATTGATATCTGTTTGGGTCTGATGGGTTGTATGTGAACTCAGAGGTATCAAGACCATACTACCAGAAGAAAACAACACAAAGGAAGAAAGTTAGTACTACAAGTGTAACAAATTGCAAATACAACCGAAGATTTCCTGCAGAATGCAGAGATCACCTTTTCCCTCATCCGTTGGCTCCAGGCATCATTTCTGCTGGGACGATGGTCAAGAGTGCCAATAACAGGTACTCCAGTTGCCGGAGTTCCTTGCCGGTTCATTAATGGCTGTCGGATGGTAGGTCTTGGAGCAATATATTCATCATCACTATCATATTCGGCAGGCCTGTTTGCTGCTCTTACAATAAGGGCTAACACGAATACAAAGGCCTGCAGATTATTCATATAATTCCTAAGTCCACAATGGAGCTTCGCACAGATGTTATAATAAATTAATGATCACAATTAAATGAGGAATAATTAGTGCAAAACAATTTAAGACATTACTCAACTTCAGTGTTGCAACTGGCATGTGAAAATATCCTAGGTTATTCTTGAATAAATCTCTGTGATGGCTTGGTCCCTTCTATAACATGAAGTGATCACTGAATGCACAAAGGATCAAACAAAGTTGTTTCCAAGTAAATTGGACCCAACCAAAGCTTAAATCCTGAAAAGAACTATACAGATATCTTACAAGGATCAACCAAAGTTGATTCCAAGTAAATTGGACCCAACCAAAGCCTAAATCCTAAAATGAACTATACAGATAGCTTACAAGAGGAAAGGATTGCCATCCAATATTGACCTCTGACAATAAAGAAGTTAAAACAACCCAGATCCCTTGCATGAACACAAAGTAACAGCCATTTTATGGTCATGACCATACACGACTAGAGGAGCATTTTAAGTGACATCTTAAAAGACCTAGTGACAACTGACTGCAGCTTTTCTAAGAACTTTTGTCAATTTCTAAGGACTTACAGCAGGAGCATTTGATAGAAGACAATGGATCAAGTATCACACTTATTATAGATAATGTATTTCGGATTTAACCAACATATCATCCAAATGAATTTCTATGAAGTAATCATGACACAATAGTGAAAAGTGTGGCCATAAATAGTCAAAAACTTATTTTGTTCAAAAAACAAAAATCAATATAAATAGTCAGAATATTGATCAACACGAAAGAAGGAATATGAAATATTTTTTCCACCTCTGCTTAAAAGCCTGAAAGGTTCATAGATCACACTCACCTCTAAAATAACAGCTCCAAGAGCAACCCACTTTGCTATCTTCCAGTTAGCCTCCAAAAAATTATATATAGTCTCAAAATTTCCAGTTTTATCATCAGGAATCAGCTGCAGGAACTCAACATCAGAACCCACCAAAAGAAAAAGAAATGGCAGAAAATAGGTTACAGATGTTAAAAGTATCTCACATCCTTCCAGCTATGGTCGAAGATTATGAAAGCAGCAGCAGCCACCTCAACTAGAACCAACAAGATCACTAGGAAAGCATACTGTTTTGGGGTTAAGGAAAGCATTATATTGATAATAAAAGAGTGTCTACTTAAGTCAGACAAGATAATATATCCACTTAGATCTATTGAGAAAGAACACATGGTCAAATATGACATAGATTTTATTATTTGTCCTAGTGAACGACAATATCACATATGAAAAGTTCTTTTTTCTTCCTCAAGTTATACAAAAGACAGTTTCCTACATTGCTTAAGTATTACCGGTGTGGCATCACCTCAAGTTGTTTGGTTGCAACCTACGTTCAGTGGGAAACCTCGTGGCCTTTGTTTATGGCCATAATGTTATCATGTGATCATTTAGAACAAGCAACCTTATAGCACAAACTCATTTAATGGAACACTAGGCTTGTACTATTTTACAATGGTTTTACATTGAATGATTAAATCAAAGAGTAGGCAATTGGCTCTTTAAGATTGTGAAAAATATGGTCAGATGTAGCTTTTTAATATCAATAACATGTGATATATATACTATTAATGCCAGCCAACTCCAGTGGAACGAACTGAACAATTTGCATGCCAGAAGGCGATACAAGCATATGATTTTATAAAATATAATGCAAACATATCTAAGTTAATGAACATATATACAAGAAATGAAAATTAAATGTAAATTTCAAAATGTCAGGATACACAAGACAGGCAGCACCCAGTTCTTGTTAATGCTCCAATGCAGCCAAAGCATGATATGACAAAGATAATAATCCCAACACCAATAAACAAATAAATGAACCTGCAATAACATCATATCACTAGTTTAGTCTTTCCATCAATGGTACTGAATGATAGGTTAAAAAAAGAAAATGGACAAAGGATTTAGAAACTGCTCAGAGACAAATTTTGCTTTTTGGACTGTATATGTGAAGCCATAGCTAGAAACAATAAAGAAATTTAAATTGTTGTCTTCTAAGAAGGAACGTAGCAAAGAAAGCAATATAGAAATGAATATCAACCAAATGATCCGGCAGTTTTATTAGCCAGAAAGGTGGTAGAATTAAATAATCTTACAGAATAAACTCTGACATCACAGAAAACAATAATTGTTTTTCCAGTTGAATGGCATGGTATGGAGGCACATTTGGCAGTGTGGAATATATCCAATAGTATTGTGTAGAGACTGTTAAGGCATCCTGATTGGACTGCTGACAAAAAAAAAACAGCTAGAAATACTCTTTGTTTGTCTGCAGGCACATTAATTCTTGGTACTAGTCATTAAACTGGAAGATGGTGCTGCTGAATCTAAAATTTTCTTGGCTTGATATTGCATATATTCCTACACAATTCCTTGGGTAAAAAGCAATAAAATTCAAATCACTATTAGGTGGATCTTCTTCCAATGGATACTGAGTTTTATGAAGTTGTAACCAAATGATCGCATGGAGCTCTAGCTTCCAGAACTGTGTTAAATCATCATAACTGTAAATGTGACTTTATAGCACTAGTGTAATCTTCACATTTGCCTTATTTTAGCCAATCAAATTAGTGGATATAGAGCACGAGGTGGGTTGGCAAGAATTGTGGTTAGAGAGAAAGAAAAGCTACACAAGAAATGGAAACAGAGCAAATGAATGGTTTAGTGTGTGATAATAATGGATAATCAACTAATGCACAATCCGGAAGAAATTTCAAAGCACCACAAAAGGAGGAAAGTATTTCAAGTATAAACATAAGCAGCAAGATTCTTTCGATTTTTTAGATCTGCCTTTTTACCAGTTCAGCATCTACTCATACCAAAAGGCACAGATTAGTAAAAGAAATCTTTGTTTCACGAAATTAAGGACTGTAAACAATTGTTAGCACTTTTATAAATCAACCTAAGACTAAATTAATCATATACCATAATAAGCAAAACAAAAAAAGCAACAAGCATAACTAGATCATCGATCACATCAACCAACAAAGAGGGAAAAAGTTGAAACTTTTCAAGTGGAATTAACAGAAATTCCTTCGCCCAAGGAACAGGGAATCAGAAGCATCACATACCAAGCTTTGGGAAGATGATCGAGAAAGCTCGATGAAAGGGACACGGCGACAAGCATGGGCCGTCCAAGCTTCAAGAACTCGGGATCACTGCCCGTCGGCATCGCCAGGTCCTCGCCAACGCCGCTAGAAGAGGCCTTATTCCATATCACCAGCAAATAAATCCCATATCCAACCATCGCCAACCCGGTGAGCGTCAATAGAAAGTTGAGAAGCTTTAACAAGCACTCCCAGAACCCGTTACACGCCATGATCGATATCTAATCCTCCTCGCCCGATCACCGGCCTCCAATCGGAGACCCCGATTGATGGATTCCAAGAAATCGACGCCAAATAAATCAAAAGCTAGAGATCTATAAACAAAAAACGAGAACATATGTCAAAATTCTCTTTGCAAGTTTTTGAACGGGAAATCATAAAAAAAAAAGGAAGAAGAAAAACCGTAGCAAAAACGAAAGAATTTCAAGTTAAACGATGAATGGAAAGAGAGGAGAAACCGAGAGGATTGCCCCCACAAAACAAAAAAATCCTCCGTCCCACAGCGATCGGGAGGGGGCGTCGAGTTGCCTACGTTCCTTTTGCCCTGGCAAGATGGTCGCCTTCCCCTTCTACCCCTCTGAAATTTCACCCATTTATTAATATTTCCTTCTTCCGGTAGGTGGACGAAATAATTAATGTTTATCCGCCACGTGGTGAACGAAAGTAAGGGGTAGCAGCTTGATGGACGGTCATAAAAGCTACAACCTGCGGTGGTGCCCACCTCTCTCCCTCATGTTGAATTCCCTGCTCAAAGAAATGCCCCTATGATCTCCTAAATTAGTCCGGAGCAGGAATCAGACATAGCCGCCAATCGAGATCGGCCACGTCGACATAACATCCCATATGGACACGCGTCCATCATTGATTGTCGAAAGAGTAAATATAAAACTATTTAGTATGAACGTCTTAAAATTTTGGATTAAAAAAAGGTAAAAAAGAATATATATATATATATATATAAAGGCCAGCCAAGTTTAGCAGTTCGCTGTGACCTCGGGTTCGGTTCTCCTTTTCTTTTGGAATGGGGCCCACGATGGGGTAACGTCGGGTCCAATCACGCGCTTGGGCTCGGAAACTAATGGTCAAGGAGAAGACGTACAGATCGAGACTCTTCGTTGGGTGGTTTCCAAGACTGGTCGCTCTCATCTCCCTATCCCAATCTTATACAAAGCTAACGGGGGGGTGTGGATACGACGGGAAAACTTCCTCCTGCAAAAAACCCATCAACTTCATAAAATATCAAAGGTGCCAATAAATTTTATATATGGATTTTTTTTAGGTATCCGAGTCTTTTCCAATTGACTTAATCTGGATTCAGATATATTTTGCTTACGTCGCTGACAAGTTTAGGTAGCAACGTGTACACGAATTATACTCGGATTTTACTCTTAAAGTAAACAGTTGGTTGTGGATGATATAGCATGTTATTGCATCTATTTCACGGAACACATTAGTTGTCGTGACAGATTAGACGTAACGTTTCAAACCCAATGTAACATATCGAGCTAATTCAATATTCCAAATATAAGACTATCACCTATATTGATGGTCCTCTACATCGACTTTGCTCGAGGTTATACGAGATGGCACAACCTTGTACAAGGCTACTCGAGAAGCAAGGAACAACGTCGAACGGAACAAGACCGAGCAGGTTAGATGACATCTGCACCCCACGTATAGGTTGACCACCTGAAGCATTAGCAGGCATTAGACATATGCATACGGTGATACAGTCGATCATTAAATAGCTACGTATATTAACATAAGGTAACATGTATCAAAGCCACTCCCAAGAATAGTACTAGGGGGTCGGATCTCTCACACTAATACACTGCAACTCTTTCAACTCTAATTCATACTAACTTAAGCATTAGAGAGGTAGAGTCAAAAAAGCCCCCTCACGATTCTAACCTGTGTGTAGGCACCCGATAGACAGCTTAAGAAGTGATCTACAGCCTCTACCTGAGAGAACAAGGTTTACAACCCCTCAACTCCAATGTTGAATCAACACGCCATAGCTTAGAGGTTACGTTGGTAATCTTACGCACTTGGGACGAACTTAGTGATGTTCACTCACATCTCGATCACGACATAAAGGTGCAAAAAAGTGGATAGCATTAAATTATTGATTTTCATATTGGTTGTGTATCTGATAAATGATAACGATGACGGTTGGGTAGACCAATCAAATTAGGTTCTAATATCCTTTAAATAATTTTAGAATAAATTTTGATGGATTTGATAAAATTAATCTGATGAATATTTTTTATCTGTAAGAAAAATTCTTCCATGTCTCAACTGTACTCATCCACCATTCTTCCCCTCATCTAAACACGATAAAAATTGCACCAGAAAACGTTCGATAAGTCTTAATCCAATATCTGTTTGTTTTAGGGAGAGGGAAAAAAAAACTTATGTGTTCAACTAAGTCTATAATAGATAAGTCTCTTTAATGATTAAGTTCATGTGTTTTAAGTAATTTTACTTAAACCGAGCATGTCGAATCTAGATTGATAAAAAAATATTAATCATATCAAATTAATGAACTATTCCATCACAAAGCTGAGACAGGTTCAAATTTGACTAGCTATTGCATTATACACGTATAAGTTATAGTTGTTCTTCTAAGTTTAACCTTACATAGGTTTGTTCCTGGAAGATTAAAAAAAAAAAAAAATACATATCACCCACTCTTATTTTATCGTTAGTAAAAACATATTTATTAATACACTTTTTAATTTTTTGATAGGGTGGACAAACTGATGACTCACGCTAGGGAGGGGTTGCAAGAGTTCTAATTTGGGATTCTGAGGATTGTTATAGCGTTGGAAATCGCAAATTCATCATGAAAAAAAGTAGTTATGTTACTGAAATAATTTATCTAAGATTGAAATATAAATCATTGTAAATCGGGAATAATGTGTATACCTTTTGAAGCAATTATTAAATGGGATACCTCCGATGTTGTGAAGCAGTTTGGGATAGAAAGAAACTATGCTCTTCTTCTCTCTTCTTATTTTTTAGAAGATTATTCTAAAAATTATATTAAAAATTAATAAGGTAAACTTAATGGATCATATAATAATATAAATAAGAGTAAAGGATCTAGGTACAATTAACTTAAGAGAATCCCTCTTATCAAAATAACCTTTCAAGATTAGGACTTATTTTCTACATGCTAATAACTTTAATCATAATCTAATTAAACCTTTTTAAATATATTATCCTAATTTATTATGTCCTATAAACTATTATTTTCTCACTTAGTCTATTAACTAGTTAAGATATAAAATAAAATTATATAAAATAAAAAAATTATTTTGAAAATTATTTTACTCAATTGAAATCTAAAATTTTTTAGAAGTATTTCATCCGTATGTGAATTTTAGAAAATTGACTAATAAGTTTAATAGATACAATAATATTAAATTAACTCCTACCATCAATACGAATCAAAATGATTATATCTCATTAATATTACAAATGTATCATAACACTCTTTCCTATCCATAATGATCCTTATAATTTTATCTTATCAAGATAATCCTATTATAATATTCAACTAGAATATATATATATATATATATATATATATATATATATATATATATATATATATATATATATATATATATAGGAAAGCATAAATAAATATTAATATCATAATAATTTTTAATATTTTTTAAAAATTTAAAAAATATTGTTATAGTAGATGCATTCTTTTTAGAAAGATAAGAAGCAATAAGTCTAATTTTATATTATTCAATATTATCCTTTGAGTTATATTCAATGTTTAAGACTCATTTATAATCGATTATTTTATAATTATTAAGTAATTTGATGAGTTCCATGAAACTCTTCCGGTCTATTAATTTTAGCTTTTTTTTTCATTGCATCGTGTTATCTTTTAGAAATGTTATATTTTATAATTTATTAAAATAATAAAATATATCTTTTAATTCTTATACCATAATTCTTATATATATATATATATATATGCTACTTAATCATTAAAAATGATAACTCGCCTTTCGAATTGAAACCTTCTCAAAACTATTGATTATGATTGTTCTATAATCTGATCAATAATGATATTAATATTACTTTGTTGTTTACTTTCATCGAATCATTCAGTGATTTAAGAAATAACTATTTCTTGAAAAATAATAAAAATTAATTTATTTCTCTTTAATATCAAGATTAAATTTTAAAAAAATTTACTCCTAATGGTTTCAAATTTTCTAAGAATCATATATTAGCATATCCAACTATTTTAATATTGTGATTAGGGCAACATAATACGTATTCTTTGAATTTTTCTAGATAATAAATAAAATATTCACATACAATTCTTGAATATATTAGATTAGAAAAACCTTATTCTATTTTATCCCAAATAAATAAATATCTCAAATTGGATTTTTTTACCCATCCCTAAATCAAATGAAATTTATGAAACCTATTAGAAACCCTATTTAAGATATACACAATTATTTTTATTGTTTCATCTATTGGATATAAAAGAATAACTTATTGTCTTTCTAGTTATATTTATAAGAGTAAGAATTTGCTTGATTTATCTTGTTCTATTGTGTCGTACTTGGGAAAACATATTCATATTCAAATCCTATTTTTGTAAGAATCTAACAAAAGACCCTCAAGATTCTGACCTGATGTATTATATTTATAATAAACTTAATCACCCCTATTAGGCATAATAATTTTAATATTTATATATAATTATTTTTTGACTTCATTTATATACACCTAAAAGATGTTAAAAGCTTGAGACTTTTCATATATTAAATATATATCTATATCTTGATAGACTATCTATAAATATGATAAAATATCTTTTTACTAAAATAATAATATGAAGTGATCCACAAATATTAGCATTAATAATCTCAAAAAGTTCATTATCTTTTTTTATATTTTTAATTATATATTTATTTTGCTATCCCTTAATATAATTCATATAAACAGCAAAATAAGTGAAGTCTAAATCTTTGGAAAAATTATCATTTTACTAATATTTTGATCTTTTCTTTGAAGATATATCTTAAATATCTATGTCACATGATAAAAGATTTCTCATTAATAAAACTATATATCATTCTAATATTTGATTATAAGATTACTAATATTTTTCTAAGCTCAATATTCAAATTAATTCTATACAAATCATCACATAAAAAGAAAGATACTATCCTAGCTCATCAATTCTTTAACATTAAATTTTAAAAACACAAAAAACATATTATGTATCGTCGAGTTTCATTATATGATCTGTCTTTATGTGTAAGCTATTAGTTTCTACTACATCATTATCTTCTAGAGATGATTTCTCACAACGATAAATCTTTTATATTTTTTATTTTTAGGTTGAAAAAAATATTAATGAATTATTGATAACATGAGTTGAAGCACATAAGTCAATCCGTTAAGTATTAGAAGAGGTTTTTATAATATTTGATTCAAAATATGTAAAGGCAAGGTTTACACGTTTCTTTTCTAATCAAGCTTTTATGTTTATTATAGTCTTTCTTTATATATATTCTTTCTTATCACAATAGTAACACTTTATTATAAAGAGAGTATTTAGTATTTTCTATTTTCAAACTTAGTTGATTTATTGGTAGATGATTCTTTAATTTTCTTTTCTTATTATTCACTCCTTGATAATAGTAGTCAAAAAATTATAAAATATTTTTTATGTTAATCTTATTTTTTCTTAAACTTATATATTAGCTAGCTTATTTAAATTCAAGGTATATTTATTTATGTTCTAGTAAATTTTAAATGGGTTAAATCAATAAGGAAGATAATTAAAAATGAATTACATGAGACAAAACCTCTCTACAATCATGCTCAATGTTTTGAGCTTTGTAGTTTTGTCAGTTATATTAATGATATGATCTTGAATTCGTCGGGTGTCATCGTATTGAGTTATAGTTAGATCTTTTATTAAGATGTTAACCAATGAGTATATTTAAACTAATTTTTAGTAGTATTTAAATATTTCAATGCACTATTTGAGAGCGATAATAAAGTCCTAATCTTATTAGTAATTGTCATTTATATATATATGAAATTGAGTTTGTTAGATCTTTCCTAAATATTTATTTTATTTATTTATTCAATAGTACTTTATGTCTTGCACATGCAATGTAAATTGTATATGCTTAATTCATTTAAAATAATTTGATTTGGAAAGTATAAGAATATATAAACATAAAAATGAAAGGAAGAAAAAACTATTAAAATAAAAAAATAAAAGTATATTAATACTTATATTTTTTTGATATTATGATAAGCTATTAATATCATCTTTATTTCAATTCTAGATGAGATATTAACATATTTAGTACTTACTCAAAAATAAATAATTAAGAAAGATTAATATTATCCTTCTAGATTAATATTATTAATTTTAGACAAACAACTCTAAGATACAAAGATATCTAAAATAGTATTATCCAGTCCTATTATGAAATTATTCAAAAAAAATTCTTTGAATTATCTAAATCTCCTAATTATATATATTATTATAAATAGTATTTTTTATTTATCAATTTACTTTATAGATTTATTAATCCAAACCACTTTGGTGACTATAAGATCAATATAAAAATATAAAATATATTTTAAATATAATGTAAATTATATAATATTTTTATTACTTACATTCCTTAAGTTTATCATCTTAGGTTACTTTGATACTTACTAATATAATAAAACTAGAGAATACAAATTTAAAATAATGATTATTTAAATATTCTTTAATGTTAATTATGTATAAATTTATTTAATAAAAAAGATTGTAATAGCTACTAAACAAAAAATTTAATCAATATAATAAAAACTCATATAATAAAAATAATTAAAACTAAAAATCATGCTTTCATGTGAAAATAAATACTACTGCATAATTTTAATCATGTGCATTTTCATGAACACATAATTATCCAAAAAAATTAAAAATAATAATTTAAATTTTACAAGCAATAAATAAGTAAAAGATTATATTCATAAAAAATTAGTCAATAATAATTTGTCAAATGAAAAATATATAATTTATAACTTTTTTTTGAAGAAAAAGCTATATAAGAGATGATGGGGCTAATTACATATTACCCTCTTATACTTAGACCATGTTAGCATCATGGTCCTATACTTAAAAAGTTTATATTAGGATCTATATAATTTTAAAAGTGAAACAAATAACTCAATTTGTCCTAATATTGTCAGTTGCATTAATATGATATCACGTACTAGATTAATAAGAAAGTAATGGACAAAAGGATGGTTGATTTTTCGTCAATATATGTTAGAAAAAATAAGGTTATTTGTGTCTAAAAGTAAAATTTTTAAGTACAAGATCATAGTACTAATAAGGTCTAAGTATAGAAGATAATATGTAATTAACCTAGGAATGATATCCTAAAATCGAGCCAAATATATTTGACACTCTAAAATTAAGGTAAACGAATTAGATAGCTCAATCTACCCAAATTGGGGTATATATAGATTGAGCAGTATAGCTAGCCCACTGATTGGGTTAAATAGAATTGGGCTTAAGTCAAATTAGGATTCAAAAATCCTATCAAAATTAGAGTTGATTCAATTGGCAGGTTTAAGGATCGGCCAATCGCACATAACTCTCACATGTTTGATTTCCCACTGGACTCCTTCTGTTACTATGACGGGGCATCCCCTCACCAACTATTAGCATCCGTGGCTTTACTGCTTTATCTTCATGCTTAATGTTTTGAGTTTTATAGTTTTATCAATTATTTGGATTCATAGTGTCATCATATTGAGTTGTAGTTAGATATTTTATTAAGTTGTCAATCAATGAATTATCAGCATATTTAACAAACTTTAATAGTATTTAAATATTTCAATGCACTATTTTAGATCGATAACAAAGTCTTGATATTATTAGTAATATCATCTTTATATATATGAAATTGAGCTTGTTAGATCTTTCCTAAATATTCATTTTATTTATTTATTCTATACTACTTTTATTAATTAAGTTTAAAGGCTTTTCAATAATTAAGGTTATGTTAAGATCTAGTACATACAATGTAAATTGTACATGCTCAATTCATTCATAATAATTTGATTTAAAAAGCATAAGAACACTAAAAGCATAAAAATGAAAGGAAGAAAAAATATTAAAATAAATAAAAATACTTAAGAGTTTTTTTATATTATGATAAACTATTGATATCATCTCTATTTCAATTGATTTTAATATATTTAGTACTTGGTCAAAAATAATTATTATTAAGGAAGATTAATACTATCCTTATAGATTAATATTATTACCTAAAATTATATTATTCAGCCTCATCTTCTTCAATGGATTATCTAAATCTTCTAATTATATATCATTATAAATAATATTTTTATTTATCATTTAAGCCTAACTTCTTGATCTAATTATATAGATTTATTAATCCAAACCAATTTGGTGACTACAGGATCAATATAAAAATATAAAATATATTTTAAATACCATATAGTGATATAATATTTATTATAATTTACATTTTATAAGTTTATCATCCTAGGTCACTTTGATAATTACTATTATGATAAAACTCAATAATATATATTTAAAATAATAATTATTTAAATTTTTAATATTACTTATGTATAAATTTATTTAATAAAAATGATTGTAATAGCTACTAAATACAAATTTTAATTAGTATAATAAAAACCCATATAACAAAAATAATTAAAACTAAAAAATCATGGCTTCATGTGATAATAAATACTACTGCATAATGTTAATCACGTGCATTTTGATGAACACATAATTATCCACAAATTTCAAAAATAATAATTAAAATGTTAAATATCAGAAGCAACAAATAAATAAAATATTATATTAATAAAAATTTAGTCAATAATAAATTATCAAATAAAAATATATAAAAATATATATTTTATAACTTATTTCTTTTCTAAAATAATATATAAGGGATGATGGGGCTAATTACATATTAACCCATATACTTAGACCGTGTTACTATCGTGATTTCAATATTTAAAAATTTTATATTAGAATTTCTATAATTTTAAAAGTGAAATAAATAATTCTATTTGTTTTAACGTTATCAGTTGCATCGACAAAAAACACATCACGTGACATCACGTGTTTGATCAACACAAAAATGATGAGCAAAAAAATATTATATTTTTCATCAACACAACTAATGGTGTTTAGAAAAATAGAATTATTTATTTTATTTTTAAAATTATAAAAAATTAATATAAATTTTTTTATGTACAAGGATCATGATACCCTAAAATCGAGTCAAATATATCAGGCACTCTAAAATTAAGGTAAACTAATTAGATAGCTCAATCTACCCAAATTGGGGCATAGATTGAGCAGTATAGCCATTCACTGATTGGGTTAAATAGAATTGAGCTCAAGTTAAATTAGGATTCAAAGATCCGATCAAAATTAGAGTTGATGTAACCAGTAGATTCGCACAGAACTATCACACAATTCTACGACGGCGTGACCCCTCCCTGACGGCTAGCATCCACGACACACGACCCTCCTCATCAGTCCGACAACCTCGTCGTCGTCGCTGTCGCCATCCCTCGCCCATCATAGCACCTTCGTCACACGACGCTGCTGCCTACATCGCCCTCGATTGCTGGTAGAAGCAACACCCAAACCATCATCACGGGCCAACTCAACGATGCCCATAGCCCTCAATCGAGTTGTCGCCTACTTCTGTCTACAACCGCAACCCAGGCGACCTCCATCATCACCACTGGTAGTGGCCAAATATGGTGCCCAAGGAGCCATTGATTGAAACCCAACCACCATGGGACTTATGGCTTCCGGCGGTTCTAACAACCCGACTGCGGCCAAGCATGTGGTCGGGTACCACAACCGTGACTTACCGTACTGTCACTAACTTAGCTGATTTTGCCTAAGTCGTGAGGCACCCTTGCATGTCCATCCACAAATGTCAGCCTCTCCGAAACCTCCTAGGGTCCCTTAGGACCTACAAAAGAGAAAATGGGTTAGAGGAAATATTTCTCATGAGATCCAAAAGCAAACACTTTATATAGTCAATATAAATTACAATCATTGACTTTACAAGCTCTGAACAGTTGCACACAAAGGATCAAGGTCCATTATAGACCGAAGTCCCCACAAGTGCCTACATCACACAACTTTCATTTACAAGTTGAAATCAACCACAAAAGCTAACCAATCTATGGCTGCCAAGCCTATTGCAAGCCCGCTACTTGCTGTACAAAGAATTTACAAAAACTGAAGGACACAGACAAATATGAGCATTACATCGAACACCTTATTTATATTTTTGTCCGTGACATTCTCCCTCACTTATTCCTTTGACGTCCTCATCGAAGCCGTTGTAGACATTGCATCTCCTTATCTTTTGTTGGATCTTCAATCTTTTATTTTGGCCGTAACACGCCTCTTGGCTCCCCAGCTGCTCTCCGCCGCTATTGTTGAGTAGTCAAACTTTGATCTGTCATGTCGCTTCAACTCGCCAATGACTGACTCTAGTGTGGGGTCAACTTAGTTGTGTTGATCCTCGTGGACTCTTACGGATGCTTCTGGTGAAGGAAAAGACCTTCCTTGTTATGCACCAGTTTTGCAATGGTCTCATGTTTGCTTGAACTAGATGGATATTTATTGGAGTTTTAACAAGCATTGCCTCACAGACTTTGGAGTTTTTTAGGTCTTTCCTCCATAAAATTTCCCATCAAATTTTTGTCAACATAGTTGTCACTTCCAAGTAGGTTCACATCACTTCCGCTTTCGATTGGCATTTTGTTGGAAAACGAAGCGGACAATTTACTCTCAATAGTACTAATCACCATTGGTGAGGAGTTGGCAACTTGTCTTCCATTATATTTCTTTGAAGGGTCCTGAAACTTATGTAGAGCTCCTCTGCTTGGATAAATAAGAGAACAAGGGTACTCAGTTTTGCCCATTCCCTTTGAGTTGAGAAGGCAAGATTACTTTATTTCACCCGCTCCCTAAAGATAAGAGAACTAGGGTACTTAGTTTCGCTCATTCTCTTGAGTTGAGAAGACAAAGGTTACTCGATTTCGCCTACCTCCTCGAGGTTGTACTTCATGCATCGAGCTTGTTACTAGCTTTCGCCCGCTCTTTGCTCACACTTTTGAAGCACTTGAAGTGTTTGCACTCCTTGCTTTGAGTTAGCTACTGTAATTCATCTTTCCACTACCATCGAACTTCCGGAATGCAAGAAGTTTTGTCCGAAAAGAATAAAAATTTATCCCAACTTGGAGTCCCTCGACTTGGAGTAAGTCTTTGATAGTTCTGGTCACCTCTAGGATAGTACCATCTTCTCCATCATCTTTGTCGCCTACTCCTCTGAGTAGAAAAGGTACAACACCATGTACTTCCTACTTCGTTTCTTGGCCGAGAACTCCTATATCAACCCAAAGTCCCTCACTTTCAGCTATCTTGATGAGAAGCCCATCGACATCAGTCTTATGAAGTTCCTTGGCCTCTGCCCTTTCGTCCTATCTTGGTACTTGGAGTTTGCCTTTACATTCTCCATCTTCTTGGCCCCTTTTATGACCAATGCTTATTGGGAAACCTCAGCAGGAGCATCACATGCACAACGATAAAATCAATTTTCCACGCATATTAAATCGTCGTGCAAAAAATTGGGTCGCGAGAAAGCCACAAAAATAAAAAAATCATGTCATGTGATATATTGATTACCTAGGGAGATTGTATATCCCTGTATTCCAGATCCGGATTGAGAGGATGAAGAAAGTCAAGCATCTTCCTCTCTAGCGGTATCCACACGATGGATCTCTAAAGGTAACTCCTCCAATCTGATTTAGTAACTCTTGCACAGAGGGAGGGAGGAGAATTAGAGGGGATGGCCAAAGCTGCAGCCTATCAATCATGAGACTCCCCTCTTATTTATAGAGAGCCACCAAAAACCTAGGGGTCCTGCCTTAGTGGGTATTGGATCTTCATCCAATTATCCACTAACCTTGCATTATTGGATCTCTATCTAATAATCTCCTTAGGCATCTAATTGGGCCTCAAGTAAGGAGCCCATCAGCATAGCGTCTCTCTAATGAGAATACGGGCTACTTGGATCTTCATCCTATCCTCTATTAGCTGAAGCATCCACTATATGTATATGACCCTCTAGGCCTGATACCAAGCTGGCCGTGAGTCACTCCCATCAGAATTCATTCTGATATAGTAAATTATTATCCCCATAATAATTCACTCGACTCATCGACTATGGATGTACTAGGCCACTACGTCATAGTCCCCAGACAGTATAGGGGGATCAAATCCATCGGACCTGTCTGTCCACGATTACCGTGTATCTATAATCCCTCATCCAACTAATATTCTAGAGATCATATATTGGACATGATACTGTCAAGTCACACATGAAATCCATCATAGTCTCGCTCTAATCGGATTCTCCTGGATAACTCCTCTCTCAACCGAATGACCCTGGCCAGAGATTTGTCTGAGCAAACATATATGTGATATTTCTCTCATGATACCAAGAGTGGATGATTCTCTGTTGACACTCAATTGCCTTTGTAAGATTGGCTACCAATCCTGATAACTAGTTGTACTAGATCTGGAACTTTCCAAACTTGTAAGTCTGACGTCAAAGAAATGAGTACTCAAATAATACATCCTTGGTGACTCAAGTCTAAAGACCAAATACACAATTGAGACTATAGAATCATTGTCTGACATTAGGTATCATTAACCATACAGCTTTCTATAAGCGGATCAATCAGTGATCTCATTCTCCAATGAGCATTTGTACTATATCCTTAGTGTCTCCACACAAGTGGCTATGAGATCAGCTGCCTCCATCATATGGATAAGTATATAGTACACCGATCTGTTTGGTTATCTCGATATCCCTCTCAAGTAACATATGATCGAGATTATTTAACATCTGTGTTTAAAGGTGAATCGATCTCATTATCATGATCTCATCACGATCTAATTCTCATTGCCCAGAACCAAGGACATCACAATATATATATATGCAACATATAGTTTTATAATGTGAGAATATGATAATAATAATCATAAGCAAAAAAGATCGTGCAACGTGTCACACGTGCCATCACTCACGTGATTGGCTTGCAGGGCACCTGTAACCAGCAACACTCTCCCTCCATAAGAGCAAAGGATCGATGACTCCATGGAAGTCTTGCCTCTACGATACCATGGCGTTGCTAGCCTATGACCTTACGATATGTTACCTTGCATCTGCATCCATTTCTTCGTGATCGGTAGATCCGCCTCTGTGGTATTGTGACACTCCTCCGAGTCCACTCCCTTTCTGACCGACGATTTACACTTGGGTAGCTAAGCCCCTTTGGACTCGTTGTCGCTTCCTTGCCCTTTTTGACCACCTGCTTTAACACCCTGTGTTCTCTGAAGTTTCCCTTTGTCGATAGAAAGAAAGATAAACTTTCTTGCATGGCCTTCGTTATCTTGTTACAGGGCTCAGCTCACGTCGATTCTGTTCTCCTTAGCTTCCTTGGTAGCAACGTTCACTTACTCGGTCTTGTCCAACTCTCTACCCGCTCCAATTATACCTCTGTATGATCAAGTCCCCCCCCATGGGACTCACTGGTAATTGCACTCAAAATTCTCTCTCAGTGGTATATAACCCCCATATGCTGATGACCAAGGCTTTCATCCAATGCAAGATTCGATGCGCACACATGAAAGACCCGCCTCTGTGGTACCATAGTAGTCACTCCTTGAATCCATAGCACATCTTGCCTTTGTGTTGTTCACTAAAATGGAGCTCCCAATAGCTCCTACTCATACCTCCGCATGATCGCGTCTTTCACGGGATGTCTCCGCATGTGTTGTATTACCGCGAACTATTCCACCATAATCCGCTGCACTATGTTGCCTCCTGGTGACATCTCCATTGCATTCAGTTTCTTATGTGATGAACTTAGACTATGATCTCTCAATGTGTGGCCTTTGCCAGCACATCATAGGGCCTTCGTCGCCTCCGATTGAGTTCACTCCTTTGGCAATTTACCTTTGCCCACCCATTCTTGGGTCACCCCTGGACGAAGTATCGCTCTAGGACATTCCATCGCATAGTAGCTCTCGAAGTCCCCAGACTTCGCTAAAATTGGTGCACCATTGCTTGGATCCTGACCCTTTATCCCCTACCAGCACAATCTTCACTGCGCGCCACTTTCTTCATGACAACTCGAATGGTAGCACTGTTGCATATTCTTCAAGAGTATCCACCTCTGCGTCCTCTTGTCCCGTGCTAAGGCCTTCTAATCCCAACTTCGCCTCCGTAAGTTGAATCACCTTAGTTCCTCTATCAAATGCTTCTATGAGATAATGTGCATGTGCCTCAAAGCTCCCTTCGTCTTTGGCACTATGCAAGATGAGTCAGTCTATCATAATGAAGAACCTATGAAACAACATGATCCCACTCTTACCTCTGCAAGAATTCATGTCCTTGACCTCTGTCCGAGGAAAGCTCTGTGCCTCTGCTCCATGCTCCATCTTCTATGTCAACTCCCTTCATGTGACTTGGATATTTCACCAAGTTCCACCCAAGTTGTTCCGCTCCTCTCGATTTGCATTAAGTTGATGTTGGCCCTCATGCCCTCTATTGAGTCTGATTTTGATATTGACTCTGTTTGATTTCGTATGATGTTGTCATTATCGCTCCCTCACTTGATCTCGCAATGCATCCACCAATACATTACTTCCTTCGAAATCATGTAACGACTCCTCGTTGCTCGCTCGGTCCGTTGAGTTTTGTAGAGATATTGTCTTGAGGTACTCTTCCTCAACATGTGCAGCCCGCTGCACATTGATTCCCCCTCTGGAGAATTAGGAACTATCTCTCTTGGATATCTGTCCTATTGGAATAACTTTCCTCTTTGCATTCTTCCCTTTAGAAGTTTTGGAGACCACCATCTCCTTGACTACTCCGCCTTATTGAACAATCTGTGCATTGCCCTGTCCCCATAAATGCGCTTGTTAGATTGTGACTCTTCGCCAATACAGCCCCCACTGCACTCGTCAATGCCTAGCAACAGGCTGAACTTGTTGCACACTTCAGTCTCATACGGACGTATCCATTCCATGCCGAAGAGAAAGTTTTAGTGCTCTATAGTGCCGAGTTTCGGTTGTCTTGGGATGGCCACAAACACTCCATCGTCCGCATACAAGCCCTTGCATGAGTATCAAAATTTTCAAGTTAGCGATTCCCCTCACCTCTGTGAGCTTCTCACAACTCTTTCGGTTGTTGAGTAACATGTCCCACTTTGCATGGTCTAATCTTTTACCAAGAGCTCCATTTGTCTTGAGTACTGTCAAGTTTAGTTGCTAACATCGAGTCGTAGCTCGAACTCGGCCATCTCAACCTTTGTGCACTACACATTCTTTCTAGCTAGCTTGTCCGCGTGGTGCCTCTCATGCAAAGGGTTAGTCATTCCTCTAAGTGTCATGCCCACTCCTATGAGCGATTCCTTTTCCAACATCTCCATGTTCGTTTCTTTCAAACGATCACGTGTGTTGGCTGTTGCCCTCGATAGGGTTGCCGCACCCCGGTTTTATCGCTTCTCACAGCAACCGCCCACTGTAGCAGCACCGCTGCTCAACACAACTTTGCCGCCGACAGCAAGCTGCCGATGGCAGACCGCCGACCAGGCAGCAGCACCCTTCCCTTTCAACTCTATCATCAGCCAACTCGACCATGGCTCCCTGCATCACCCGCAATCAGGCGACCATACTGTGGACCTGTAATGGCAGGGGAGCAACGCAGACGAATCGCAGGTGCGAATGCCACGTTGACCGAAGATAACAACAATAATCTCAAGCAATTAGAACCGATATAATTTATTTTATCATGTAGAATAATTACATTCCAATAACAAAACTCTGATATCAATTATTAGAATCTGAAAATAATTTAGTCCGCATTTAAATCTAAATCCCTCTATTGATATTGGAGAATAAAGGAAAAAGAAAGGTTCTTCTCATCTTTTTCTTCTTTCCACGGGATAACTCCAGTGACGATATTGAAGATCGATAACTTAAAAATATATATCTTACAAAAGGAGGCCTCATTTGTATTGATTAATAACTTCAATTAAAATTTAATTAAATCTTTAATATATTTTTATGGACTTTATAATCCAACAATTTATTCACACCAAATAAGCGGAGGTAGAGGCTAATGCTAAGATGATTCAATAAAACTTTTTTTATCTCAATTTTAAAAAAGAAAATAGGTGCGTCAAAAGATTGGTTTGTAGAACCATCGGCTTTTCTCTTTTGTTTAGAGGATGATGGGCAACTTAGTACATAGTGCCATAACTATATATTTTTTTAATACTGGATGACGCCCTTACTATTCAATTTTACCAGCATCTGTTTTTTTAAACTCAGATAAAGACTTCACTCGCTCTTTATATTAAATTACATTGAAACATACGCAGAATTCATAATTTAATTTTTTGTTTGGTTTTGGTTTACCTTCTCCTCCTCTTCAGTCATCTTCTATTTCTCCCCTTTTTTTTCCTCCTCTTCGTCTTCACTCACTCCACCTCTGTTTCCTTTCACTTCGTCACCTATTCCCCCTTGCTCTTGGCCTTTTTCCTCCAATTGCCTTCTCTCTCTCCTCCTCTTCCTCCTCGTTTGTTTTTTTCTACTCCTCAACCACTAATCTCTCCTTAAACCGTTACACTTAAATTATAATCATATTACACTAATTCACAGAATATTAAAAAATATATTAATTTTTATATAAAATTATATTAAATTCATCATAAAATTAAAACTTAAGTTATTCTAAAGATATATTATTTTTTATAAAATTATCCAAAAAGTTATTACACTCCAATTACACTCATTCATATAATATATTAAAAATATTATTTTTATATAAATTTATCCTAAGTTCATCATAAAACTAAAAGTTTAAATCATCCTATAAGTATAATAATTTTTATATAAAATTATCCTAAATTATTCAAAAAATCATAAAAAATCTTTTTATTCCTAATTTCTTTTTTTAGAAGTAGTAATTTTTTATTTTTAGATAATTTCAGGATAATTTTATCAAAACTTTGAGATTCTATTAAAATATGATTCTAACAAAATTATGCTTTTTTATTTTTATAATAAATATAAATTAATTTTATATTAAATTAAATATATTTTAATAGATTTATAAATAAGTATAATTTGAGTGTAACTTGAGTATAATAGAGTTTTTTCTTAAGATATATATACTACGAGGAGGAGAGGAGGTGGAGAGTAATAAATGATGAGTAGAAGATTATAAATAAAATAAAATAAAAAGAAGAAGAGAGAGGGAAGGGAAAGATGAAAAGATGGGGTAGGCGGAGGGAGGGACGTATAAGGAGGGCTGATTCAAAATAGTTTTTAACTTTAATCCATTTAAAAAATTTTAAATCGATTTAAAAAATTTTAAAAATAAAAAAATTTTATAGAAAAAAAGCTTCAAAGAATAGTAAAGTTGCCATCCGATACAAAAACGAATAGTGAGAATACTATTTGATAAATTGCCATAATTATTCTTGTGTGTTGATTCCTCAACACAGTTTGCATTAGAACAATTAGAAAAAAAAAACATTTGTAAGGACAAATATATTATTTTTAAAATACGAGGATATATGTGTAAAATTACCAGATGTATTAGTAATGCGCCAAGAAAAGACCCAATCTGGCCCGATCCCTAACGTCCGCGAACGCGTTGGCGTTTCACAGAGTTGATACTTTCGGCAACGCTCGACGAACCCATTGTTCTTGAAAGGGAAAGGATGGAGGAAACGCCAACATCGCCGACCTCGCTGGTTGTGAGCAGCCCGAGGCGAACGCTGAGTCTACTCAGAGAGAGGAGGCAGAAACATCCCGTTCCCGATCCCGACGAGAAGACCGCTGCCTCCGCCGCTGCGGCGTTCGCCGAGGAGCATGGGCCGAAGCCTTCCGAGGTCTACGGTTTCGTCGGCTCCATCACCACCGTCATTGCGGCAGGTGTTTGTCCTCTCACCGCACCCGATTGTCCAAAGTGGATCATTTTGCCTGACAAAAGACTTGTGTGTTTCTTTGTTGCCTCTTTTTTTGTTTGATGTAGTGATCTTTATAGTGTGGGCGTACACTCCTGAGCCGTGGTTGCATTATTTGGGCATCACCTACTATCCTAGTAAGTGAGTGAGTGTTGATTGTATGCTTGTCTTGTTTCTTTAATACGATATGATTCCTGATCATGAGTCCATGCTAATGTTTATAACCTGGTTGATGCTTGTAAAAATGCCCCAACGAAATATGTTAGTCAGTTATCCCAAGATTGATATTTTGTGTTTTTTTGCCTTCTCGGAAATAGGAAGATATAGTGTCTCCTTAGTGATCTATTTATTTTTGTTGTTTCATCGATGTTGGAACTACAATTGGAGGTTGGTGTCACAATCTGTATGAGGGATCTTGATATCGCATCGAGGTGCATTTGTTTGGGTGTACTAACATAGGTATCTTGATGGTTAAGCTTGCAGACGATGATTTTGCTTGCCTAAATGTATTAAAGAAATAAAGCTGTCAGTACTTTTAATAAATCTGCGAGTAATTGAAAATGTCTTTTAGACATTAAAAGCTCAAATCTTTCTTTCATTAGGGTTTGGTTCCTGCCTTCCTGACAGCTTTTTCACACTGATATATAATGAATCAATATGATTCATTTCTTTCCACATATTGCATTTAACATACTTGTAACTTTTTTTTAAAAATAGGCAAGATCTTTCAGTATTAAAATACTATGATTTGGCTCTTTCTCATGCTTGCTTCCTATGTTTTTTGGTAATAGATAAAGCAGTACTGATATCTCCTGATCTCATGCTAAATTGCTGATAGAGATGCATTTTTCTGTGGCTTGAAGATTTGGATTGAAACAGATACTCTTCCTTTTGACTTCTTATATAAATGAGTTTATCATCACAGAGTATACCTTCAAATAGCCTACAAGTTTTTAGTTCTGGGAGGAATCAAAAGAAGCTAAAACTAACATGTTGGCTCTGAAAGAATTTACATTAGTTGTAGTCATATTGACATTTTGTTTTCATTTCTACAGCCCTCATGGTATAGATGACAATATTTTGGATCTCATCATTAAATATTTAGCTTTCAATATTCTCTAGATAATGTGAACATGTAGAAACTGAACTTTGTAACTTTCTCAAATTGAAACCTCAAAGGATGCATCAAAAGGTCCTAAAGAAGTGCATAAGTTATAAAGGTTACTTAAAATTTTTCCTTTTTTTAAAATAATTTATCTAGCTTGTTCTTGAAATTTTATTACCTCTTTAAGTGTAGTAATATACTTTTCCCCCAAGTGATGAGTGTAGAAAAAAAAATACAAATTTGATGAATTAAGAAACTAAATCATACAAAATCAGAAAACTAATTTCATGAAAATAATGGGAAACTAATATTTACTTAATCGGGAAGATAATCTCCTTGAAATCAGGAAAATAATTTTTTTTGAAATCAGGAAAGTAATTTCCTCACAAAAGATGAAATAATCTCTACAAATCAACAAAGAGGACTGCCAAACTGACAAGACCAAGATTTATCTTGCACAGGCAACAAGCAAAAAGAAAGAAAGTGTTCATGATCATTTATTTCCTTTTGACTCAACTTGAACTCATGGAGGATCTTTTGTTACTTTCTCATTGATATCTAACATTGAATGGTCTCATCTGGTATAAGGATCAACTTTGATCTAATTGGAGCCACTATGTAAATAAATTATTGTCATTCTTGAGGGATCCTACTTGATTATGTAGACTTGTAATATATATATGAGGTGGCTAAATTAGTTTGCCAAATTATCATGACATGTAATTAAAGTTAATTATGTGCAGCATAAGGTCTAAGTAAATTTGGAAACTGGTGTAGCTCAGTCATGTTTTTATTATTCTAATAACTGTACTATCTTGTTATTATGAATGACATTAAGTATGGGTGAACGAAATAGCCTATAGGGGCATGTTTGTTCACTAGATGCTTTACTTGTCAGAGGATCTGTTTCTACTGTAGTTGCGATCAGACACTATTCCAGAAATTCATTTCTCTGATCAAATAATGTATATATGATGATGTAAATAAACCATATTATGCTTGGACTCTGAGGAGAGGTTCATCTTTTCAGTTAGTCTACCATGCTAGCCATTTATCATTTGTATGTAATAGTCATGTTAGCATTGAGATGTACTCTTGATGATGGAGGTTGATGCCAGTTTGTTTAATTGAATTTACAATCAGGTACTGGGCAATAGCAATTCCATCTTTTCTTATTGTAACAGTGGTCTTGGCGATGGTTTCTTACCTTGGTTTAAACTTCATGATGACTCCTCCTCCAACTTCGTTTAACATAATGTTTGGTAAGTGTATTGCTATGTTAATGGTAGTCTGTGTTACCAACTTCATTTGATTTATTACTCGAGTCTATATGATTTTTTCTGTTCTTGTTCAGCTCACTCACTTATGGATGCAACGTTTTTTCTAGTCTTGAATATCTAATTCTCATTGGGCAGGCATATTCTTCCTAGAAATATCAGTAAATAAAATTCTATATATATTTGTTCTGGTTAATGTAAGATTGGAAATAATTTATTTGGCCCCTATTTCTTGTATAGAAAAGGTTTACATAATTTAATTTTCCTGAAAAATTGATGCAGAACCTGAAAGCTGTTAACTTTAACCAAGATTTCTATAATCTTCATGCAGTATGTGAACTTTGGAATTTAGGTACTAGTTATCTGGCTTTTGCATGCATGAAAAGTCTTTCTAACTTTTTTTGGTGAATTTTGGTTTTCAGATGAATATAGTCGAGAACGCTCTACAGTAACATCTTTGGTTGGAGAGGAACAACCTATCGAGCCTATTTCTGATATCGGTGTTGACCAGATAAATAAGATTATGTTTGGATGAAAATGGAAGCATACACCCAAGACCAAAAGAAGGGAACTGTCAGGCACCAACTCTAATTGTGCAACTTGTATGCATCAAAATGGTGGTTAAATTGATTGCCAGCTCCATGTGTGAAAGAGAAAGCTGATGCTGACTACATAATACGATCTACCTTCTCTTTTGTTTCCTCTGAAGGATTTCAACTTCATATTGGAAATTTTGGAGTGAAAAGATACCATCTGTGAGTTGATATTTCTTTCTACCAAAAGCAGGCATGGCTTGCTTCTTGTTTGACCTGCGAATGTGAACTTAATGACAATGCTTGAGTTTGCTTCTTGTTTGACCTGTGAATGGAACTCAATGTCAATTTTATTTCTCAAGCATATGGATGTCTCAAAAATTCTAGATATAAAATCTCTAGTATTTTCCCATCTTCATGGTTCAAGTCTCCGATTAATAGAGTGTATCATCAGGAAGACAAGTTATTATGGCCTGATCTTGTATCAAAGGGGGGGTTTAGGCATTTCCTGGTGTCCACCGAAATCATTATCATAAGAAACCCAAGTAATTCTTAATTTTATCTCTGTGAACTGAACAAATACACTGAACCTTATTGAACAATAATGCTGTTTATTCTAATTTAGTAAAAATACTTGGGAAGAACAATAAAAAACTCATGACCACTGTCTCAATGTTACAAATCTATCAGAAACATCTTTCTACTACTACACTTGTATTCCAGAGTCATATATGTCTCCTGCAGTCCAGTTCTGAGGTATGTTACTGGGAGGCACCACCCATGTCTCGTCTCCATCATCACCTCCACTCAACAGCATCCTCACAGAGAGAGGTCCCCTTGGTGGCGATGCTACCACCCACACTGCTCCATGGCTCCTCTCCAACAACTTACAGGTTAAGTTCTCAGTCTGCAGTAGTAAACCCAAAGTCAGTAGGGTAAATCATTACATATCTAAAAAAACCATCAGGCTGGAGTACCTCACACAGCTGAACAGCAGTAATATCCTTGTTCCCTTGCTGATACCATATCTGGAAGGCAAAGTAGTAGAGGTTGCTAATCTGGTCAATCTTGAAGGTGATGTTCTTGTTTGGATAGCTGCATGATACCCTGAGGTGCCATTCACAACATGAACATGAGAAGTGTCTTCATGTTCTTTACACTATCTGCAGTAGTACTGAAATCAGCTGAGATGAACACGCACCTGCGGTATTCGATGCCGACCACACCGAGAGATAGAAGGGAAGCACCTGCATCAGCATTCTGACCCATGCGAGAGAAGGCGTGCTGGCTGAGAATAAAGTCGGTGTTGCCACTTGCTCCCGAGTCCGTGATGACGATCGTGACGCCGTCGGTCGAGCAGTAATTGGCATTTGTGCATCGCACCTGACGAGGTACTGCAAGTAAGTGACGTGACAAGCGAAGCAATGGTGCTAGCAGAAGAAGAAGAAGAAGAAGAAGAAAACCTGATAGCATGCACCGCAACCCACGCCATTCCTGTACAGGTTCGACGCTGCCGAGACGTCCCCGCTGTTGAGCGTCGCTCCGAACGTGCCATACTCGCATGCACCAGCTGAAGGTTTCATGGACGAAAGGTAAGGGGAGAACAAAAGAAGGTTTCATGTTTCATGCATGTGTCCGCAACTTACTCTCTGTCCCTTCTGTATCAGAATTAGGGTAGTAAGCTGCACTTGATTGGGTAAAGCAGTCACTGCAGGTATCCCCCTTGGCCACAGATTGGCAGAGAAGCAAAGGTAAGAGGAGGAGCGGAAGTTTGTGAAAGGAGAGAGCCATCGGATGAAGAGGAATCAAGACGAAGAGATGGTGGGTAAGGGGATCTCACGTTGGAGTATTTATAGTGAGCATGGCAGACACCAATCTGGATTGGAACAACTTTAGGTGTTGACATTCTTTAAGATTTGGAATGCATCCCGTCATTGACATTGCAATCACCTTTCAGGATCTAATGCCAAGAATCTTGAAACGCAAAACAATTCATTCACTGGTTAACCTTGAAAACATAACTTCGACAGGAAGATTCATGACACAGAGGAGTCGGGAGAAGAAGAGGCTGCAGTGAGATGGAAGTCCAGGGTGGTGGCTTTACCAGAGCATGATGGTTGAAGAAGGCTTAGTGCTCTTGTACCAACTGCAGGTTGAACAATATCCATTCTGATAGAAGAAGAGTTGGTAGATTTACTTTAGGAATTCTGCATCTCCCACAACCCGAATCTTCACGGCATCCCCACTATTGCTTGAGATTACCTGGAAACTCTGAGTCCGCTGCCGTCGAGGAAACCAAGAGGAAGTACACTTGCATTCTTCCTTTCTATCTCGATCGCAAGTTGCATGGAGTGGGTGAGTGCCACCTTATGGCAAATGGTCCCCGTGCTCGTGTAGCCATCCTTGATCTACTGTGCTGAGATGACAAGCACACAGACCATTCATGCATGTAATGCTTTCAAATCAAACGTCCAAGTTACCATATGTTCAAGATAGTTAGGCAGGCAAACACCAAGGCTGTGGAGTTGCGGTGGAGGCCACAGTAGTTGGATGATGAAGACCATGAGTCATGTCATCACATCACCTATGACATAAGATACCATGAATGAGGTTTACCATCTACCTCTGCCAATAGAAGCTTGAGACATTAGACTTGGCCACCTTTAGGATCTGTCATTTACAAGCAGGCATTGAAGCCATCTCTCATCTGTAGGACCTTTGATGTTAATGAGATAATTAATTTAATACTGTCGTTCAAATTTTTCTTCATGTTGATTAATCGGGGTGTTACACCTGAAAAGAGACAAGAAACAAGAATTTGACCCTGCAACTCCACATGCATCCTCAGTGTGGTGTAGGAGAGTGAAGAAATCGACTGACACCATGGCACAGAGACTATATATAACTTAAATAAAATTCGAAAGAGAAGAGCATAGAGCTAAACAAAAATAAAGTAGTTTAATAAGAACAAGCTCACCACTGTTGCTTATTTGAAGGGACTCGCAAAACAATAGCACATTATCATACACTTGCAAACGAAACAAAAGCAACAAGGAAAGGCGAGGCTGAAGATTCTGCTGCTTTGTCCTCCCGAAAAGCCAGTGAATTGTCTGTCACGAGGAGTACTATTACATGCTATCCCTCTTGACACCATCTGCTTGACATGAGATGAAGTGTTAGATTATATGATCATTATTTATAATTGAATAAAATATATAATAAAGTTAATTGGATTGATAGATATTAATCAAAATAAATCTATGTTATAATAGAATTTTTTAGAGGATAATTTTGATGAGAGGAACTCTTGTAATAATTTATCCTACATCATTTGATCTCGTCTATAAATAAAAAAGAGCACAAATAGAATATAATTTGATAGATTATGATTTTTTTCTTATCCTCCCAATACCATTAATATGTGGTCCTGTGAAAAGATAGTAAGAGAGAAAAAAGAGTCTCTAGAAAGAGAGGAGTAGTGTCAAGTTCTCCTTGCATATCGACGTTAATGTGATATTTGGATTTGGAGAATGATGCATTTGAAGATCAAACATAGATCTTTTTTTCAGATGACATCAAAAGGTACGTATCGTGAATTTGATCTAATATTATTTGATTTCAATCTTGACATAAAATTATTCTGCATACCTTTATATCATATTATAAATTTTATGCTATCAATTGGTATCAGAGCCTCAGCTATTAAGATCAAATACATTAGATATGTTTTGTTTATGATGCTTCAATGATCCATATGTTTTGTCGATCTAAATTCTTATTTATTTCATTTTGTCGATCTAAATTTTTATCTATTCTGTTTTGTCGTTTGCTTGTGTGAGAGATTCTTGATAACATGATCTTCTATAATCACAAGACAACGACATCATTGCACCACAACAATCTCGCTAGGTACGGTCGATGGATTTGCTTGCGGCAGCGGTTGCACCAGGCAGCGTGTGTGCACCATAGCAATAGAGAGCAATCATAGCGGCCACACTGGCGACAGCCCAGGCCGAGCGCTGCGCTGGTCGCCCAGGCAGCAGCCATGTGCTGGCGGCCATGCACAAGTGGTGACCACACAACCGTCAGCCACGTTCCAAAGGCAGTCGCACACGGACAGAGGCCGCCACACGCGACTGCCGCATAGGTTGCAGCCATGTGTCTAAGCAAAGGCCGAGCACGGGTAAAGGCTGTACCGCACGTAGGCAATCAGTTGCATCCAGTGGCGGTCGCACGCGGGCAAAGGCCGCACAAGCAGCAGCGACGAAGGCAACATGATTAGGATTTCTCATGAAAATTATGATCTTGCTATTTTGTATTTTATTAATATCTTTTATTACTTTAACAATTATACCCTTTATAAATCTAGAAATTCTGCTTTATGTTCTATCATAAAATTATTGTTTTAGCCTTATAAGAATTTTTTATTTATATTCTCAATTATAAAATTGATCAATATAATTTAATCAAATTTGATCATGATTATAATTTGACTATTTATTGATTGAATTTAATTTAGATCAAATTTAGAAAGGATCAAATCTTGATCAAATTTTGTTATTTTGATCAACTTGTTTAATTGGACTTATGTTTAGCCTAATTATAGGCTTGCCCAATTAAATAAAATTGATTAGTTTAATAAAAATATAATTTACTAATTCATTTATAGTTTTCATATATGATTTAGTTATTCACATGTATATGTTTGAAATCGTGAAATAATATTAATGTTCAATAATTGTTATGGTTGTTATTTTATTATTAAATTGTTGTAGCATAATTTAGAATAAAGAAACTTGATGAATATGAATGATATTAATAGTTCATCATATTCTGACAAACTAAAAGTATTAATGTTATTTTATATTATATAGTGGTACTTATGTCCATGTGTTCTAATACTTCTAGTGTCCCTGTACTCTTTGGATCAAATTATTTAGAATGTTTAGAGCATGAATAATTTATATTGGGCATATTAAATATTAACTTAGCATTGTTTATTGTAAAAGCCCATAGAATTAACTGATGAAAGTATTGTAGAATAAGTTAATGAAATGAAGGCTTGAGAAAGATCTAATAGGCTTAGTTTAATATTCATAAAAATGATGATTGTAAATAACATAAAGACTTCATTACCAATTGAAACTAGTGCACGAGAATATTTAGAAGTTATTGAAGATAGATTTAAATATGCTTATAAGTTATTGGTTGGCACACTAATGAAAAAACTAACTAAGGCTAATTATGATGGCACTCGAGGAATTCAAGATCACATCCTTACCTTAAAGTATTAGGTATGAATGTTGATGAGTATTTTCTCATGAAGTTCATTCTTAATTCTCTTATTTCTTAGTTTGGCCCATTCAAGATTCACTATAATATAAAAAAGAATAAGTGAGACTCGAATGACTTAACTGATATGTGTATTCAAGAATAATTACGATTAAGGCAAGAAAGTTTATATAATATGATGACTACTACTCAAGGAGCTGGTAATAAGAAAAGAAAATTAAAGGATCATCCATCACAGAAATTTGTCGGGTTTGGAAATGTTAAACAGACTAATGAAAAGAAATCTATTATAGTAAAGTGCTTCTTTTGTGGCAAGAAAGAATATGTAAAGAAGGACTGCATTAAATGTAGGATTTGGTTCGAAAAGAAAGGTATGAACATGACCTTTATATATTTCAAATCAAACATTATAGAAGTTTCTTTTAATACATGATGGATTGATTATGGTGCTTCAACACATGTTACTAATAATATATAGGGATTCCTTTCAATCCGGAAACTAAAAGAATATTAAAGATTCATCATTATAGGAAATTATCTCAAAGCGAAAGTGAAATCAATTGGGACTTATCGCCTACGCTTAGAGATGGATCATTTGATGGATCTTTCTAACACATATTTTGTTCCTACTATTTCTAGAAATTTAGTTTTTCTATCTAGAATTGATGAGTTAGGATATTATCTTTCTTTTGGTAATGGTAAACTTAGTATATTTTATGATTCAATAAAAGTTGGTTATGAAATTCTGTGTAATGGTTTGTACAGAATTAATTTGAATCTTGAGTTTGTAAAAATATTATTGACCCTATAATCAAGTGTTGGATTGAAACGTAATTTCAATATAAAAGATCTTCTATACTATGACATAGACGTTTAGGGCATATCTCCAAGGAAAGAATTGAAAGATTAGTAAAGGATAATACTTTAGAAGATTTAAACTTCATTGATTTTGATATTTGTATAGATTGCATTAAGGGAAAGCAAACTAAGCATAAAATGAAAAATGCTACAAGAAGTAAATAACTCTTGAAATTATTTATACTGATATCTATAGACCACTCCATATTCCATGTTTTAATGAAGAAATGTATATCATCACATTTGTAGATGACTTGTTCAGATATGACTATGTTTATCTAGTATATGAAAAGTATAAGGCTGTGACATTCTTGAAGTGTACATAAATGAGGTTGAGAGATAATTAGACAGAAAAAAGTTAAAATTGTCATATGATAGGGGTGGTGAATTTTATAATAGATATGATGAATCCGGTCAGAATATTGGTCTTTTTGCTAAATCCCTAGAATAACAAAACATTTGTGCTTAATATGCCTTACCAGGTCCAACAGTAGAATCGTGTTGTTGAAAGGCGAAATCGTACTCTTATAGATATTGTTAGGAGCATGATGAGTTATTCTTCTATACTTGAGTTAATGTTGGGTAAATTTCTTAGGACAACTATTTATATCTTGAATAAAATTTATAGTAAGTTAGTCCCATCAACTCTATTTGAGTTATGGGCTGGTTGAAAACTGATAGAACCCCAAGGGAGCTCTATGGATATTTGATCTTTGAGGGGGATCAACCCTTGGAATGCTATAGGGGTTCCTCCCTCCTAGGGTCAGCCACAAGGCTGAAATAAAGATGATTCTTGCTTGATGAAAAAGAGGTGGAGGTTATAAGCTTATATAAGACTCAAAAGGGGGTGATTCTTAAGTAAATTCTCCCTTTTGCCCCTCTTATTGTCGCCCTGCCTAAATAAGGGGGGCAATGACCTAATTGGCTACACAAGCCATGCCTCCCTGCTTGAAACCCTAGTCGACCAGCCCAGTAAAAGGGGTGACGGTCAGGAAGCCCTAACGCCCCAAAATAAACCATAGCCACACTTCTTTATAGGTTAGAGGTGACTAGATAGAGTTCTATTATAATTTTGTAGAGTTTTATTAATTGCTACTTGGTTGAGTAGGACCTGACCCTGCTGGGGTCCTATGAAGCCCATCCTCTTCAAATCTGCCTTGTATTTAAGGCTGAGGTTCCATGAACTCAGGGAATCGGGTCTTCAACTCCTCATACGATTCCCATATGGCATCCATCTTCAAGCAATAAGTTGCTCTAATGTACCAATAATTCAGTTGAAGGGCGTCGACGGTGTATCTTAATTCTTCGATCAAGGATGGCTTGTGGTTGGGCTTGAATTTCTTCATCATCTGTGGCGCTCGGTAGTTGAGTTTGGGCTGACTTGTGTACTCTAGTTTAGGCTTCAATCAGGATACATGAAAGACATGATGAATTTTGATATCCTCTGGCAACTTAAGTCTGTATGCCACAGCTCCAATACACTCTGTGATCTGATAAGGTCCATAAAATCAGGAAGATAGCTTCAGCAAGGCTTTTGTGTTAATGGATACCTATTTGTACAACTGTAGGTGAAGATTGACCCAATCTCCTACTGAAAACTCCTGCTCGCTACGATGTGTGTCAGTTTGTTGCTTCATCCTAACTTGAGTGGGAGAGAGATTATCCTTCAACAGTTGTAGGAGCTTATCCTTGTCAATTAAATTTTGGCCGACCTGATCTGCTTTGGTTGCACCAATTAAATACTTTAGAATTATAGGGGGCGGTTGGCCATACAATGCCTCATATGGGGTACATTTTGTAGATGAGTGATAAATAGTGTTATACACCATTCGGCCTAAGGGAGCCACTTTGTCCACTCTTTTGGTCGATCATTAGTGAAGCATCAAAGATACGTCTCTAGACACCTGTTCACCACCTCTGTTTGGTTGTCCGTCTGTGGATGATAGGTTGTGTTCATTTTGAGTTGGGTGCCCTGTAGTTTGAATAGCTTGGTCCAAATTTTACATGTAAAAACCCTGTCACAGTCGCTCATAATGGACCTTGGCATCCCATGTAATTTAACAATATTTTTAATAAAAAAGCTCAGTAATACTAATAGCGGTATAGGGGTGTCTCACAGCACAGAAATAAGTATATTTTTTCAGTCGATCTACCACCACGAAGATTATACTTTTACCTTGAGATGTTGGCAGTCCTTCGATGAAGTCCATGGAAATGTTAGTCCACACTGAGTCTGGTATAGGTAGTGGTTGCAGCTTTCCTGGACTTGCCACTGTTTCACCCTTTTGCTGCTGACAAATATCACATTTTGCTACATAATCAGAAATAAATTTTTTCATGCCTCTCCAATAAAAGTTTTGCTTCACCCTCTTGTATGTTCTTAGAAATCTAAAGTGCCCTGCAGAAGATGAAGAATGCATTTTGTGCATGATGATTTTGATGCAAGGTGAAGTGGGAGTAAGCACAATACGACTCTTGTAGTGTAGATCCCTCGAATCCCAAGTGTAGTGGGCTATTGTGCTCAGATCCTTTAATTTTTCTATGATTTCTTGAGTCTTTAGATCTTTTTCCATTCCTCTCTAATGTCAATGAGAAAGTCGATGGAAGAAAGGGAGATGGCTGAAATTTTAGCTTGCTCCGGTAGTCGTGATAGTGAATCTACAATAACATTTTCTTTCCCCTTTCGATAAATAATTTCATAATCAAAACTAATGAGTTTAGTAACCCATTTTTGCTGCTCAGGGGATGATATTTTTTGTTCCAAAAAATACTTGAGGCTTCGGTGGTCGATTTTGATCTGGAAGCGTCAGTCGATCAGGTAGGGTGTCCACTTTGTAATAGCGTACATAATTGCAAGCATCTACTTGTCGTATATGGACATTTTATGATGAGAGGGAGATAAGGCCTTACTGGTATATGCAAGTGGTCAGCCATCTTGCGTCAGAATGGCTCCAGTTCCAACTCCAGATGCATCAACCTCAATGATGAAGGGTCGGTTGAAATCGGGCAGCACTAGGACCAATATCGTCGTCATGACTGTCTTGAGCTTATCAAAGGCTATAGAAGCTTAGTCTGACCACTGGAAGGAGTCTTTTTTTAGTAAGGAGGTGAGTGGGGCACTGGTCTTCCCACAGTCCTTTATAAACTTTCGGTAGTAGCCCGTAAGTACAAGGAAACCGCGTAGCGATTTCACGTTTGTAGGTCTTGGCCAACCTTGCATTGCTTCCATCTTCGTTAGGTCTACCGCCACTCCATCTTTTGATATTATGTGCCCAAGGTACTCCGCTTTACGTTGTAAGAAGCTACACTTTGATTGTTTAATATAGAGGGTATTCTCCCGAAGAATCGTTAGAACAATTCGTAAATGATGAAAATGAATCTCAAGAGTAGGGTTGTAAATGAGAATGTTGTTAAAGAATACTAGCACAAATTTACATAAAAATCTCCAAAAAATGTCATTCATTAGGCTTTGGAAGGTGGAAGGAGCATTAGTAAGTCCAAAAGGCATTACCAAGAATTCATACTGTCCGTTGTGCATACGGAATGCCATTTTTGGAATATCTTTAGCAGATATCTGAATCTGATGGTACCCGGAACGGAGGTCCAATTTCATGAAGACTCGGGCTCATTTTAGTTCATCTACTATTGGTATGAGGTACTTATCCTTGACGGTGATGGCATTTAAAGCCCGATAGTCGATGCACATATGCCAAGTTACATCCTTCTTTCGCACTAGCAACACTTGCGAGGAATTGGGGCTGCAGCTTGGCCGAATCACCCCGGTGTTGAGCATCACCTTTACAATATTCTCAATCTCATCCTTTTGTAGATGAGGGTAGCGGTACAGCCTTGAGTTTGCTGGTGGTTTACCCGGAAGAATAGGGATTCGATGATCATGTTGCGGGGTAGGGGGGAGTCCGCGTAGTTCAGCAAAAATATCGACAAATTCATCCAGCAATTGGGTGAGTTTTGAATCTGTGACTTGCATGTTTTTCTCCTCTGATGGCTGATAGATATGCATAAAAAAACTACCATGTGCCTTATGTAGAACTTTCTCCATCCATTGCGTTGAAACGATAGAGATATGACTTCCACGCTTACCGCGTAGGATGACCTGTCTGCCTTTGCAATAAAATTTCATAATCAATTTAGAGAAGTTCCAAGAGATGTCACCTAACATCATTAACCATTTGATTCTGAGCACAGCTTCATAGTAATCAATGGGCAGGAGGAAGAAGTCAGCTATAATCTCTTGATCTTGTAGAAGCAGTTTCACTCGCGAGCACCGTTGGTCGCACTTTAGGATTCGGCCATCGGTGACCTTTACATCAAATTTGTTGCAACCTTTGATGTGGAGCGCCATATGAGCAGCAACTTTGTTATTGAAGAAATTATTTGTGCTTCCCGTGCCGATAAGAATGGTGATGGGTTGTTGCTTGAGAAGACCTCCCACTTTCATCATTCGTGGGTTGGAGTAGCCAGCTAATGCGTACACCGTAAAATCGATCGATTGAGGCTCTTCCTTCTCAACTTCTTCTTTGAGTTTGAGGCTCTTTTCTAATGGTCCAATATCTTCATCCTCTACTGGTTCACTCATAAGAAGTTGCCCCTTTTTGTAGCGGTGATCGTGACTCCATGGCTCGTCGTAGTGCTAACATAAACCATTAGTATATCGCTCCTGAAGCTCTTCTCTCGTCAACTTTTTGGGTGTGAGAGCTCGGATGGCAGTAGAGGGGGCTGAGGGTTTCAGTATTGCTAGTCAGGGAGCGACCCTAGTCCTTCAGGCTTCATGGTTTAATTGCTCCTCTTGCAATCGCGCGAAAGAGATGGTTGCCATAAGCGTGTACAGTTGTCGTGCTTTCACTTCTCCTCGGATCTCCGGTTTCAAGCCCTCAATAAAGGTTCCAAAAATTTGTTTCTCTAACCAATCATGAGTTTGGTTAGATAATTGTTCAAATCTTGTTTGGTATTTTTGTATAATAGTGATCTGCCGGATCTTTGCCAATTGTCCGTCGATGTTCTTGTAGTCAGTAGGTCCGAAGCGGTTTAATAGTTCTTCCTTGAATTACTACTAGGAAAGGCCTCCATGGGTGTGCTTGAACCAATTACACTACTGAATTGTGTCCCCTTCAAGATGGATGGCTGCAATCTCCACCATGGAAGCATGTGTGGTTCGGTGAAACTGAAAGTAGCGCTCCGCGTGTGAGATCCAACTGATCGGGTCTCCTTCCCATCTAGGAAAGTCTACCCTCATGTATGGATTATATGGTTTGGTCATAGTGCCTCCTTGCTCCTAGAAGTCCTCTCTCCGACCAGAAGTCTCCCCTTGGTGTGATTTCTTTGGGCTTGGTGGTCGACCCAAACCGAGTTCGGTGAAGATAGTTCATATTTTTTCCTTCATTCGGGTATCGAAGGGTTCAAATTTTGCATTGATGGACTCCTCTGATGCCATGGTATAAGCCTTTAGATTTGTAATATTGAGGTCTCTCTTTTGTTGACAGGTTAAGGGCGTGAGTTGGTTCGGGAAAGTGGTGGCCAAATGGTGGGTGGATCAGTGGAGAAGTAGGCTGCGATTGGGGCTATTTTGGTGGCTGATTTAGATCAGGTTTTAGCTATAGTTTGGTAGGTTTTTAGGGCTGTGATGGCATAGGTTGAAGATAAGGAAAAGGGAGTCTCAAATCTAGAAAAGATAGTTGCGAGAATATGATAGAATTCACGAAAGATCGCTGCATATGTGTTGTTTTGTCGAATAGAATTTGCATCGAGGAAGCAATAGATTCTCGATGTAAATTCAGTAAAAACTCGAGGAAATTGTGTAGAATATTAATGGTAAAACCTTGGTTCAGATCAGAGTAGTAATAGCAATTTGGATCAAGGAAATTTTGATAGCGTAATGATATGAAAATCGATGCAAAGTAAGAGGGCAGAATCCTCGTCGTAAAATTTCAACAGTTTGCGATGATGATTTACAGCAGTATAAGATCGATTTCAGGGAGGAGTTTCACAATAGATCGAATTTAGATGGAAGCTAAGTTGATATATGAGAACGTGTAAAAATTTTGTTCAAGAAAAATATTCAATATATCGGTTTCAATAAGCCTCTATGCTGTTGAAAATTTTCTACAGTAATTCCTCTTTCACAACGATGATCACATTTGCGACGAAGGGAATTTGCAACAAGGTATGGATAAGGAATTCACGGTGTAGGAATGACAATGAAGGTGACGTCTAAAGCAATTGTGGGAATTACTTGGATGGGTGGAGGCGACATAGATGACAACAAGGGCAGCAAGATCATTGCTCTGATACCAGATGATATAACCCCAGGGGAGGTCTATAGAGATATGATCTTTGAGGGGGATTAACCCTTGAAACGCTATAGGGGTTCCTCCCTCCTAGGGTCGACCACAATGCTGAAATAAAGATGATTCTTGCTTGATGAAAAAGAGGTGGAGGCTACAAGCTTATATATGGCTCAAAACCCTAGTCCTAGATGGGTGCGTCCTAAGTAAATTCTCCCTTTTGCCCCTCCTATAGTCGCCCTACCTAAATAAGGGGGGTGGCGGCCTAAGTGGCTACACAAGCCACGCCTCTATGCTAAAAACCCTAGTCGAGCAACCTAGTAAAGGGGGCGGCGGCCAGGAAGCTCTAAGGTCCCAAAATAAATCCTAGCCACACTTCTTTATAGGGTAGAGGTGACTAGGTATGGTTTTATTATAATCTTATAGATTTTTATTAATTATTACTTGGTTGAGTAGGACTCAGCCCTGCTGGGGTCCTATCAGAAACATAGTCTAAGATATTTACATATTTAGGGGTGTCCTAAAGGTGATAAGAGTATTTAATCCACATGAAAAGAAATTGAATCCAAGAATATTTTTTAGATATTTTATTAGTTATCCAGAAAGGTCTAAGGGATACATATTTTATTATCTTAATGATAATATGAGGATAGTAGAATTTGGTAATGCAAGATTCCTAGAAGATGGTGAAACCAGTGGGAGTAAAAAATCTCAAATGATCAATTTTGATATTGAGGAGATTCAGGTTAATTCTCTAATATTATCTCCTATCTGAGAAATTATTGTTCCTCAAATTAATGAGAGGATTGATGAGGGTGAATAATTAAATAACATCAATAAACCCTCATATGATGTTGATGTCGCTGCTGATGATCTTGTAGAACAATCACAATTGGCAACTTTAAGAAGATCTAAAAGGAAAATAAAACATGTCATTTATGATGATTTTGGGTATATCTACAAAAATCAAATTGTGATATAGGAATAAAAGGAGACCCCTTATCGTTTTCACAAGTAATGATTATGAAAAATGGTATGATGCAATCAAAGAAGAGTTAAAATCAATGGACCAGAATGGTGTTTGAGAACTTATTGAATTGCCCAATAATTGTAAAAGAGTCGATTGTAAATGGGTCTTTAAGATAAAACGTGACTTCGGTGGGCAATATTGAACGATAAAAAGCCATACTTGTAGCCATAGGTTTTTCTTAGAAAGAATACATCAATTACAATGAGACATTTTCTCCAGCTTTTAGAAAAGACTCGTTGAGGATCATTATGGCATTAGCAGCTTATTATGATATTGAGTTACACCAGATGGATGTGAAAATAACATTTTTGAATGGGGATATAGAAGAGAAAATCTATATGGAACAACCTGAAAGATTCATAAAAACAGGGAAAAGAAAGTTAGGCTTGTAAACTTAAGACATGAATTTGTGGCCTTAAATAATCTTCCAGGTATATAAAGTTTCACGAATTTAAGAAAAACATTATTGATCAATGCATATATTTGAAGGTTAGTGGGAGCAAGTTTATTATATTGGTCTTATATGTAGATGATATTTTACTTTCTAGTAGTGATCTTGGTTTATTATATGAAACGAAGATATTTCTCAATAAGAACTTTAATATAGTTGATATGAATGAAGCATCTTATACTATTGGCATTGAGATATTCAGGTATAGATCTTAAAGATTGTTAGGACTATCTCCTAAAGGATATACTAATTATGTACTAGAGAGATTTAATATGCAGCTTTGCTAAACCAATGATACACTTATTACTAGAAGTAAAAAAATTCAGCCAAAACTAGTACCCAAAAAATGACTTAAAAATGAATCAAATGAAGAATATTCCTTATGGATACGTAATTGGAAGTCTATTATATGCTCAAACCTGTACAAGATCAGATATTAAGTTTGCAATTGCAATGTTGGGTAGATACCAGAGCCACCCAGGAATGAAACATTGGAAAGCTACAAAGAAAGTAATGAGATATCTATGGGGGACAAAAGATTATATGCTCACATATAGGATATCAGATCAGTTTGAAGTGACGGGATATTCATATGCTAATTTTGTAAATTACGTTGATAGTAGGAAATCCAGTGTAGGATTTGTATTTATGTTAGATGGCGGGGCAATTTCTTGGAAAAGTATAAAATAATCGCTTATAAATCATCAACAATGGAAGCTAAATTTGTGGCATGCTTTGAGGCCATAAATCAAGCTTTATGACTATGAAATTTTATCTCAGGATTTGGTGTGGTCGACTCGATTGCCAGGCCACTGAAGATATTTTGTGATAACACCGCAGTAGTTTTCTTCTTTAAGAATGACAAGTACTCTAGAGGTTCCAAACACATCGAGATAAAGTACTTGGTAGTTAGAGAAAAAGTCTAGAAACAACAAGTGTCAATTGAGAACATGAATGCCACTATGATAATTACTTATCCATTTACCAAAACTTTACAATGGTAATATATTTAAAGAACACATCTTAGAATGGGGCTTGTGAGCAAGCCATAAAAGATATCGTGATGCATATTTAAGTGGGTGCTATTATTGATATTTCTTTTACATAATTAAAGTTATTTATTTTTGCTATCATGTTCATATTTATGTTTATGCATATTATGATTGAATGTAATGATAAGATTGTACATTAGTCATTATAGACTATATAAGGAAAGACTAATAATGTTATGGTATATAGAAGAACGTGTGGTATTGATGACATACAACTGCTATGACTCGCATTGATAGTTGAATTGAATATAGTATTATTATGATTATTGGACTTATTTGCTTGTTTTAAAATTCATAGCCATGTATAAAATGATTTTTAAAATTTTCTAAATCCAATTATGTAAAATTATTTTCAAACAAAATTTATTTTATTTATTTTAATTTTGAATATCTTTTATATCTTATCAATTAATGGGCCAAGTGGGAGAATGTTAGATTAGGTGACCATTTATAATTGGATAAGATATATAATAGAATTAATTGAATTTTGATGACATTATTAGCCAATAGAAAATAAGTTGATACTATAGTATGATTTCTTAGGGAATGCCTTTGATGGGAGTAACTCTCCTAATAACTTATTCTAGACCCTCTGCTCTCGCATATAAATAGATAAGACCTCCTATGAACTAAAAAAAGGGAGGAATAAAGATAATATAATTAAGAGATTATAATTTTTCTCTCATCCTCTCAAAACCATCAATATCAATGGTCCTGTGAAAAGATAGAAAGAGAGGAGAATGAGTGTTTAGTTCTCCTTACAGATCAACATCACTGTGATATTCGAATTCGGAGAACGGTGTATTTGAAGATCAAATAGAGATCTTTTTTTAGATGACATCAAAATGTATGCATCATAAATTTGATCTAATTTATTTGATTTTAATCCTGACATAAAAGTTTTCCGCATAACTTATAGGAAATTACAGATTTTATGCTTTCACGAAGTCCTCCTCAAACAGCCTATGCATTTCTTGATGTAGGATTGCTTCATTAGGGTGATTGACGAAGACTATAAGAAAGACTAGGATCAGTTGGGCTCATATTAAATATTGGTTGCTGGTTAAAATAACTTAATTTATGAGATCTCCACTAGTAGCATAAGCACACATGCTTCAATTAGGTGAACATAGTCGAAGACACTTAGTTCTTTCAAACTTCATTTTCTTGTGTTCTTCATGAAGGTTTAATGGCAAGTAGGTAACACACATTAGATGTAATAGTAGATGTAATACATCTAGATGTTGGGAATTACGATTTTGTTGTTATATTGTGTGGGTAACACTCATTAGATGTAATACATCTTCACATGTGAGCTTTTATCTCCCCAAGCATGTAGATGGAACTTGTGAAGTCTACAAAAGTTGGCAGATTATGAGCTAACCTGTTAGATTAGTAGGGATGTTATTAGAACTGGTTACATAATTATAGAAGCAAAAGCCAAAATGTCTTCAACCAACAATTTGATAGAGTAGGGGTACATCAGCACCATAGATGGATAAAATGATAATATGACATATATTATGCAGAAAATTTTAATGATGTGATTGAAATCAAATAATAATATATCAAATTTACGATACGTACCTTTTGATACCATCTAAAAAGAACTTTATCTGATCTGTCGGGGCACCATATTCGGATCTGAAAATTATAATAATGTCAATCTACACCGAAAACTAGACTCTTCTTCTCCTCTCTTCCTATCTTTTCACAAGTCCACTTAGATCGATAAATTACGAACAAGGGAGGATGAAAGAGAAACCATAATATCTCAATAACTGTCATATCCACGTCTTGTGTTCATCATGTTTAGTATCTACGAGGTCCTATTTATATATAGGCGAGAGTAGAGAGTCTAGGATAAGTAATTAGGAGAGTTCCTCCTATTAAAATCATTTCCTAAAGAACCCTACCATAATTGGACATCCTTTATATTGATTGATAACTTTCATCAAAATCCAATTAGATCTATAATATATCTTATCAATTAGATAGTGTCACATATAATTTAACATTCTCCCACTTAACCCATTAATTGGTAAAATATAAAAAAATTAAAATTAATATAAATAAAATAAAATTTTATTTAAAAATAAATTTACCTAATTGGATTTTAAAATAAGCCAATAAGTCCAATAAGCGTAACTATACTACATTAAATCAAAATATCAATGTAAGTCATAGCGACTATTAATCTTTCCTAATATAGTTCATAATGACCCTTATAATTTATCTTGTCAAGATAATCCTGTTATTACATTCACCTATAATATGCATAAACATAAATATAAACATGATAGTAGAAATTAAGCAAGAAAAAAATTAATAATAATATTTACCTAAACATGCATCACCATATCTTTTATAGCTTACAAGCCCCATTATAGGAATATATTCTTTAAATATTTTAGACTATAAAGCTTTAATAAATGGATTAGCAATTATCATGGTGGTACTAAGGTTCTCAATTAATACTTGTTTCTGGATTCTCTCTAACCGCCAAGTACTTTATCTCGATGTGCTTGGAACTACTAGAATACTTATCATTTTTATAAATAAAAAATATTATAGTGTTATCACAAAATATATTCAGCTATCTAGCAATTGAGTCGACTACACCAAGACGTAAGACAAAATTTCACAGCTATAAAACTTGATTTGTGGCCTCAAAGCATGTCAGAAATTTAGCTTACATAGTTGATGCAATAAACGATTATTTTATACTTCTTCAAGAAATTGTCCCTCCAACTAATATAAATTTAAATCCTAAAATGGACTTTCTACTATCGATGTAATTTGCAAAATCAATATTTGAATATCACAACACTTCAAGCTGATCTGATCTCCTGTATATGAGCGTATAATTTTTCATCCTCTATAAATATCATATTACTTTCTTTGCGGCTTTTCAATATTTTATTCCTAGTTTGATCTGGTATCTAGCCAATATTATAACAACAAAACTGATATATGATCTTGTACAAGTTTGAGTATATAATAAACTTTCAACTACACATACATAAGGAATATCCTTTATTTGATTCCTTTTTAAGTCACTTTTCGGATATTAGTTTTGATTGAATTTTTCACCTCTAGTAATAGGTGTATCATTGGCTAAACAAAGCTGCATATTAAATCTCTCTAAGACTCGATCAATATATCCTTTATGAGATAGTCTTAATAATCTTTGAGTTTTATCCCTGAATATCTAAATACTAACAACATAGACTACCTCATTCATATCAACCATCTTAAAATTCTTACTGAGAAACATCTTGATTTTATATAGTAAACCAAGATTATTGTTGGCAAGTAAAATATTATCTACATATAAGACCAATATAATAAATTTACTCTCACTAACCTTCAGATATATGCATTTATTAATAATACTTTTCTTAAATCTGAAGGAAGTAATGGTATCATGAAACTTTATATCTCATTGTTTGGAAGCTTGTTTAAGATCATAAATAGATTTCCTAAGTTTGTAATCCCCATTTTACTTTCCCACTTCTATAAATCCCTTATGCTATTTTATATAGATTTTCTCATTTAGATCTCTATTCAAAAATTCTATTTTTTCCATCCATCTGAATTAACTCAAGATCATAATAAGCTACTACGATCATGACGATCATCAACGAGTCCTTTTTAGAAATTGGAGAAAAGATCTCAGTGTAGTCAATATCTTTTTTTTGAGAAAAATATTTGGTCACAAGTTTGGCTTTATATTGTTCGATATTGCCCGATGAGTCATATTTTGTCTAAAAGATCTATTTACAATTGACTCTTTTATAATTATTGAGTAATTTAATGAGTTCCCAAACACCATTCTAGTCCATCGATTTTAACTCTTTTTTCTTCACATCATATCATTTTTCATAATCGCTACTTTCCATGGCTTTCGAAAACGATAAGGGGTCTCTTTTTAATCATATATCATAATCTGATTCTTGTAGATATACCATATAATCATTAGAAATAACATATCTCTTTTTTCCTTTGAGGTCTTCTTAAAACTATCAATTGTGATTGTTCTACAAGATCATTAGCAATGAAATGAATATCATATGCGAGTTCATCAATGTTATATTGTTGTTCACCCTTATCAATCTCTTAGTGATTTGGGATTAATAATATCTCGAATATGAGATGAAAAAGGAGAATTAACATGTATCTCCTCACTATCAATATTGATACTTTGAGATTTTTCACTCTAATTAATTTTACTATTTTTTTGGAATCTTGCATTACTAGATTCTACTATCCTCATATTAGGGTAATAAAATCTGTATCTCTTGGATTTTTCTAGATAATAAATAAAATATCTAGAAATAATTTTTGGATCTAATTTCTTTTCATGTGGATTAAATACTCTTATCTCTACAAGACACCCTCAAATATATAGATGTCTCTAATTGGGTTTTCTACTAGTTTGTAACTTAAATGGAGTTGATGAAATCGACTTACTAGGAACTCTATTTAAGATATACATGACTGTACTATTAGCTTCACCTCACATTGACTTAGATATAAAGGAATAGCTCATCATTCTCTTAATCATGTCTATAAGAGTATGATTTCGCCTTTCAGCAATGCCATTTTGATATGGCACACCTAGTAACACATATTGAGCATAAGTATTTTATTTTTTTAAGAATATAGTAAAAGGACCAACATTCTGATTGAATGCATCATATCTACTATAAAATTCACTACCCTTGTCAGATCTAATAATCTTAACTTTTATATCTAATTATCTCTCAATCTCATTTATTTACACTTCAAGAGTATTAGTGACTTAAGACTTTTCATGTATTAGATACAGAATAGTCATATTTGGAAAAGTTATCTATAAATGTGATAAAATACCTTTCTCTACTGAAATATAGAATATAGAGTGGTTTGTAGATATCAGTATAAATAATCTCAAGGAGTTCTTTACTCATTGTGTCATTTTTCTTTGTATGCGTAGTTTGATTTCCTTGAATACCATCTATGCAAACATCAAAATAAGTGACATCTAAATCCTCCAAGATATTATTCTTTACTAATCTTTTAATTTTTTTCCTTAGAGATATGCCTCAATTGTCTATGCAATAATATAAAAGATATTTTATTATTGAAATTACGTTTCAACCCAACATTTGATTGCAAGGTCGATAATATCTTTGCAAACTCAAGATTCATATTAATTCTATACAAATTATCACATAGTTTTCTAGAACCAACTTTTATTGAATCATAAAATATATTGAGTTTGTCATTATTAAAAAAAATGATATCCTAATTCATCAATTCTAGATAGAGAAACTAAATTTCTATAAATATTAGGCATATTAACATGTGTCAGCAAGATCCATCAGATGACCAATCTCTAGACATAGGCAATAAGTTCTCATTGATATCACTTTTATGTTAGGACCCTAGTTGGGTCGATTGTCTATGTAAATAAAACCATGAGACATGTAATAAACCCTAAATCAATCGCCACCCATCTTGTTTGAAGAGGTCGACAATGATTAGAGACGAGTCCTCATGGAGTGGAAGTCGCCTAGTTGCTGCCCCCACCTATTATAGAGAGGTCGGTTAGGGTTAGAAAGGGAGAGTTCCATTAAGTTAGGACTTTTTCTAGGGCTGATTAGGAGTTAAATTAGGAGTTGGAGTATTAGTTTAATTAAATAGGAGTCCTATTAGGATTAGGGTTTTGAGACTCTATATAAACACTTGTAGCCGCTACCTTTTTTATCATGAATAGATCTATCTACCATTGTTATAGTCCATGCCATCTATCTATCTTGCTGAAAAAATTACTAGCCGAAAAAACTGCTGCAACAATCTTTCGATGTTGATGCAATTTTTCAAATGAATACTATCTTCTTGTCGATATCTTGCCAATATCTGGTCGAAAATATCAGTTTGGCATCATCATCTATCCCTCGCTATAATGCATTCATCTTTCTTATATTGCTGCAAAAAATTGCTCGCTGCAAAAACTTTTCATCGCGAAATTATCATCTTTACGATGAAAGTTGTGCTGTAAAATTTCATTTGCATAATTGTTATCGAATCTTTAATCTTTCTATCGACAACTTGTTGCTATATTTATCTTCATATTTGACGTCAGCTTGGCTTTCCTTATTAGCATATTCTTTATGAATTCTTCTTTTAATCTTTGACGAACCGTTGAAAACTTTTCATCGAATTGATGTTCTTCGACGTAAAATTATGCTGCTGCATCTGCCGCATCCGATCTTGTTGCCATATTTGTTATCATCTGTATTGCTGATATCCTTGTTGATTTTGTATGAGCATATTCCTCAAAGTACTACTGCAAAATTGCTAAAACTTTCATCGAAAAACTGTTGTCTTTTGATGAAAAATTTTGCTGCCATACTTTTCGATGTTTTTGCTGCATACACATCTGCTCTCTGTCGAATTTGTTGCTGCTACCCACATCAACCCTAAGGCACCCTCTAGCCTTAAGACGCAGCTGTCATAGCCCACTTTTAATATCTATAATCAATCAAAATAGCAGCACAAACTGCAGCCCAAACTGCAACCTAATGCAACCTTGTTCCTGAGCACTTCTTACCGCAACCACACCAAACCGGTTGCTGCCCCCAACAGTAGCCCTAAAACTTCCTTCCCAGCCTCAAACCACTACCACCAAAACTCTTTCCAGCCCTCACAACACCCTCAAACTGTAGCACCAACAGCAACTTAAACCACAAACTATCAATCTAAAATCGTAACTTTAATCCATCACCCTTTCGGCCACTAATCCCTACCAAATCGATTACTGCCATTAATAGCAATCCTAAGCCACCTCTCTAACCCTAAACCTATGTCACCAAACCCCCTATATGATCCCTACAGCAACTCCAAACCATAGCCCCAATAGCGACAAAAAAATAGCAACCTATCAGCCCCAAACTGCATCCATCTACCTATGATCTATCATCTCTTTCGGTCACCTAGCCATCGAACCAATCCCTACCCTTAACCAGACAGTGAAGGGAGGACCCTGATATTATAGATCTGGAGCTTTATGCCATGGCATTGGTTGATTTGATCGGTGCCAAGTTGGAGGCCTTCGGGACGCGTATAGACGACAGACTATGTGCTCTCTTTGTGAAGTTTAGATTATGCCGATCACCGAGCCCAAGAAGATTACAGTATGACGAGAGTTCCAATCGCAAGGAGAACCCCTCAGAAAAAGGAACAAGCGACAGACTCATCGTATCTATGCATAAGGGTGGACTTCCCTCGATAGGAAGATAAAGACCCGACCGGTTGGATTTCACGCGTGGAGCAGTACTTCCGCTATCAGAAGATCCCAGAGGCTTCTATGGTCGATATTGCTGTCATCCATCTCAGAAGAGAAGTTATTCAGTGGTATGATTGGTACAAGCAAACCCATGGAGTCCCCACATGGAGGTAATTCAAGAGCGGGTTGCTAATCTGCTTTAAACCGACAGAGTACGAGAACATGAATGATCAAATCATGAAGATTCGTCAAACCTCAACCGTTCAAGAATATCAAACTAGGTTTGAGCATGTTTCAAACTAAACTCAAGACTAGTCTGAAAAGCCAATTGTTAGGGACGTTCATCGAAGGGTTGAAGCTGAAAATTCGAGAAGAAGTCAAAGCGCGTCGACCCTACACGATGACGACAACTATCTCCTTCGCACAACTACAAAAAGAAATGCTAAACCAAGATGCCCGGAGGACCAAAGCCACCATCCGACCAGTAGCACGGAGACTCTCAGCCCCACTTACCACTAACCAGCCACCTCAGTCGAAAAAGTTAATGAGAGAAAAACTTCACGACAGATCCACGAAGAGCTTATGTTAGCATTGTAGCAAAACCTTAGAGCTGCAACCATCACTACAAAAAGGGGAAGCTTCATGATAGAACCTATTGAAGAACTTGAACGTGACGAGGAGGGCCTCGAACCCAAGGAGGAGAACACGAAGGAGGATCCGCAGTCGGCCGATTGCATGACTCATGCTCTAGCTGGCTATGCGAACTCGAAAACATTAAAAGTTGAAGGATTACTTAAGCAGCAGCCCGTCACCATCCTCATCGAGACCATGAGCACTAATAGCTTTATGAACATCAAGGTTGCTGCCTGATTGATGCTCCAAATAAAGATTACAATAGGTTCGACGTCAAGGCAGCTAATGGCCAAATCCTGAAGTGCAACCAAAAGTGCTCACGAGCGAAATTATTTCTACAGGGCCAAAAGATCATTACTGATTTTTTCTTCTTCCCACTCGACGATTACGAAGCAGTGCTCGAGATTGAATGGTTATCCATGATAGGTGATATTTCATGAAACTTTTCAAAGCTAACCATTAAATTTTTCAATAAAAGGAAGCATGGTGATCTTACGCGGCAAACAAGAGTGTAAAGCAACTATGATTGCAACACAGTGCTTGGAGAAGGTACCATAAAAAGAGTCCAGCGACTTCTCAATTCAAATTCAAGAACTTCAGGATATGAAGCCGAAGGAGAGTGAAGACATGAATGCTCTCCTATAGCTTGCTGAAATTTCGAGCGCCTCCACCAATCTAAGCCGACTACCTCCTATAAGGCTGCCCGACCCCCCTATGCTAAACTGGCCAAAGGAACCACCAGTTGATGCTAGGCCAAATTGCTGCCCTCACCCTCAGAAGACCAAAGCTAAGAGGATCACCTAGGAGTTGATAGAGATAGATTATTCTGTCGTGCTTTTTCCCCACTATGACACTTTATCTCTACATCTTTGTCTCCAAGGATAAGCTTTTTTTTTTGAAGTGCTACATCCTACTGAACCTACCATGGTTTCTGATGTGGCACTCCTAGATCTCAGGTGACTTCTACGACTTTCCTCAGGAGTGGATCATGATGCTCGAAGTCTTCCCTGATGATGACCTCTAATCCATGGCTCGTGATCGCAAGAAGATCGAGTCCCTCTAGTGGTAGAATCTAAGTAAGAGAAGCATCATTTATAGGACTCAACGAAACATAAACCATGATGCCATCTACACCAACACTAGCATTTTCAGATCATGTCCAGATATTCATGATTGGAGCAGACACATCAAGAGTTGGGATTGACGTCATCCTCATGCAAGATGACCGACCCCTATTTCACACTGAGGCTTTCCCCACACTTCACTCGAGACTTCTAATCTACAAGAGGATACTAGATGACACTAAATTTAAAGTTTGGCTTGATACAGGTTCATGATATGAAAAAGAAGTAAGCCCGAAAAAATTACAGTCCCTGCTCATGCCAGGTCGGGTTCTCATCATCATGGACCATACTAGAGGGCAACCACCATTTCATAAGAAAGACTAGCTACTACTAAAGATTAACCACATGACAGCCCATGCAAATAAAAAACGACCTCCCGACAAACTTCAGAGCGGAAGTAAATTTGAACCTCAAGGAAGTGATCTCCTCATTACTTTGGACCTTACAAAATTGGAGATCACATTGGAACTGTGACCTATGGACCAAATCGGTGCACTAATTCAAAATTACAACTAATCCTCTAGGTATCTCACTACATATGGAAGTTTAGAGAGGATGACTCAGCCCAAATCCATCCACCTGACACCCAAGTCGATGAGGAGGCCTAGTTCCAACTAGAGATTGCATAGCATCGTAGGATTACTATACATCACCATACAGACACTACCACCAATGAAGAGATACAAGACAAAGCTGAACCATGGGATCATGATGCGCCTACCACAGATACAACAAGGAAGCCTCGTGACAAGCTACAGACTCAGACCCAAATATCATAGGGCCTCTGCCTCGAGGATAAGACTGGTTTGAAGAGGGCAGGTCTATTAAGACCCTAGCTAGGTCGGGTCCTAAGTTCACTGAGTCGTGATGTTAATAAAACCCTAAGGCATGTAATAAACTATAAATCAGCCAACACCTACCTTGTTTTAAGAGGTCAACTAGGGTTAGAGAGGAGTTCTCATGGAGTGGGGGTCACCTAGCTACCGTCGCCACCTATTAGGGAGACCGACTAGGGTTAGAGAGGAAGAGTTTCATTTATGGCTCTCTTAGGGCTAATTAGGAGTTAAATTAGGAGTTGGAGTCTTGGTTTAGTGTAAGTAGGAGTCCTATTAGGATTAGGATTTTGAGACCCTATATAAACACTTGTTGCCACCACCTTTTTTTTATCATGAATATATCTATCTTTTTCAGCCATTATGCTCGACTACCAAGGAGGGAGGAACCCCTATAGAATTCCAAGGAGGGTCGATCCCCTTCAGAGATCAACCCAAGTTTAGAATCCTGCAGGGTTCTAACATTTTGCTTTGAGATGATTTCCTAAAATGATGAATCGTTCATGTTTTTCTAGATTTCAATTTAAAAGAAATCTCTACATATTATTTGTAACAAGAGTTGAAGCACTAGAATCAATCCACTGAGTATTAGAAAGAACTTATATAATGTTTGATTCGGGATATACAAAGCTCGAGTGTATACATTTTTTTCGAACTAAGTCTTGTGTTTAATGCAGTCCTTCATATGTCCTTTCTGATAGGATCCTAACAAGGTTAGGTCCTCATCTATTGAGTCATGTTCTTTATTGAATCATGTTCGTCAGTCCAATCAAGTCAATTAGGAGTTTTAGTAGGAGTTAGAGTCTATTTGATCAGCAGTCCTAGTAGGAGTTAGAGTCTATTTGATTATGAGTTCAAGAATAAGTCTATTTTAGAAGTCCAAATTCAATTAGGAGTTGGTTAAGAGTCTCTATAAATAGAGCTGTAACTATTTCTTTCTAGACAATCAATAAAGAAACTATGTTTTAGCCAATTGGCGAAAGCCCTAGGAGGGCTGATCCCCTATGGAGATCAAGGAGGGTTGATCTCATATAGAGATCAAGTAGACTCGATCCCCTACAGTGATCGTTTATCCCCCCTTTCTCATTTCCATCCATGAAAGAACTGTTGGGAAACCTCAGCGGGTGCATCACATCCGCAGTGAAAATCAAAACCAAAACCGGTTTCCTACACAGATCAAATCGTCGTGCAAAAGATTGGGGTCACAAAAAAATCATAAAAATAAAAAAAATACCGCGATATGTGAGAGATTGATTTTACCTAGGAAGATTGTATATCCCTATATTCCAGATCCGGATGGAGAAGATGAAGGAGGTCAAGCATCATCCTCTCTAGCGGTATCCACACGATGGATCTCTGTAGCGAAACTCCTCCAGTTTGATCACGTAACTCTTGCACAGAGGGAGAGAGGAGAATAGGAGGGGGAGGCCAAAGTTGCAGCCCATCAACCATGAGTCTCCCCTCCTATTTATAGAGAGCCACCAAAAACCCTATGGCTCTTGCTTAGTGGGTATTGGATCTCCATCCAATTACCTACTAACCTTGCATTATTGGATCTCTATCCAATAATCTTCTTAGGCCTCTAATTGGGCCTTAATCAAGGAGCCCATCAGTATAGGGTCTCATCTATAATGATAATAGGGGCTAATTGGATCTCCATCCAATCCTCTATTCGCTGAAGTATCCACCATATATGTGTAACCCTCTAGGCCCGATACCGAGCTGGCCGTGAGTCACTCTCATCAGAACTACTTCTGATATAGTAAATTATTATCTCCATAATAATTCACTCGACTCATCGACTATGGACGTACTAGGCCACTACGCCATAGTCCCCAAACGGTACATGGGGATCGAATCCATTGGACCTGTCTATCCACAGTTATCGTGTATCTATAATCCCTCATCCAACTAATATCCCAGAGACCGTATATTGGACATGGTACTGTCAGGTCACATACGAAATCCGTCATAGTCTCGCTTTAATCGGATTCTCCCGGCGAACTCTTTCTCTCTCAATCTGAATGACCCTGGCCAGCGATTTGTATAAGCAAGCATATATGAGATATTTCTCTCGTGATACCGAGAGTGGATGATCATCTATTGACACTCAATAGTCTTCGTAAGGTTAGCTACTAATCCCGATAACTAGTTGTACCAGATCTGAAACTTTTCAAACCTATAAGTCTTGCATCAAAAAAAGGAGTACTCATATAAGGCATCTTTGGTGTCTTAAGTCTAAGGACCAGATACACAATTGGGACTATGGAATCGCTGTCTGAAGGTATCATTAACCATACAACATTTCATAAGCTGGTCAATCAGTGAACTTATTCTCCAATAAGCACCTATATTATATCCTTAGTGTCTCCAACAAGTGGCTCTAAGACCAGCCACCTCCATCATATGGACGAGTATATAGTACACCGGTTTGTTCGATTATCTCGATGTCCCTCTCGAGTAACCTATGACCGGGATTATTTAGGATCTATGTTTAAAGGTGAATCGATCTCATTATCGTGATCTCATCATGATCCGATTTTCATTGCACAGAACCAAGGATATCACAATATATATGCTACAGTTAATATAATGTGAGAATATACCAATATTAATCATAAGCAAAAAGATCACACATCGTGTCACACGTGCTATCACTCATGTGATTGGCTTGCAAGGCACTTGTAACCAGTAAGAACCCTAGGGGTTCCTATCAATTGGTATCAGAATAATGTTCTTAGCGTCTCGCTATTCATCCAATCTACCGTCGCCCTTACAGTGATCGTCTATCTTCTATAGCCTTTGTGTTCCTACTATCTAATATCAAAGCAGTGATAGAACCCTATGGGTTCCTATCATCTACTATCAGAATAGTGTTCCTTGGCACTTCCACTACTATCGTTCATTATCTCCCCCCGCCACCCCTACCACCTTCAACTACTATTGCCATCTGCAACCCTAGATTGCAGCCGCCATCTTCCATACCTTGTGTTGTTGTCGCTTCTATCTTCCAACCTTAGGTTGCAACCGCTAACAACATCCCATCGCCCTATCTTTCTCTCATCTTGGTGCTATCGCCACTCCTACCTCTCAACCTCAGATCGCAGCCACCAACAGCACCATCTTTGCCCTATCATCTCCTCATCTTGTGCTGCCATCGTTGCTGCCTCCTAACCTCATATCACAGCCACCAATATCATCGTCATCTTAGCCACCTTGTTGTAGTTTCTCACCATCTTCGCTACAGCAATCATCAACCTCACCCACGTCAGCCAACACACATCCCTCAGTGATCTATTGCAGCAATCAACGCTGCCTTCAATAGATCATAGCAGCGATCTGCTCATTGCTTGCACACCGCTGCTCAGCGATGCCATCTCGTGCCTTCTACAAAATAGCTATTTCACATCACTGCAGTGCTGCCATCGTCGTCGCCCCCTGTCGTTGCTGCTGTCGCCCTCGTCTACTACATGCAATCCATGCAGCTGTAGCCACCATTGTTGTTGCCTACCTCTACTGTAGCAATCTCTCGCTGTCATCTTTGCTTCCCACTATAACTCATAGCCCTATATCGTCTGCTCCAACGGTCGCTGCCATCTATCCCAGTGCTACTTTTTCCCTATCACTGCCATCTTCACACTTCCATCTCCCTTTTCCCCTTCAGTCGTAACGAGCATAATTGCTCGCATGATGTTGCCAGCCTCTACCGCAGCAATCTCTCACTGCCATCTCTGTCCCAGCGTCGCCACTTCCCCTACTTCCCATTGTCCTCTTCTTCCTCTGCCAATCGACAACTATCGTCATTGGTTGTCGATGCCATTGCCTGTAGTTAGAGCCGAGACACCAGCATTTGGCTCCCTAGCCACATCACCATCGTTGTTTCGTGCAGCTACTGACCATGGGCCCTCGGTGACACCATGACGCTCGTCGGACCTCGTTGCTACCCTCTTCTTCCCTGCTCTCGCTCAACATCCGCTCAGAGTCTCGTTGTACCCCAGCCGCTGCACTCATTTTCGTCCCTTCTTCCTGCCCTTACCATCATTGTTGTTCCCTCCAATCTCATCTTGTGCCTCCTCTTAATCTCTAGTGCCTTGTTGCCACTATCGTAGCCCCACTACTGTTGTCGCTCTCAACACTGACACCATCCCCCTTCAGTCGGAACAACCTCAGCTGCTCCCCATTCCCTCACTACTGCTTCCTCTGCCTCTCATTTGTTGGCAACACAAGGACTGCAGTGAAGGAATCTCTCGCTCGACATCCGCTACAGAGTCTCATTGGACCCCAACCACTGCCCTCATCTTCGTCCCTTCTTCCTTGCCCTTACCACCATCGTTGTTCCCCTCCAGCCACACCCTATGCCTTCTTTTCATCTCTAGTGCCTCGTCGCCACTGCCGCAGCCCCACTGCTGTCATATGCTCTCAACGCCAACACCATCCCCCTTCAGTCGCAGCAACCTTAACTGCTCCCCATCCCCTCACTGCTGCTTCCTCTGCTTCTCCTTTGTCGGCAACACAAGGACTGCAGCGAAGGAATCTCTTGTTGTTCGACCCCAAAAGCCACTGTCGCTGCTCTTGCCGCTGCCACCATCTCCCTTTTCCCCTTCAGCTATAGCAAGCATCGCTATCAGAGATAATGCTGCCAGTGTCTCCTTCCTGCAACGCACCTTTTGTCGTCGCCCACAGCCACTGTGACATCATCTTAGCAACAATCACAATCCTCGCCACATCATCCTCGGCCCTCTGTCGCACCACCTCTCGTGTCTCCTTTCCCAGTGATCGCAGCAATTGCACAACATTGTCCTTAATCGCACAGCGACAAAAATAGGTAGTAATCTTCCCTCCTTGCAGTGACCGAAATAGGGCAACTTCTAGCCCTCAGCCACTGCCATCTTCCTCCTTCGTAGCCCGTGCTAATGTTACCCTTTGCCTCTGTCCATCGATGCCTCCTGTGTTGATTGCACCAACGCTGCCCCCTTGCCTTTGTCCATCGCTGTCATCTTCATCCTTCGTCGACTACACCACCACTGCCCCCTTCTTTTGTTCACTACACTGCACTAGCCGCTACCCCCTGATCTGCTACAACGAACAATGCTACCTCCTCGCGAATCATAGTAATAATTTCTTCACATAGATTGCAACGTTTCCTCCCCGCGAATCACAGCAACGATTTCTTTCCACAGATCACTGTACTCTAGTTGTTGCTACCTCAACCTCGATGATCTCATCCTTACAGCATCATCGCACCACTGCCCTTCCTGGCCACCGGCACAATAGCAATCGACCCCAACCAAGATCAACAACCAGCAGATTGCTTCTAACCCAGTGATCGCAATCATCGGTGACGCCATCTTTCATCTTGTCAACATCCACGCAATGATTCTTCACATCCACAGAGCCACAACCAACTGACGTCACAGTAGCAACACTGAGTAGTCTTACGCGATGGCTATTGATAATTCAATGGAAGCAAGATTTGAAGCCTTCGAACCCTGCAAAGAGAATATACTACAAGAACTCTTCAATGAATTCAAACGAAGTCTATCAGAGAACCCTAACAAATCTTAGCATGGTAAAAGTGTCAATCTCAAGGGGCATCGATCTGAAAAATATGATCAAGGGCAAGATATAAGATACCCACACATGAGGCTAGAGTTTCCAAGATGGAAAGATAGAGATCTGACCAGTTGGGTCTCACGGTCTAAAAAGTTCTTTCACTTCCATAGAACTCCAGAAGAATACAAGGTGGAAGTAGCTTCAAATCAATTTAATGATGATGCAATCCGATGATAGGATTTGTATAAGACCTATCACAGAGTCCCTTTATGGGGACAGTACAAGAGAGAGCTCTTGATTCACTTCGGACAGTCGGAGTACGGGAATGTTAATGGATAGCTCATCAAAATCTACTAGACATCCATAATACAGGAGTACCAGAGCATATTTGAGCTCTTATCGAACCAAACTCGAGATTGGTCCAAGAAACAATTGATGAGAACATGTATCGAGGAACTTAATCCTCGAGACTTAGTGTGAAGTTAAAGCTTGCCACCCCCACACCATGATGGATGCCATATCACTCACCCACATGCATGAAGAAAATATCAATATAGAAACTCATTGAAATAGAAGCTTCAACAGATAGGTGATCAGTAAGCCACCCACCCCATCCATTCCCAACCAAAACCCAGACATCCAAAAGCCAACCCAAGAAAAACCCAATGAAAGATCAACAAAGGATTTGTGCTTGCGTTATGATAAAAACCGATGCACACAAGGGCACTTCTAACAATTGAGTCAATTAAGGAGGAATAAAAACCTAACAATGTTGAGTCTGATCATGAAGGCTGTGACAAACATCTGATGATTGAGCCAATTAACAAGGAATCAAAGACTGACGATGTAGGATTTGATCAGAAGAAATTTGGAAGCATCAACTAGAGTCAACCTTGATCAATACATGTAACACTAATAATTTTATGGATAGAAGGATGCTGCCAATTAGCCTACCGTATTGAGGAATATAACAAGTTTGAAGTAAAGGTAGTGGATGGACAAATTTTAACTTGTGACAATAGGCATTCAAAGATAAAGTTGATCATGTAAGGCCAAGAAGAACTTGTGGGTTTCTTTTTGATGCCTATAGAAGACTTCGAATTAGAGTTCCTCAAAGGAAGATATGGAACTGCCATTAGCCATCAGATGGAGAAGATTTCTTCATAAGACTACAATGATTACTACACCAGAAGACCAGCCCATTGCTTACACTAAGTGGAGATCCTACTTAATTGATAAAGGGTTGTCATGCGCAGTAAATATTGAGGTGTTACTAGAATTTGATGCTGCTCAGCCTTGAGGACAAGGTTGATTTCAAGAGGGCAGGCCTGATAGGACCCTAACAGGGTTGGGTCCTCATATATTGAGTCCTGTTCTTTATTGAGTCATGTTGGTCAGTCCAGTCAAGTCAATTAGGAGTCATAGTAGAAGTTGGAGTCTATTTGATTAGGAGTCATAGTAGGAGTTGGAGTTTATTTGATTAGGAGTCTAAATTTAATTTGGAATTTGTTAAGAGTCTTTATAAATAAGGCTGCAACTATTTCCTTTTGGACAATCAATGAAGAAACTATATTTTAGGCAATAGGCCAAAACCCTAGAAGGGTTGATCCCTTATAGAGATCAAGGAGGGCCAATCTCCTATAGAGATCAAGGAAGCTCGATCCCCTACAGTGATCGTTTATCCCTCATTTCTTGTCTCCATCCACGATAGAACCCTAGGGATTCCTATTAATTGGTATCAGAGCAGCGTTCTTGGCATCTCGTTGTTCATCCACTCCACTGCCACCTCTACAGTTATTGTTTATCTTGAATAGAACCTTTGGGTTCCTATCACTTTCTTACCATGAAAGAAGCACTTTGCTGTGAAAGCTTCCTTTTCGTTAGTTTGTTTAACATTTCTAGACCCGATAAATTTCTTTGATAAATGATGCTTAAACTTTCTTTTTTTGTTACTAATACCTTAAGTAGTAGTCATAACATTATGAGAACTTTCCTATCATAATCCTAATTCTTCTTGAACACACATAGTTAGCTTATTCAAGTCTCACTTATCTTTATTTGTATGATAGTAAATCTTTAATGAGACAAACTGAGGAAGAGAATTAAGAATGAACTGCATGAGGAAAGATCCATCAACATTCATGCCAAATGTTTTAAGTTTTACATCTTTGTCAGCTATGTTAAGAATGTGATCTTGAATCCCCGAGTGCTATCATATTAAGCCATAGTCAGTTCCTTCATTAATATACTAGCCAATGACTTATAAGTATATTTAAATCTATCTTCAAGAGCCTTTAAATATTCTCGTGCATTAGTTATAGTCAATAATGATGTTTTTATATTATTTACAATCGTTATTCTTATAAATATTAAACTAAGCATATTAGATATTTTTAAGTATTTATTTTACTAATTTATTCTATAGTACTTTTATTAGTCAAATCTATGGGTCTTTTAATAAGCAATACTAAGTCAAGATCTAATACGTCGAATGTGAATTACACATGCTCTAACCATTTTAAATAATTTGATGGAAGCATGATAATATATGGAAGGAAGTACCACTACAAAAGTATAATATTAATGCTTTGAATTTTTTAAGTAGTGTTTAACTATTGTTATTATCTCTATTTTACCTTTAGGCGAAATATTGATATATTTAGTTTTTACATAAAATTATTTATGGATGACTAATACCATCCTTATGAAATAGTATATCTATTTTTCAGTATACAGTTCTAAACTCTAAGGATATCCAAAATAGTATCTATCATCCTATCTAATCATATAATTATTTAAAATAATTCTCATTTGAGATTATCTAAATCTCATAATTATGTGTGTTATTATTAATATTATTTCCTTAATATCATTTAGGATTAATTTCTTAATATAATTTTATAAGTTCTTGGTTTAGGCCACTTTGATGTTTACAAGACTAATACAATAATATCATGTCATATACATGATAAGTCTATCATCCTAGACCACTTTAGTAGCTACCAGTTAAATAAAACTTAAGTATGATGATTTACAAATAATGATCATCAATTTTTTTCAATCTAATTTATACCAAAATAATAAAGATATATATTATTTTATAATTTTAAACATATATGAATAATTAAAAAAATATAGAGGAACAATAATTAAATTTTTATTTACCATATGCAAACGTAATCAATAAGTCATATAAAGAGAACTATAAAAGAAACCATAATATATAATTTTTTATTCTGCATAAAATTTTAAATTAAATTAGTTAATTTTGTTTAATTGGACAAGTCTAAAATTGGGCTAAACATTAGCATTAAGTAAGTCAAAAATAAAAATTGACCAAGGTGATAAAAAATTTGACTTTTTTCTATATATGATAAAAATCAAATTCAATCAAATATTCAAAAATATAGTTATGATCAAATTCAATCATAACTAAAATAAGTCATATTGATCAATTATATAATTGAGGATATAAATAATAAAATTAATTTCATAAGGGTAACACTATAATTTTACTAATAGGATATAAAGCAAAATTATAGAAATTCTAAAGGGCAGAACTGTCAAAATTATTAAAATAGAATTAATGAAACTTAAAAGGGTAAACCTATAACTATCTTAAAAACCCTAATATGTTGTGTAGTGATCGTCGACTATGCTCAGTCGTCACCTGTTCAATTGTTGCCTGCACACGGTTGTCACTTGCACGATTAATCCGGTGCATGGCTTGTAACCATCACCTATGTAGCCGCCATGATGTACGGCCAACGCGACTCATGGCTCGCCGCCTATGTGGCCATCGGTATGTGCAGCCAACATCGTGCACAATTACAAGTTGCTACCGCGGTGCACATGCACTACCCGATGCAACCGCCCATGACCAGCAGATTCACCGTAGAGGATTGCATGTAGCAGTGCTACTATAGTCATTATAGCTACTATTAGTAGTAGTGTTCCTACCGCTACTGTGCGTTACGCTACTGTGTAGGCAACGCAGACGCAGGAGGGCTAACGATCATCGAAGATCGTGATCCTCAATAATATTATCGTCGACGAGATAGCAAGCTGTTGATGGTAATTCATTGATCTAATATAATAAATCTCACATCGCGCCCAAGCAAATAACAAGACGGATCAGATAGGAAGATAGATCGATAACATACACGGATCATTCAAGCATCGTAAATCAGAAAACAATAGATCTAAGGTATTTGATTTTCAGAAACTCGACTCTAATACCAATTGTAAGCATAAATCCATAATATGCTATATGTTATGTGAAAAAATTTTAATACCAGAAATCAGATAAGTACCTTTCGATGCCATCTGGGAAGAACTTTATCTGATCTACAGAGACACCATCTTCGGATTCGAAAATCACATTGATGTATATCTGTAAAGAAAACTTGACTCTCTGTCTACTTTTTTCCTATCCTAACATAGGACCACTTGAATCGATGAATTAGGGACAAAGGAGGATGAGAGAGAAACCATAATCTCTCAGTGACTATCATGTATCTGCGTCCTATGTTCGTGTTCCCGTCTCATCATGTCACACATATAATTTAGTTCCTAGAAGGTCATGTCTACAAATTAGGTGAGAATAGAAAGTTTAAGATAAGTAATTAAAAGAATTAATTCTATCATAATTAGACATCATTCATAATTAGACATCAACCATGCAATGAAATCTTTAGTCAATCTACCCAAGACGGTTCTTGACCAAGTCCACTCCTTAATTCCGAGACTATTTAGACAAACTTTCTTAACGAGGGATCATCATATCCTCTAGAAAACAATAATTCAAACTTGTTATAATTCACACTATAATTAGAATATGGTTTGAATAGGATTTTTGGGTTTCATACATGAGAAATAAAACTCTGATGCCTTTGAAATTAAATTAAAGGAGGTGATTTCTTTCTGCCAACCATATTCCTGCTCAAAAGACTTCCAATCATCTGATATTACTTTTTTGCTAATTTAGTTTTCACTCGCATCAAACATTCTTCCATTCGAGAATATAATATTCTTTAACCGATGGGTGTAACCAAATAAATACTAGATAAAAAGAGGTCTATATGTACGTTTTCATTTTAAACTTATTGATCCAACACTTAACACTAAACTTCTTACGATTTTTTTTTTTTCTTGTAATGAGCAAACTTAACCTTTGATGTATAAAAATGAGATACACAAATGTTTTTTTATGAATTCTAGACAAAATTCTCCAGGATCAAATAGTAATTCTTGAATTGCAACCCCTTAAGGCTGACTTATTTCCCTGAAATACTTCAAAAAAATAAGAACAATCAATCGGATCGTAATAATACGATATGTCAGATGTCACATCATTGCTAACACTATGTTGGACATCTTATCAGCCGCCTATATGTCAACCAAACAGCCCACCAAATTAATACGATATGTCATTGTGCTAACTGTAATGCTCGACTATCCACATCCGAGCAATCCCCGATGATCTTGCATAATTATTGAATGACTTAAATAATAGTCTTATTTGAGATCTATTACAAAAGCTCTTAGCTATGCCACTTGGACTCTCTCTCTCTGTCTCCTTGATTAAGAATTTACTCATACTTTGGATTCATTCGAACTCTCTTACTGATTTATAAAGTATATTGTTAAATATGTCCCAAACATAATTTTGGAGGAAATCTAGCTAGACTAGATTGCACCTCGATACCCAGCTCGTACATTGGACCCAGTATGCTTCGGATCTCCTTGACATATTGGACCAATTTTATCATGTTCCGTTGACGACCAAGATTAATCGTATACTCAACATGGAGTCTTCTAATTTTGGACTTTGTTATTAACATTATTATTATGCTGAAGGTGATGGAAGAAAGAAGGGTTTCAGAAAGTAGCTGGTCGGTGCAGACACATCAATGGATGTGAGATGCACACACGAGAAGAACACAAAAAAAAAAAAAAAGGCCCACAACCAAGATAAGTGTGGAGCTTGCCGTCGACTAAGACGACACTGGCGTCGGAACCATGCAAACGCATTCGCACGGAATTCTCCCTCTTCTCCCTCGGTCGGTCGTCGAAGTCTGTGACAAGTACGTGCTGTTGCTGACGAACCACAAGAGATGAAGTTATTGTGAAAGCTATGGTCTGCCCTGTAGACTCAGTCGAAGAACTCCGGAGCTGATGGAATTACGTTGGTAAAAAAGGACCAGAGGTAATCTGGTTTCACCTGCAATGCAGTTCTGAGATTGTTGTTTGAGGAAGCTTATAAATGACTTCGGAGACTTTGACTTGTGTTAGCTGACCACACGCATACCCAGAAGTCAATCCAATATCGACCCGTAAGTTACACGTTATTTGCTTGATGTGAAGCCTTATGGTCGACATCCCCCGTGGTCTGAGAAGCTTCTAATCAAAATAAGCTTCGTCTTCCCTGGGGAAGAGTCGGTCATTTAGTAATGGCTTTTGCTGCTGCGAAAGATATGTATAGAATCCAATCAGCGTAGCAGAAGCAGCGAACTCGTGAAACGTCCATTTGAACATATCCCACCTTTTCGATCTCTTCTTTTTCTTCTTTAGTGGTGAGACGGGTGGAAGATGAAGTGCGAGAGGCACCCCTTCGAGACCGGTGTGGGCGTCTGCGCCTCCTGCCTCCGCCAGCGCCTCCTCGCCATCACCGCCCCCGCGCAGGCGGCCTCCTCTCCGGAGCACCCGTCGCCTCTTCCCTTCCCGTTCCCCCGCTCTGTCTCCCCCTACGGTTCGCGCAGGACCGCCGGTTCGCGGCGGTACTCTTCTGTGGTCTCCGCCCTCTTCGGCCAACACGAACCCGGTGACCGTGATAGGAAGCCCCAGAAATCGAGGTCTTGGCTCTCTGCGCTCCTCCGTGGCCGCCGGAAGAAGAACATGTCGAGCGTGTACCCCCCGGAAGACGCCGCGGCAGGGTCGAGCTGGGACCCGGAGCCTGAGTTCCGGTACGGTGCCAAGTCTCCGTGCCGGTCGTGGCATCGGAAGCGGCCACCGATGAGGGAGCCGACGGGGGAGCACCACCACCGCGACGGCGACGATCCGACAAGGTTCGCCACGTGCTTCAGCCCACTGATGATCGCGAGCTGCTCCCGGCGGCGGTCCCGGATGGAGGAGATCGGGTTCTCCAAGCAAGGCCCGCACCACCGCCGGCGCGCGTCCACCGGGGGCCCGTTGCTGTACGCGGATCCGCCGCCGAAGCTGGCCGCATACGTTACCGTTCGGTAACGGTTTTGCGCGCGTCAACCGTCGCCTTTTACTTCCCGTTGCGTCATTAATTCCGGGAAAAATAGAATTAAAATAAATTTCGTGCATCTACGCCAGAAAATTTTTAAAAAAATAAATCCTTGTTATTCTGTGTGAAGGTTAGCTCAAATAAAATTTGATGAATTCATTTGGGATGCATTTCTTCTCTTTTGTTTTAATAGTCAGTTTTCTCGCTTATCAGAAAAGTTTCACAGAAACAAATGCATATTCCACGGTCACATTACGATATGAAAAATAGTCACAGAAATGTCAATTTCTTTCGTAGCAGCAAAACCAATTAACAAGGTAAGACAAAAAGCTAAGCACAGACCGAAACAGAAACATATTAAAAGGATAACCTCACAAAAGCCAACTCCACGTAAATGCATACTGTGGAGGTTATCCCGTCTTCTTTCCTGCATTAATCCTTCAGCCCAATCCAATTATTTAACTGATTCTAGTTTTAAGTCAACTGTGATATGGCTACTAATCTAACTTAACCAATGTTACTAGTTTTAGACTGAAGCAGAGCATGTTCTTGCATATCTCTCTCATCAAACATCCTTTCCTATGTAGGCTGCTGATGCAGTTTATGAGTTGATACAAAGATCAGGAAAATACAACACCTCAATAGCAACCTAAACAATTATGGATGAACTCAACAACTACAACCACCAGACTGGGATTGTGATTGGGATGAATTCGCATTTGATGACCTCAAGTTTACATCCACCATGTCTTCCTGCTTTGCCGAAGAAAGATTCTCCATCCCTGGAAGAGCAGCAGCTATCTTTCGGAACAGAGCCTGAAGAGACCGAGGCAGCTGTTAGTAATCACTTTGACAGTGAATGATAGGTAGGTTGAAAGAACTAAAAACCAAAAGGCAAACAGAGAAATATGAACTAAACTAAAAAAAAATAAGGAAAACTTAAGGTAAATGGATTCAGCAGCTTGTCATGTATTGACTAGGTGATCCTGCTAGTTTCCGTAGTAATCTCTCACACTGTTAGGGCCTCAATCCGATTGGGTACGAAAAGATGACATCCTGTTTGGCTTGACATCTCTCTCTCAAGTACTCTTATCTGAAATACTTTGAGGTGGTGGTTGTTTTACACCACAGAAATTGAATCTTTAGAGACGAGGAAACCATAACATTCAACCACACATCCAATGCCTCTGCAGGCTTATGGCTTTCTGGACACCTCTGTGCTTTAGCAAATAAATTATGTTGTCGTTTTGAAATTTCTCTTTTCACATTTCTGGTCATGGAGAAAGAAAGAAAATTTTTTTCAAGTAAAAAAAAATGTACCTTTATATTGAAGCCAGCTTTTGCACTTGTTTCAATAAACATGACACCAAGTTCCTGTGCTTTAGCTTCTCCTTCCTCTATTGGAACTTGCCTGACCCACAATAAGAAAAATATAGAAGTTCTATTATATAAACCAGGATTTACAAATCAATTAATAAGACTGAAAACTCAAGCAAGCATACAGAAATTTTTTTTTTAAAAAAAAGCTCATAAACAATGAGAAAAGTTTCAAAAGCAAACTTGTTTCATATTTTAAACTAGTTTCCGACAGAACTAGCTTCTATTGATGATAAGATGAGAATAGCAATAGCCAAATGACTCCTAGTCTATTGTACAATTCTATACGATCAAGTTCTTACCATTGGTTATTCACATTAGTACTTATTATTATAAAATTTGCCGGTTTTTCTTCATGGTCAAAGAACCGAAGGTGGCGTTTGACTTCTAATGCTAAAAATATAACTATCTATACCATATTTTCATAGTTTCATTCTCTCATAAAAGGTTTTTTCTTAATTTGTGATGATTGCATATTGCATCATGCTTACTGTTGATCAATGGTCTTACTGTTATGTTGTATTTGGATTTGACCAATTATTATGATCATGTATTGGTCATACATTGGATGTTTGCTTTACAACCTGTCTTTAGAAAAGCACTCAAATCATAAATAACCATAAGGAGGTGGGAAGGCAAGGGAATCACCTCTTGTCAACAAGGTCGGTTTTGTTTCCAACAAGGACAATGATAACATCACTTCCCCTCTCTGTACGAACCTCTTCAATCCATTTCGAAGTATTCAAGAAGGATTGTCTACCTACAATGCAAATAAGAAGTAATAAATTAGAGATCCTACAACCAATATAGTATCAGAATTATATAAACTAACAGCATAACAAGATCTATAGTATATGAATCTGGATCATGTCTACATTCTAATTGATCAGTTATCAGAATAAAAATAGGGGGTAAATAATTAGTCGTCCTTTGAACAATATACATGCACAATCTAGATTTACAGAATACCAAGCAAGAGTTACCAAAGAAGCATACTCGCTACATCATATACAATGACTGCAACCGAGGAGTCCCGAATATAACTTGGGATAAGGCTCCTAAATCTTTCCTGTCCAGCTGTGTCCCTAAGTATGATTAGAAGTGAGATATAAGAACTATGTAAAGAGGAAAAAAACAAACACATGGACTTTGTAAACAGAGAATCCTTCAGTAAAAAAAGGAAAATTCTGAAGTATTCATTTTAAAGAACAAAGTTTCTAGTACATGTCCTAGGAATTGCCTCATATCAATGAGTCTAAATTTACGATGTATTTTTCCACTAGAATATGGTCCAATTACTTGCCTTGAAATTCGGATTCTAAGATATGATAATAAATCAGAAGGTTTGTTAATAATGGTAGATCTAGTAACAGTTTAATTTCACTTCAGAGAAAAATGAAAAATAAGTAAAACATTTTTTTTCTACAACCAATGCAACAAGTATCCAGCTTCCCATGTCAAGATGCAATGTAGGAACAATAATGTAAAAATCATGAAGATAAAAAAAGATTAAACATTTGTGTCAAGTATTGTGTCGTATGGAAGTAGTAAATGGACATTGTGCAAGGACAAAAGCATAGAATTTAAAATGTAGCATTGATGAAATTACTACCAGAGCTGTAGTCTGACTGTTCGGTCTTCAAGGTACATAGTCTTCGACAGAAAATCTATGCCAATTGTAGCCTGTTCATCATGTTAATGCTTCAGGAATGACAGGAAAAAAAGCAAAAGGAGAAATATAAACACTAACTTGAACCTGCTTAGGCAAAATTTCAATAATATATTAGTTAGTCTATTTTGAGCAATAGAAAAATTAATTCTGTTTACCATGAGAGTAAGTAAAATAAAGAACAACCAGTACAGCAACATGGGCCAATTGACCAATACCGATAGACTTAACCCATGCAAAAAAAGCCCCTATCTTTGTTAGCTGCGAGTTCCCAAGAGGTAAATATTATAAGCAATCTCAGAATATGTTAAACCAGCTATAACATTTAAAGGGTATTTAGTCTATATTCTTTAACTTTTAACAGGCCATCGACTCCATCTCCTATCCATAGTTTCAAATATCCAATATCAGTTACTTTCAAATGACTGCATGCGCTCAGGTCATTTATACAAGAAACTACAAATCTGTTTCAGTACATATACATAAATAGAATACAGAAGCTACCATCTGAACCAATCAATTGTCCTACCCAAGGTTTTCCTTACAGAGCGGTAAGGCCCGTACCGCCCGATACGTACCGGTCCGGTAGAGAAAATCGAAACAGTTACATTAAATCACAAACTACACGAAAGTTGTCCCTTTATTATGGGGATTTACCTATAAGGGGTATGCGGAGAGGAAGAGAACGAACTTCATATATCCCTTTTCTACTCAATCAAGAAACAAGATCGGACGTTATTCTGGTTCGTCTCCTTTTTAGTAAAACTCTTCCTCAAGCAAGGCAGCCGATAAGTCATCGAAGGGTTTGTGTGAATAATGGACAGGTCAGCATAACAAGTTGGAAAGTTTCCCACGGTGATCTAATCTCTTTTCAAGAAACTGACGCCAATGAGGAAATCCAAATAAGGAGATCTTTCTATATCGACATATCAGTTGGAAAAATCATAGGCAAATTCCTGCCGGAGTAGGGAACAGCCCGGCTGCTTGGGAGATATAGAATCAAAGCCAGTATAGATATAGAATCAAAACCAATAACACCAGTCCTGTATGCTCTAAGTTCAATTATTATCTATATGGATGTCGAGCTGCGACCGGTACGTGGACCGGCCACTACCGGGTGGTACCGCTAAAATGGGCCGTCGGCGGTCGATTAAGGGAGAAATCGACCAAATTGGCCGTTGGCGGTCGATTAAGGGAGAAATCGACCGTCGGTGGTCGATTGAGAAAAAAAAAGGGAAGAGGAAGAAGAAGAGGAAAAGAAGAAAGAAGAAGAAGAGGAAAAGAAGAAATACATCGCCAGCGGGAAAAAAAAGGGAAGAGGAAGAAGAAGAAGAAGAAGAAGAAGAAGAAAAGAAGAAAGAAGAAGAAATACCTCGCCTACGCGCCCTAGCTGCTCGCGGGTCGCCTGCGCGCCGTCGTCGCCCGTGAGCCCTCGCCGCCCACGGGCGACTTTTCTTCCCGCGCGGGGAGACGGAACGTCTCCCGCGCGGGGAGAGAGATCGAAGCGACATCGCCCCTTTATTTGATTTTTTAATATATTTAATATTTTAATATTATATTATATATAAAAATATAATAAAATATTTATTATACCGAGTGGTACGTACTGTGCATACCGCCTGGTACTATACTATACCGGTACTGACAAAATGTTGGTACACCGATACGAACCGATACATAAAACCTTGGTCTTACCAAAGGTTGAATGATTAACTGATTAACTTGTAGAAGCAGGTGATTGCAGGGGAACATCATTGAAAATTTGAATACATCTGATCATTCAAAAAAATCATACAGGTTTAATTCCCCAGTAATAGAGTGTGCATATGACTTCCAGTGTTAAGACATAAGAGAATTTATAATTAACAAATCGGTGTAAAGCAAATTTGTTTCAGAACACATAATGATATGTGAATTAAAATTGATGGCTATGGTGCATTGAGGGGGAATTCTAAAAGTGTTAAAGTTGATACGTGACCACCTTTTACTGATTCTTGCTGAAGAAGGAATCTTTGTGCACACATAAATGTAAGCATGGCAGAGAAACAAAAAAATGAAAATGATAGATAACAAGCTTCTCATAATTCAATTCTAAAGTTTCCTTTTGAGAAAAGAAAAAACAAAGATGAGGAGGTTACAACCCCTTTAATATAAACACAACAACTTTAACCCTATTTACCACATCTAACATGCATCTTGAACCAAATACATAGAGAGGAAAGCAGGTTCATAAACCTGGCTAGTAATTGAATATTATCTGGATGTGGCAGTAAGATGAGTCAACAAGACAAATTTTGAACGAAAGATGTAGAAAAGAAGCATCACCAACAAAGGACAGGCCTATTGCTACAAAGAAAACCAACTTGTAGCAATAAGAAGCTACGAGTAGGCTCTTTTAGCAAGGTAATATGCGGGTGCTACTGTGAATGATTTACATTACATATACACGGCTGGGGAGAGTCGAACTGGAGTGATTTTATACATGACTTTCATGTGTGACTTAATTAAGGAAGCAGAAGCCCTCTGATCTCTGTTCACCCACTTCTCACTCTCATCCCACCAATTGGGTTCATAAATTATCATTTCTTCTATGTTTCTCTGTGATTACTTAAAAATGTAGTCTATCACTGTGATTGTACCTAAAAGAAACCATGCACAAACTCTTTCTCTCAATTTAACCAGTTGGCACATATTTGTTTGTGAATCTAATTCTCAGTTGTAATAGTACAGACTTGTTCCCCTGCAATTCTAAATTATTTTTTGAAAGTATTTGCATCTATGCATAGTTTCGAATATTTCTCGTCTGCCTTTTGTATAGCAGATAATAATATGCAATAGGGGCAAACATCCTAGAACCCAGCACTAGCAAGATCATAATCCACGATCGATGATCACAATATTTTACTTGACATAGAACAGAAGTAAAATACTCGGTAAGCATTACTTTTGCACTTCTCTAAAGCCAATATTATTGTCGTAATTATACAAAGAAAAAAACACTGCTCATTTAACTGATCAATGCAAATTCTCAGAAACATAAATGAATACAGCGGTCCTCCTTAGAGTTTCTGCTGAAATCGGTCTTCTCCACCAAAAGAATTCAATCGAGTTAAATACCACCGGAAGATAGTCAAAAGATATAATTGATCATAAACACCCTATATTAAAAGCCATCTGGACCACCATAGATCAACCAAACTTTTTACGACAGACCGATCTCGATCCTATTCGAATAAAAGCTAATTCAGAACTCTACAATCAAAAGAAACACGGATCGTTGTCGATCCATGATTACAACAAGTAAAGCAAACCCAATCGACCGTATATGGAAACACAGGAAACGAGGTTTACTGAAGATCACTCGAAAGCCTGATCTCGGATTTTTTTTGCACCAAAAGAATAAATAAGAACCAGGATGAACTGATAGGTACGGCAAACAAGAACGAAAAAGAGCAGAGATCAACCTGATAGGTGTTGTCGAACTTATCGTACATGAATCTGGTGATGATGCTTGTCTTCCCCACCGACTGATCCCCCAGGAACACCAGCTTGTACTTGGCGAGCGCCGACACCGGGGCCATGATGATCCTTCCAACAGATCCAAACGCGAAAAGAGTGCGAAGAGAGAGAGACGAAATGGGTCCCGAGGTTGGTGTTCCGTTGGAACAGGTTTAACTGGCCGAAGAGAGGCAGCGGGCTCGCTCGACCTCTTTAGTATTTTAGTAGTTTAGATTTTAAAAAATTATATTAAATTTTTTATAATTATACAAATAAAATATTTAATATTATTTATTTTAATATTATTGAATTTTCTGATGAAAGATATAACACGTGCGTGCATGAATGATACGGGCCAAACGATACTTTAAATATGGTGATGGACTAATTACATATTATCCTATTATCTATCATGTAATTAGATGTCTTTAGCATTATAGTTTTTAGATTTAAAAAATTTATATTTAAATCATTATAGTTATAAAAGTGAAATATCTAATCATATTTAGTCCAATGCTATTGGCTTTACGGACAGAAGATATAGCAATTGATATCATATGAATGAATAGCGTCACATCGCTTTACTTCACATGCCTCCTCACTTACTTCCTTTTCCTCCTCCCTCCCTGTCGTCTACGACACAAATGCCTCACCTACTTCCTCTTCCTCCTCCGACGTTGATATAGTAGATGTAGAGCGGCACCAGAGGAGGAAGAGGAAGTAGAGTGGTGTGGTGTCGATGCAGAGATGCCCCACCTGCTTACTCTTCCTCCTCCCTCCTCTTGTCGGTGACACAAATACCTCACCTGTCTCCTTTTGTTGGCGACACAAATACCTCACCTACCTCCTCTTCCTCTTTCGGTGACAACGCAGATGCCTCACCTCCCTCCTCTTCCTCCTCTGACGCTGACATAGATGTCTCCTCTTCCTCCTTGTTATTGATGTTCGAATCGACATCGGCAAGGTCAACAATCACATCGTTGTTGCCGACCACCACCACAAACAACTACCCACGACATCATCATCCGCCATCACCATTGAAATTACCTTTCTACCTATCGTTTTTGTGATATCATGCGCGTACTATCACATGTTGCATCTTACGTCATTAAAGCTGATAGCGGTAGGATAAATGGGATTAAATGTTTTACTTTCATAATTATGGAGATTTTAATATAATTTTTTTTAAGTCTAGGAATCGAGATGCTAAAGTGATCTAATAACAAGAGATAATTCATAATTAGTGAAATTATTTTTTTATCCATTATTTTTATGTTATTCATGCATGTGTTGTCACGTGATGTATCTTCCATCGATAAAACTGATATCATTAGGGTAAATGAGGTTAAATATTTTACTTTCATAATTATAGGAATTTTAAGATAATTTTTTTAAATCTAGGGACCGAGATACTAAATATATGGCTATGTAATTTTTTTAATCTAGGGACCGAGATACCTTAAGTGGTGTACACCATTTTATTTGGTGAGACAAAGCGGTGCGATGTCATTCGTGTAATTATCTTTCATTGGTAAAGTTAATAGGATAAAAAAGAGATTAAATATTTTTTATAATTATAAATATTTCAATATTAATTTTTAAGTCTAGATATTAGAATGTTAAAGAGGTATAACTATAAGGGGTAATCTATTATTAGCCTACTCTTGGACCTTCTATAGAAGCCGTTGGATCCACCTCAAGTGGTGTACATCGTATGATTCGGTGATGGCAACAAATGGATTACCCAAATCAAATCAATGCAAACCTTTACCATAGGAATAATTTTTCCAATCAAATAAAAACCTTCCGGTTACATACAAATAAAATATTAGGGTTTAATGTACTAATCTTAGCTTAATCTTCCAGATATTCTCGGTGTCACTAAAAATTATTTAATAAATCTATCATATTCGTTTACCAAATATTGAAAGTTCAAAGCATCATTCCATATATTTTTCTCACCTTAACCATCGAATCGATTCAATGCTGACGCACCAAATCAACTTACCAAAAGTTGAGGGTTTAAAAACATAAATATTTTTGAATGTATGATTATGATAGATCATGTAAAGCTTTTTTTTTTTTGACCCAAATCCCAACTCAATTATTTATATTTTTTAAAAAAAGTAAATATAATATAATAAGAAATTCATTTAACTTGGAAGATTGAAATTGATTCAAAAATACTTAATTCTAATTTTAAATATAAATTTAATTTTTTAGATCATGTACTTAATATGGGGGATAGTCTAATAATATATATATTATGTGTATCTAACCAATTCGTCAACCGAATCTTAGTCATATTGAATGACAAGTCATTTGCTGATAAAGATGGTGTGACTCGATACTAACAACATAAATTTATTTGGATGCAATGCTAGCTAGCTAATGGTCTCTGGTGGTAAAGCAAGTCAAATAACTTGCGTAATCATTCCTCAATGGTTGTTCCCCATCATGCCATCAAAATCTCAATCACAGGGGTTTTTATTGAGGATGCTCACAACATAGTTTTCCTAGGATCATATATTGTCTCTTGGTATATATATCTACCTATAACATATGATAATTGCATTAGATCATAACGAGGAAATCAAGATGATCTCTCCTGAATCCAAACTAGGTTGTGGAAAAACTTACATAGAATATATATATATATATTTTTCTTATTCTTGACCTATATGGACGTGTTTTTGCACTTAAATAGATCAAGATAACATTGAAAGATTCTTTTCACTACTGATGTAGAGCTAGCTATATTGTTATAATGTTGTCATTCTTATTATTATTATTTTTTTTTAAAAATACAGCATAAGTCACTAATCATATGATGGTATACAAGAAGTAAATCAATAGTAACATAAAAGAATATGTTACTATTCATTTAAATGGCTAATGCCCATCTAGTGGATCTTGATAAGACTTTGCCACAATCAAAAAGTTATAATTGCAGTTGTACTCATTTAAATGTCCCTTGTAAGTTTCTAGGCTATATGAAAAAATAAAAAAATAAAATGAATTGATAAGGTTTTAGCCATATTAAGTATAAAGCCTTGCCAATAGATCTATTCGTCGCCTAAAAGGTTCAAAGGCAATAATGATTGATATTATATCATTGATTCTATATTACCTATGGAGTAGACACTTAAAAGAGGCCACTTGAATCCTATTCAAGCTCCATGAAAGAACCTACAAAGAACACATTGACGATCAATCTCTTGCCTATAAAATCCTCCAATAGTGTAACTAGTGTTCGACCCTTCCAAAGGATGCCAAAAGAGTATATACAACAATGTGATGCCAACAAATTATGGACCAAGCTAGTGAAACACCACTTGTCTATCATGATCTCATCAAGCTTAAATCTCTCATCCTCTAATTAATTAATATTATAGTTTCTAGAGCATCACCGCCACTAAGGCATTTTTGTCGCTATGTATCCGTTAAGTGAGCTTAAAGTTAGGCTATCTCTTTGGTGTCAATTTTCCTTAGCTAAATTAATTTGGAACATGTCTCACTCCACTCCCAAATAAGTATATTCATGTTGGCTATAAAGTGATGTTATTACATTTAGAAATTATGTTTGTAAAATTTAGGACAAAAACTTCACCCTGAAGCAAAATTTAAATATTCTCACCTTCACCATATGCTTGTGTGCTTTGTCAAGGAAGGATGTGGATATCCTTGGCGTACAATTCCTTTAACAACATTGGGTGTATAACCCTATTGGTTTCACTGCATTATCTATAGTCAAAACCTCTCATAAGCAATTATCTATATAAAGAACTCTCATTTTTGTTTAAGGGATCCTTTGTAGTCATAGGCTAGTCAACTAAGACCTTGCATAAAAATAAGTTTTTCTCGATGGGGTAGAACTCATACTGATACTCAAGGGGCACATGATACTCGAAGGGATAGGCCACGACTATTCCTTCTACTGCTTTTATTGCTCTTGCTTGGGTTCCTCTATGTAAGGAGTGTTGGGGCCCCTCACCTAATTCACTTGGAGGAGGTGGAGGATTCTAGACCCTTTGGGAGGTGGTAGAGTCATTCATTCATCTCCTTTGACTACCAAGCTATTGAGGGAGGTGGTTTATAAGGCACTTGCGCTATTGAGGGCTTGTGTTAGTGTCCTATGATCTTCCTTACGCATTAATAGGTTTTCAATTTGAGGAGCTTCGACTACATCATCATCAACTGTAACAACAACTCCCGATCCCTTTGAAGGAGGAGGTCAAGCTGACTAAAGATCGTGAGTGGAGATGGATCGATGGCCAATCCATATTCTACAAAAAAAACATTTCAGACCTTTTATAGAAAGAGTTTATTAGTTCATCAGGAGTTCCAAAACCCAAAAGTTTTTGAAACATATGAGTTTTCAAGAAAGCATGAAGAAAACAAAAGGGATCTCATGAGTAAATCTAAAAGCACTGTAGTGTTTGTTATATAGGATAGATCTAAAGTGACAAAAACTAAAAACATGTGTGACATTATGTAATTAAGTATCTTATCAAAATTATATGATGTAATTAAATTTGGTATGAAGCGTCCTCCTATGATGATGATGTGATTGAAGTGTCCTTCTATGATAATACTATCGAATTTAGTTATAAAACATCCTACTAAAATGATGCAACCCCATCCAACCAAGAAGTATCATTCCATAGCGACATGATTGAATTTAGTTAGGAAGTGACCTATGATTATGTGAACAAACTCCACCAATAAAGTGTCTTCTCATAATACAATCAAATCTAACATATAATTATTTCGAGCCCAAATCTTAACAAATCAAGGTCGACGAGTCTAGCCACAAAGCATTGCCCGGTGATGATGCAAATATAGTCAACCTCAAAATAATCATCAAATTATGTAGGCAAACATCATGTCTCGACTCCTTCTATATGTCAAAATATGATCAAATATGAATAGTTTCATGACATATCACGTACTCAACCAAATCTCAATCTTACAATGATGACAACTTAGCATTAATAGGAATAACAACTCAATGCTGATAGAGCAATTTATTTAGTTGTTATTTCATAATTACAACACTCAATAATTTAATGATAGTTAGACAACTCACATAACCATACCCAATATTGACCCGATCTTGTCTAAACCATCACCCTAACACACTATAAGAAGTTATCAAGTGCATCCTCAAAGATAGAAGAATCTGAATCTCTATTACTACTTCTTCTAAATCCTTAAAACCCATTATTAACTTAATCATCAGAGGGATTTTTGTTGGACATACCTTCTACATTGTTTTATTAAATTATTTATTGAATCCCTTGTTCTCCCCCTTGATAAGCTTTGAAAGTGCATCCCAATTTTCACGAGTCAAATAAAATCATAATTTAGTGTAACAATAATATAACATAGTATCTTTTTTTTATTCACTTGAAAAAAAATGAACTCATAAAGAGTCTAAATAAAGAAAAAAGATATGAAAGAATGCAAATTTATAATAAGAGTTGGTCTAATATTTTTTAAAGCAATTTCCTATAAAATACTCATATTTTAGGTAATTTTCAATTGATACACCTTTTTTTTTTTTAACTAGTGCCCATAATTTAAAAAATATCCAAAATATTTCTTAATTTTTTTTCATTTGTTACAGTGTTTTAGAATATTATAATGTTTTTACCACTATGACAAAAACTCTATACAACCTAATTGATAATTAAAAGAGCCAAATAAAAACAAAATACTCTAAAAATTATTTGATATATCATACTAGCATTAAAATAGGTATTTATAATAGCTTAGGAATAATATCACCTAAATAAAATTAACAAATAGCTTATTATAATGTTTTAGCTACTATAATAAAAACACTGTAAAACTTATTTGAAAATATTATAAATGATCTAATAGACTATTAACCTTAAAAAACCAACTATAAGTTTAAAAATATGAATATCATAAGGATCTACAAACAATAATAATTAAAGAAGCACAATATAATATCGTTTACAATGTTTTTCAACAACATTTATAATGTTTTCACATGTCAAAAAAAACATTATAAATACTATTGAAAAGTACTATAAATGAGTCAAATGAAAATAATATAATAGTTCAAAGCTGGTAAAAAATGGATTAGAAAAAGTAAAATGGGCTATATCAATTACAAAAATACTCAAAATGTCGGTATTTTCTAGAGAAATTGTTTTATTATTTTACTTTAAGAAAATTATATTAAAAGTAAATAAATAAATTCCTAGAAAAACTTCTCATTTTGAGAAATTCTCACATAACACTTCTATTTTTAAAAAATTTCTATAAAAAGCTTCAACTTTTTAAAATAACAAAAGTACCTCGCTACATTTTTTTTTTTGTCTTTTTTTATCGCTCCATCGTTTTAATGAACTGACCAATGATTCAGTTCAGCCAATTTAAAACTTGGATCAATTTAAAATAAATTATATTAAATGATATATATATATATATATATATATATATATATATATATATATATATATATATAGTAAACATTATAAAAATATTTTAAACTATAAAATATATTAAAAATGAATAAATAAATTTATATATTTTGTAAATAATGATATTTATATTTTTAAAAATAAATATAAAAATATAAATTGCCTTAAAAATAAATTTAAAGTTTAAATGGCAATTTTTTTATTGTTAGCTTTTTAAAAATAGTTTTTACTAATTTCGATGCCCAAAAAAATTTCTAGAAAATATCAAAGGTATTATTTAAATTTTTCAAAAGAGAAAAAGTTATATTTTTATCCATTTAGGACCAATTCAAATATTTTCTAAAAGTTTTAGTCTATTTTGGCCATGTTAAGACCTAGTTAAACTAATTTTTTTCCTAATTTTTCTAGTTTAAACAGTGTAAGCGGTTTAAAGCTTTTATTTTTTGGACCAACTTTTCAAGATTGGTTTTCTACTTATTTGGAATTTCAAATATCAAAAACATTTCATGGAAGCATCATATTTTCATAAAATTAGAAGAAATTTAATAAAAATAGATAAATTTAAAATTATTCAAAATGCTAAAAAGCTAAAAATTTCTAAAACTATAAAAAAAATTAAAAAGGATAAAATTTTAAATTAGTTAAATATTATAAATATCAAAAAAATATTTTCTAAAATAAAAAATATCATATATGTCCATCTAAGTGTAGTACCGTAGTGTCAAAAAATTACTAAATTTTGAGCAGGATTTGACCCGGTTACACTATTTTTTATTTAACTTCAAAAACAATGCAAGTGATACAAAGGCTTGGATTTTGTGAACCAGAATTTTATGATAGGTTTCTTGTCTAATTAGAAACTCAAATGCTAGAAAACATTACATGGATGCATCATATTTTAGTAAAAGTTAAAAATTGAAGAAATTAAAAATCAAATTATTTTGATGTTGAAAAATAAAAAAATCTAAAAAAATCATTCGATAGTGTCCTAAAAGTTTTATCAAATTTTGATGAGGTTTCAACTTAGTTATACTATTTTTTTTGAGCTGATCTATATAAAATATAAGTGATACTAGGTCTTAGATTTTATGAACCAATATTTTCTCGAGATGATCTATATATCATTTAAAAGCTCAAATGATAAATACAGGATGCGTATAGTATTTTGGTGGAAATTAATAATAATAATAATTTATTCACATATCAAAAATACTAGAAAAATATCAAATAGTTTTTTAAAATCAAAGAATATTATATATGTCCATCTAAGTATAATTCAATGGTGTCCTAAAAGTTTCATCAATCAGGTTTTGACCCAATTGTACTATTTATTAAGTTGGCCAAGAAAATTGATATAAGAGCTTGGATTTTGTGAACCAAATTTTTAGGATAGGTTTCTCATTTATTTAGAGGCTCAAATATTAAAAATATTTTATGTATTCATCATATTTTGATAAAATAAATAAATTAGAAAAAAAAAATAAATTGATCATATTTTAAAAAAAATTAAAAAATATCAAAAAATTAAAATAGAAAAATCATATATATCGTATGAGTGTCACTGAATAGTTTTCTAAAATGTTTAGCAGATTTTGATTAAGATTTGACCTAGTTACACTATTTTTAATTGGTTACAGGTACCCTACAAGCTAATCACGTGAGTGATGATACGTGTGGCACACTACGCGATCTTTTTGCTTATGATTAATATCGACATATTCTCACATTGTATTATCTGTAGCATATATATTATGATGTTCTTGGTTCTGTGCAGTAGGAACCAAATTGTGATGAGATCACGATAATGAGATCAATTTACCTTTAAACATATATATTAAATAATCTCGGTTATAGATTACTCAAGAGGGACATCGAGATAACCGGATAGACCAGTATACTATATACCCATCCATATGATGGAGGTAGTTGATCTCATAGCCAATTGTATGGAGACACTAAGGATATAGTACACGTATTTATTTGAGAATGAGTTCACTGATTGATCTGCTTATGGAATGTTATATGGTTGATGATACATAATGTTAAACAACGATTTCATATTCCCAATTGTATATCTGGTCCTTTGACTTGAAACACCAAGGATGACTTGTATGAGTACTCATTTCTTTGATGTCAGACTTACAGGTTTTAAAAGTTTAAAATCTAGTACAACTTGTTATCGGGATTGGTAGCCAACCTTACGAAGGTAATTAAGTGTCAATAAAGGATCATCCACTCTCGGTATCATAAGAGGAATATCCCATATGTGTTTGCTCAGACAAATCCCTAGCCAAGGTCGTTCGGATTAAGAGAGAAAGAGTTCTCCGGGAGAATCCGATTAGTACAAGACAAACTAATTTCATATGTGACCTGACAGTACCATGTCTAATATACGGTCTCTGGGATATTAGTTGAATGAGCGATTATAGATACACGATAACTATGGCCAAACAAGTTCGATGGATTCAATCCTCATGTACCGTTTGGAGACTATGGCGTAGTGGCCTAGTACGTCTATGGTCGATGAGTCGAGTGAATTATTATGAGGATAATAATTTACTATATCAGAATGAGTTTTGATGAGAGCGACTCATGACCATCTCGGTATCGGGCCTAGAGGTGTCACACACATATGGTGGATGCTTCAGTGAATAGAGGATTGGATGGAGATCCAAGTAGCCCCTATTCTTATTTGATGAGACCCTATGCTAATGGGCTCCTTGCTTAAGGCTCAATTAGAGGCCTAAGGAGATTATTGGATAGAGATTCAATAATGCAAGATTAGTGAGTTGTTGGATGGAGATCCAATACCTACTAAGGCAGGAGCCTTAGGGTTTTTGATGGCTCTCTATAAATAGGATGAGAGGCTAATGGTTTATAGGCTGCAGCTTTAGCCTCCCCCTCCTATTCTCCTCCCTTCCTCTGCGCAAGAGTTACGAGATCAGATTGGAAGAGTTTTGCTGTAGAGATCCATTGTGTGGATACCGCTAGAGAGGAGGACGCTTGACTTCCTTCATCCTCTCCATCCGAATTTGAAATACGGGGATATACGATCTCCCTAGGTAATCAATCTCTCACACATGATGCGGTTTTTCAATTTTATGTTTTTCTTGTGACCCCAATCTTTTGCACGACACTTTGATCTACGTGGGAAACTAACTTTTTATTTTGATTTTCGTTATTCATGTGATGCTCCCACTGAGGTTTCCCAACAGTGGTATCAGAGCCAAGGTTTTCGTGTGAAAGATTGGTTTTAAACTGCATGTGATGATATTGAATCATGTAGAATCGTTCTATACGTTTTTGCTACGTTTTTGCAATGAATGCAGCAAGGAAAGGGGGCGGTCAACCATGGCCAAGCCCTATGCAAGGGTGGCCGGCCACGACTAAGCCCCTATAGGGGCGACCGCAAGCGGCCAGGGCCGCCAGCAAGGGCGGTCGCCCAAAGCTAGCCCACAAGGGGCGGCGCTTACCCGTAGCCAGGCCGCAGGGGTAGGGCCTGCCCACAACCAACCCACAAGGGGCGACGCTTGCCAATGGCTAGGCCGCAGAGGCAGCGCCCACAGAGGTGCCGCTTGCAGGCACGGCGCTCGCCCGCCCGCGAGGTGCCGCCCGAGGGCAACGGTGCCTGTCACAGGGGCAGTCGCCAGCGGCGCGCAGGCCTACCGCCCACGCAGGGACAGGGGCGACGATGGCAGCGCAGTGAAGGCAAAGAGGGCTAGGGCATCTTTTTGAGAAAAAGATGATTATGCCTTCAATAATTCTGGAAATTCTAAGGACCGCCCTCCCTTCCAGAATTCTAAAAATACCCTTAACAATACTAAATTTTTTTAGGACTGTACTCTCATCAAGAATTATGAAAATGCCCTTGACAATTCTAGAAATTTTGAGCATGTCCTAATTTCTAAAAAAACAATTAATTAAATAGTTTAATTAATTATTATATATATCTAGTAATCCTACCTATGATGTGATGTACATGTGATGTATGATGTGGATGGATGATCATGAGCCATATGTTGTGAAGTGTGTAATTATAATTATAATTATAATTATTATTATTAGAGCTTGCGAGCCTTTGTTTTTCTCATTTATTGTCGGGCCTGCGTGCCTCTGATTATTTGTAATTACATGGAGAGACACAACAGGAGTGTGGAGGTGACAGCGGGACCCACGATCGTGGTGGGAGATCACGACGTATGGTGATGCGACGATCCGACGGAACCGATGATGAAGAGATCAACATCACAGGGATGGAGATGCGTTGATGTACACATAGATCCTATTGTGAGTGATTATGCCCATTGGTTCGGGCTTAATCATATTAGGTGTTGGCTCATAATCATCTAGTGTGGCTTGCATATATGATGTGTTATACACCTACTATATATATATATATATATATATATATATGTAATGTAGATATATATTAAATATGTATATATGTGACACGACATATTAGGAGATTGATATGAAATAAAAACCCCTCCTACAATAATATTAAGTCGGTAAGCATGAGACAATAAGATTAATCCACGTGGCCTTCCATCGTTATAGGAAGAAATTGAATCACGACATAGGTAGAGTTGGTCAAGTCTCTCAAGGCTTACATATCTATATGATCGAGTTCTTACCTACGACATAGAGATGTCATCGATGACCTGAGGATATGGTATGTTTGGTCGAGTCCCTCGAGGGCATATCATCAAATCATACTCATCTTGTAACGATGGTGATGACTTAACTGAATATCATGGTTGGTCGAGTCCCTCAAGACCATGATGATTCGGAGGTCGAACATGACGGGAATCACAAGGAGTTGTGATTGACAAGAGTTGCTTACCTTTTGGGCTTAGTGTAATTGGTCGAGTCTCTCAAGGTTACACTAAAATGTCAATTGGATCCCGATCCCCACTAGGAGTCTGCCGGAGACTTTCGTCTCATGTGTCGAGGGTGTCACATGATTCGATAGGAAAAATAGTGGGACTATATTAAGATAGAAGTACATATCTTAATTAGTATTTTTTGTAAAGTTATTTATTTGCTCTATATCTTATTTGTCGCTTGTAAAACTCTTATGTGACATACTTGATGTCAACCGCCTCATTGGTCCAAAGGCTTCATAATTTGAGAATTGTTCTAATGAAAGAGAAAATCGTATAGGTCCTTAATATGAATGTTTCCACGTTGGAGTAAAGGACAAGCAAGGATGAGATCGCTCGCTTTGTGAAGTATAAAGATAGTCCTAAAGGATAATATGTATGTTGATCTTATACTTCAGTCTCTACAAATTTCTTTTCATAGTTCATTATTAACTTTAATATTAACAAGTTTGAGGTGACTCTACCTGAGCTCCTCAATATGTTAAGGAAAGTTGAGAGTATCATCAAGAAAGAGAAGTCAGTTTTCTATATTAGTGAGACCAATAGAAAAAGGAAGGCTAGTAAGACCCTTAAGAAAAGCAAGGGCAAAGAAAGACCGGGTAAGGCAAAGGTTGTCATGAAATACCCGACAAAGGACAAAAAACATTGCTTCCACTATGACCAAGATGGGCATTGGAAGAGGAACTGTAAGGATTACCTTGTAGATAAGGCAGAATAGAAGCTTGGAGAAGTTTTAGGTATATTCATGATTAGTCTCCACTTATCATATTTTCATGATTACACATGGGTATTAGATACAAGGAGTATTTATCATATCTGTAATTCGTTGCAGTTTCTGGCAAGACCTAAGAGATTGGCTAGAGGTGAGATGGGCAATGGAGCAAGAGCTGTTGTTGGGGAGGTCACCCTACATCTGTCTAGTTGAGCTATTATTGCATTAGATGCATGTTATTTTTTTCCCTCTATTATCAAAAATATTATTTTCATCTCATGTTTGATAATTAGTGGATATAAATTAGTTTTTAAGAATAATAGTTATTCAATAATTATGGATGATAAGACCATCACTAGAGGGATATTGATAAATGATTTATATATGTTAGACACTTCTCCACACATCATGAATATAAATACATCTAAGAGGAAAAGAGATGAGGTAAATAATGCATACCTATGATATTGTAAGCTAGGTCATATACATTCAAAAGTTATTGAAAGATGGATACTTAGATCCATTTGACTATGAGTCATATGCAACTTACGAACCTTGCCTTCGTGGGAAGATGACCAACTCTCTTTTTAGTGAAACTGGAGAGAGAGCCACTGAGTTATTGGAACTTATACATAGTGATGTATGTGGTCTCATGTCGACTCAGGCTATAGGTGGTTACTCATACTTCATTATATTCACTGATGAGCTCTTTATGTATGGACACGTATACTTGATAAAGTATAAATCTGAAGCCTTTAAGAAATTCAGAAAATATAAGAATGAGGTGGAGAACCAAATTGGAAAGAGTATTAAGACTCTTCGATCAGATCGAGGAGGAGAATACTTGAGTACGAAGTTCACCCATTTTCTCAAGGATAATGAGATTCTATTCCGGTGGACACCTCCTTATACACCTCAGCTCAATGATATATTAGAAAGGAGAAATCACACGTTGTTAGACATGGTGCGGTCCATGATGAGTTTCATTGACCTACCCAACTCATTCTGAGGTAAGCCATAGAGACCGCAGCTTACCTTCTGAACAAAGTTCCATCAAAGTCGATAGTGTCTATACCATATGAGATATAGAAAGGAAAGAAGCCCGATCTTAAGGTGGTTAAGATTTGGGGCTATCATGCCTACATTAGAAGATACAACCCTGATAAGTTGGAATAAAAGACGGAACGGTGCACGTTCGTGGGATACACTAAGGAGACTTTGAGGTATTATTTCTATCATCCTGAGGACCAAAAGGTCTTTGTTGCCAAGAGAGATGTGTTCCTTGAGAATAAACACATTCTTGGTGGAAACAACGAAAGTGAGATAGAATTAAACGAGGTTGGAGAACATAGCTCAAGCGTCATTCCAAAGCCCGAGTTTGTTTAGGTACTTAACATAAGTTTCAACTTTGTGTAGGTCTAGTAGAGTATTTCACCATCCTAAAAGATATATGGGACATATCAGTGGAGAGGACTCTCAAGATGTTGATCCTCATACCTATGAGGAGGTTATTATGAATATAGACTCCGGGAAGTGGCAAGAAGCCATGAATTCTGAGATATATTTCATGTACTCCAACAAGGTTTGGAACCTTATGGATGCACTTGAGAGTATCGTACCCATCGAGTGCAAGTGGATCTTCAAAAAGAAGATCGAAGTAGATGAAAAGATGAAAACCTATAAGTCAAAGCTAGTAGCTAAAGGATATCGTCAAAGACAAAGAGTTGACTATGACGAAACCTTTTCATTATAGTCATGCTTAAGTCTATTAGAATTTTTTTGGCCATTGCAGCACACTATGACTATGAGATCTAGCAGATGGATGTCAAAACGGTATTCCACAATGGCAACCTCGAGGATGAGGTGTATATGATACAACCAAAGGGATTCGTATCCAGAGAGAGTCCAGATAAAGTGTGCAGGTTTCTCAAGTCCATTTATAGACTAAAGTAAGCTTCCCGAAGTTAGAACATAAGATTTGATAAGACGATCAGATCTTATGACTTTGTTAAGAACGAAGATGAACCTTGTTTGTACAGGAAGGTAAGTGGAAGTGTTATCACTTTATTGATGTTATATGTGGATGACATCCTAATCATTGGGAATGATGTAGGAATACTCTCAACAATAAAGACTTAGTTATCCAAAAACTTCTCCATGAAAGACTTAGGGGAAGCATCCTATATTTTGGGGATCCGAATTTATAGATATAGATCTAAGAGGATGTTTGGCTTGTCCCAGTCTAGGTACATAGACTCCATTGTCAAAAGGTTTGGCATGGAGAATTCTAAGAAAGGTCTCATACCGATGAGACATAGAATATCACTTTCTATGAGTATATCCCTAAAGACTCCTGAAAAAATGACAGATATGAATAAAATATCTTATGCCTCAACTATAGGGTCTATCATGTATGTTATGCTATGTACCAAGCCTGATATAGTGCATGCTCTAAGTGTCACGAGAAGGTATCAGGCGGATCCAGTTTTGGAACACTGAAAGGTAGTAAAATATATCCTTAGGTACTTGAGAAAGACTAAGGATATTTTACTAGTATATGGAGAAGGTAGCTTCCAGGTTGAGTGCTACACAGACTCGAGTTTCCAATCTGACATTGATGATAGCAAGTCAAACTCAGGGTATGTTTTCACCCTGAATGAAGGAGCAGTAAGCTAGAAGAGTTCCAAGTAAGATACTACTGCTGACTCGACCACAGAGGTGGAATACATTGTTGCAACAGAAACAGCAAAGGAAGGGATATGGATGAAGAAGTTCATCATGATATGAGAGTCGTACCAAGCAGCATAGAGTTGATTCCCTTATATTGCAGCGATAGGGCGATAGCTCTAGCAAGGAAACCAAGGTCTCATCAGATTTGTTCTAAGGAAGTTCCATTTGATTATAGCGATCATGACCCAAGAAGATATAACAATGGAAAGAGTTTCATCCGAAGATAACATTGCAGATCCAATGTCGAAGTTGATTGTATTTGAGCGTCATAGGGGTCTGATATCCGAACTGAGGACGGGTTTTTGGGGTTAGCTCACCCTCGCGGGATCGCGACCCTTTGTCCCGGCCATTGTAGCACGTGTGTCGCCCAGGGCATAAGGGGCATGATGACTTGACGTCATCCTCACCTTCCTCCGGCTTATCACCGGCAGTCTGTTCAGGGTTCCAAACTCAATGGTGGCAACTAAACACGAGGGTTGCGCTCGTTGCGGGACTTAACCCAACACCTTACGGCACGAGCTGACGACAGCCATGCAAAAAAGTCCTTTTCTAATCCTAATATTAGAAATGATTTAAACACTTATCACGACTTATCTTCCTTGTCCCAAGCATATGTATTTTACAAATTGTCACAAACCCAATTATTTAACAACCATCACCTGAGATCTGTACTTCAATATCACGGTCACGGGACCTATCCTTGGCGATCAGACACATAGGTGATTTGCTTTAGGTCAAGTGGGAGATTGCTGGTTACAGGTGCCCTACAAGCCAATCACGTGAGTGATGGCACGTGTGACACATTGTGTGATTTTTTTATTATAATTAATATTGACATATTCTCATATTATATTGTTTGTAGTATATATATTGTGATATCATTGGTTCTATGCAATGAGAATCGGATCGTGATGAGATTACGATAATGAGATCAATTCACCTTTAAACACATATCCTAAATAATCTCGGTCATAGGTTACACGAGAGGGACATTGAGATAACCGGACAGACCGGTGTACTATATACCCATCCATATGATGGAGGCGGTTGGTCTCATATTCACTTGTGTGGAGACACTAATGATGTAGTACAGGTGCTTATTGGAGAATGAGTTCATTGATTAATCTGCTTATGGAATGTTGTATAGTTGATGATACATAATGTCAGACCGTGATTTCATATTCTCAATTGTGTATCTGGTCCTTTGACTTGAAACACTAAGTATGTCTTGTATGAGTACTCATTTCTTTGACGTAAGACTTACGGGTTTGGAAAGTTTCAGATCTGGTACAATTGGTTATCGGGATTGGTAGCCAACTTTACGAAGGCAATTGAGTGTCAATAAAGGATCATTCACTCTCGGTATCGCGAGAGGAATATCCCGTATGTGCTTGCTCAAACAAATCCCTAGCTAGGGTCATTCAGATTGAGAGAGAAAGAGTTCTCTGATAGAATCCGATTAAAGCAAGATAAATTGATTTCGTATGTGACCTAATAGTATCATATCCAATATACGGTCTCTGGGATATTAGTTGGATGAAGGATTATAGATACATGGTAACTATGGATAGACAGGTCTGATGGATTCAATCCCCCCTATACCATCTGGGGACTATGGCATAGTGGCATAGTACATCCATAGTCGATGAGTCGAGTGAATTAGTATGGGGATAATAATTCACTATATCAGAAGGAGTTCTGATGGGAGTAACTTACGACCAGTTCGGTATCAAGCCTAGAGGGTCATACACATATGGTGGATGCTTCAGCGAATAAATGATTGTATGAAGATCCAATTAGCCCATATTCTCATTAGATGAGACCCTATGCTGATGAACTCCTTGCTTAAGGCCCAATTAGAGGCCTAAGACGATTATTGGATAGAGATCCAATAATACAAGATTAGTGGGTTATTGCATTGAGATCCAATAACCACTAAGGCATGAGCTCTAGGATTTTTGATGGCTCTCTATAAATAGGAGGGGAGACTCATGGTTGATAGGCTACAGCTTTGGCCTCCCCCTCCTATTCTCCTCCCTCCATCTGTACAAGAGTTGCGAGATCAGATTGGAAGAGTTTTGCTGTAGTGAATCGTGTGGATACCACTAGAAAGGAGGACGTATCCATCTGGATCTAGAATACAGAGATATACAATCTCCATAGGTAATTAATCTCTCACACATGATGCAGTTTTTCGATTTTACGTTTTTCTCATAATCTCAATCTTTTGCACGATAATTTGATCCGTGTGAAAACCAATTTTTTGTTTTGATTTTCGTTGGACATGTGATGCTCTCGTTGAAATTTTCCAATATTTTTTAGTTAACCCAATAATAGTATAAGTGATACAAGGGTTTATATTTCCATAATCAAATTTTTAAGATAGGTTTCCCATCTATTTAGAGGTTAGAATATCAAAAATTTTACATCCAAATTTTGATAGAAATTTAAAAAATAAATTAATTAAGAAAATATTAAATTATTCAAATATCAAAAATACCAAAAAATATAAAAATTTCTCTAAAAGAGAATAAGTAATATATATATATATATATATATATATATATATATATATATATATATATATATATATATATATATATATATATATATATATATATATATATATACTATTTTTTTAGTTGACCCTAAAAATAATGTAGGTGACACAAAGGTTTGAACTTTGTGAGCTAAATTTTTATAATAGGTTTGTCATATATTTAGTAGCTGAAATGTTAAAAAAAATATTATTTATCATATTTTGATTAAAAATAAAAAAATGATGCTTTTAATTTTGTTTATTTTATTCACGTGTTCCGTGAGTTGTAGGAAACAGTTGATCCGTGCCCAAGAAGCGCCTCTTCCCATAATACGGCTCCCGAACACCGAATCCCAAACCTGAGCCCAAACTAGAGACAGAGAAGCCCATATCTGTAGCAATCCTTCGTCTCGGCACCCGAGAGATCGAGTTGGCGCAGCCGACAATCCATGTATCGCCAAGCCTCGCGACGCCTGATCCAGGCCCTCGGCAACGGAGGCCGCCGACGGCCTTTCTCCACCGACCTCCCGGCGGCGCCGACGGAGGACGCGGCGTTCGTGGAGGCGTGGCGTAAGGTGGCCCCCAACATCGACCCGCCCAAGACCCCGCTCGCCTTCATGAAGCCCCGCCCTCCTACCCCTTCCTCCATCCCTTCCAAGCTCACCGTCAATTTCGTCCTCCCCTACCAGTCCGAGATTGCCAACAAGGAGGTTCGGTCGCTCCTCTCATCCCCATTGATCATATCTAATATAAATCTCGCATAGGGTTTCGTTCTGATGTATCGACTATCGATGCTGCTGCATCTGTTTCGAATTTGTTTGTTCTGGGATCTGCATTCTTCTGGAAGGAGAATCTAACTCGACTTGATGAGATCATGTAGATGACCAAGTAGTGGATTTTCATTGTGGATGCCATCATTTCCTTTCCTTTTAGTCGATAAGAATCGATTTCTGCGATCAGAGTAATAGCAAGTGGAAGATCTGTGACTGGACTGCGTCGTGTGGTACCAAATGATCAACCCAACCATTGGAAACTGCGACCTGATGTTTCAAATGGACATCTTCTTACGGTTAAGAGGCGTGGATATTTAGTATGTTTGAGCTTCAAGTTGTAGATTTTTTAGTCATGTCCGGCAATAATATGACGCCCTTATTTAGTTCATGTCGGATGTGGTAGGAGATCCTTATCAACATAATAGCTTAAGTTCATCAATAAGTAATTATCCTGTCCCCATCAGGTTTAGTCATGAGGGACTAGTTGAATGTAGTCTGGCATTTTATAAAGAGACAAACTTATGCAATAGGCATTTCAGTCAAAATTATTGACCTTATGGTTTCTCTAATAATTTGAGAATAACATCCTATAGCAAGGTGCCAACTTTTAACCATCTTGTTCATCACAAGTTGGTCAAAGATTGTTTTCATTGTGAACTTGATGGAACTGAACTGGGTGTACTTGGTAACATTTTAGATGTTTATGGAAAATCTTTGTACAAGCTTGATATGACAGTAAAAGTTGAAGCTCAATATTCATTTTGATGCTCTTCTGAATTCTCATGATACAAGCCAGAGCTAGTTTTAAGTATAAACATAGGTTTTATGTTGTTCAGTAGTTTGCAAGACATGCCACTATTTTGACTATTTCCCTTCCTCTCAGATGTTACATGTAGAAAGATGCACTTTCATTTTGCACATACCTTGCTAACCCTTTATGTGCACAGACCAGAAAGGAAGAATATTTATGTCTTTTGAATTAAGCAAAAAGATCCATTACTATGCAACTTTGTTGTTCAGACTATGCTATTCACAATCCACTCACTTTAAAATGGTCGGCTATATTTTCTTGAGAGCTTGTCATAAGCCTTAAGCATGACAATGCTTGTGCCACTTTATCGAGTTTATGATAGTGCTTATAAGATATACCGACATCTATCTTCAATTTGCTTTCTTTTGCATTGCACTTCAGGTAAACAATTAATCTCTATATACAACTTACAACAATTATGCCACTCATTCATTGTTGCTTTTTCTCAAGCAACAGCTTATGTTTTTCAAAGCTGCATTTCGGCAATCTGTTATTGCACTTCAGGTAAACAGTCAATCTCCGGATACAACTTACAAGAATTCTACCACTTATTCATTGTTGCTTTTCCTCGAGCAACAGCTTATGTTTTTCAACAGCTTATGCTTCAACATATTGTGTGTATTCATTTGCATCAATATTGGGGCAATTTCAGAGCTTATCCTAGGTACTAAGACATTTCAACCAATTTATTCAATGTATAGAAGAGAGAATTTGATGCTTTCTGCAAGGCATTACTGAAATCCTTTTATTTCTTTTTGACCTTCTAAGCACCTATATCAGTGCGTTTCACCTATCTGAAGCAAGACATCTTCTAGTGTTGCCTGGTGATGTGGCTCGCCTAGGTTGGCTGAGCTAAACGTGGTCCACCTTAAGACCAATGCATTTGTATGGTAAATGTAGTCTGATCTAGTATGCACTTGGAGATAGGACACTTTTTGCCCAGCCAAGTCCAGACAGGTGGAAATTTGATTTATTCAATTGACAAAAGCTATTCATGTGTTCATTTGAATGAAGATCAATGTCGTTCGAGACTAGCACTTCCAGGAATACCTCGATGTTCACTGCATTTATGGTTGGTCTCCAGTCTTATTATATATACTATATCTTGCATCTTCATGCATCTAAACTAGATGCAGCATTTCCTGAGTGGCTACTTATTAAGCATAACTTTTTTCATTAATCTAGTTTCGCAAACTGTTGGTAGCATTTGAAACATTATCTAAGGAAGCATCCAAAATAGCTATTCTGTGTTTAGCAACTACTTGATTCAAGGTGGTTCATCATTATTATTGCTTTAGGAAAACAAAATATCTGATGGTTGGTGGTTGGGAACCATGGAATTCTTTGCTACTATGCTTAAGAATGCAAATGAGATGTGGTTATGGTCTGAATAAGGTCTAGCGACAAGCTCTTAGAACTATCTTGGTTGAGAAATATTTGTTATGACCAAGGATGGGCCTGTCCAACTCATGCTGCCTGGCACATTCTAGGCTGCATGGTACTGATTCTCAGCACATTACTGAGCATTGAGCTGGCAGATGCTGGCGTGTTTAGAGTGTGCATCAGCCTTACCTATCCAACTAATGCAGGTCACTGGGTGAGAGTTTTACATAGGACCATTATTTGTCACATTTTATGCGATGAGCATACTAGCATTGAGATGGTACATGGAAACCAGCTCGGAGTGCACATTAACCTCAACCTACAGTATCTCATCATGGAGGATAGCTTGAATGTCTGAGTGGCCTAGTCGTTGTGTTTGTCAAGAGAGATTTTGAAGTGCTTCATTGATTAACAATTTTCTTATGGATGAACTACTTTTTGAAGTTCTTATGGTGTCTAAATTAGATATAAACTAATAGGCTGACAAATTGATCCCTACTTCGATTACTTTGTCCACTACTGTTCCTTTGTTCCTTAACTTTCTTATTTACTTTCAGGTTGATATGGTCATCGTACCAGCAACTACAGGGCAAATGGGTGTTTTGCCTGGACATGTTGCCACTATTGCGGAACTCAAGCCAGGGGTTCTTTCTGTACATGAAGGGAATGAAGTAACTAAGTACTTTGTTAGCAGTGGGTTTGCATTCATACATGCCAACTCAGTTACAGATATAGTTGCTGTTGAGGCTGTTCCTGTCGACCGCATTGATCCAAGCCTGGTCCAGAAAGGACTAGCTGACTTCACCCAGAAGTTAAACTCAGCTACGACGGACTTGGAAAAGGCTGAAGCGCAGATTGGTGTTGATGTTCATAGTGCATTAAATGCTGCACTTTCTGGTTGAGAGGTGTTTTATCCCTTATGGTGCATTCCACTTGAACTCATCATTGAACACAAATAAATGGCCAATTTGTGATGTGAGAGGAAAGCTGGAAAGTTTTATAATTATTTAGCTTAAATCACAATTCGGGACTGTGGTAACTTAATTGCTGTCCTCTGTACAACTCTGAAGTGTTTAATTGCTTTTGTAGTTCGAACCTGCTATTTTCGGTATTCTACTCATCAAAATTTTATTTTTATTTGCAGTTTTTTGTGAATTATGAATTGGGACTATGTGGAATATAAGTGCTTATGGGGTATGAGTGTGTTGATGGTGATAAGTCTACTTTTGTACTAGAGGGTGATAAGTCTACTTTTTCTTTTCCTCAGACTAGCAACCTGTACTCGAGGGTAAAAAAAGTGTATCTTGAGCCGCATCTAAGCTTGAATTGATATTGATCTAATGTTGTCATCTTTGCTTGATCTTAATTTACTTTAGTCAAGAGTTAGGCTTGAAATTTTGCTATAGACCAGCCATTACTTAAGCTTAATTTGGAGGAGCTTTCATCACTCTCATCTGTTTCCAAGCAATTGCAGCTTTACATGTAATCCCCTCACTTTTTATGTTAATCTTTTCTGTTGCATTCCTCTTGGTGGGTTCTCACATCGAAGCCACCTTAAAAAAACAAAAGTTGTGCCGTCTCTTTGCAGCTGGTGGTTGACCGGATGGGGAATCAAAACTAGGTGTGAAGGAGCCAAACTATGATGGAAAAAGTTTTGTGTTCCAATGGAATCATTAGTCTCTCCGGTAAAATTTCTCCTTGTGTTTGCCATCCTTCATCCGAAAGGTTCCAAAGTTTGACAGTTTCTGTGTGTGAATTAAGTATGCTTTGGACCTAATCACTGTTCAACAGTTTCTGACGCTTTACGTTTAGGTCTTCATTAATTATGTGACTCATGATAATTGCCCTATGATCAAGTCACGTTCATGACGCTTGGACATAGATAGAAAGAAACAAACTATTGGAATCAACAACGATGGAGTGGTCTGTGTCATCAACTAGATGGACAAATGGGCAGATGGAGATGAGCACCAAGAAGAACAGGCACCCAGGGAGAGTGGTAGTAATCCTCTCTCGCCAGTCAACAATGGGGATGTGTTGCTGAGGCAGTGGAAAAGCAATCCGTGGACGATCGTCACAGACCAAAAGAAAAATGATGTGAACATGGGAAGAACATAAATTGCACACCCTTCCAAAAACACACACAAAAAGATTGTGTGGTCGAACTAGTTTTTTTTTTTGTTTTTTCAGGAGATGAGCTCGATGACAACACATTAGGGGGACCAAAGAAAAGAAGACAGACAGCACGAGAAGTAGCTTGACCCAACTCAATTGGTTGGCATGGTTGTACTTGTTTCTCTCTCTCTCTCTCTCTATCTATCTAAATAAAACCTGTACAAGCGAGCCTCTGGATATTTTGCTTGATGACATACCATGACATTAAAATAAACCACCCTCCGACTTAAAATCTGTGATCCTCGCAAAGTCGACAGTGGATTGGTTTTGACCGGCATAGCTTGTTTCTGGAAAGATAAATAATGGCATATACGTATGTATGTATGTATGTATGTACATCATCATCTCATCGGGTGAGATAACAAGTGAAGAGAAGAACTGGCACATCCTCGTAGAGTTTGTCTACGGTCCCAGCTGGGAGGGCCGGCGAACTCTTTGCTGTTGTTACCTGCAACTAAGAAAATGTGAAACATTGCAAGAGTTATTGGTCTTTAAGAATCTGATGGATGCAGTGACACTACTCCATGCCTCCTTTTTCTTTCCAGGGCGAGCGTGCCTCCCACATCTTCTCTCTTCCTCCGAGACATTATTGGAGGTGTGTGAGTTGGTTTCATCAACTTCCATGAATTTTTAGCAATTAAAGGCGCTGCTTTGTCACATGAGGGCCTACGATGATGCATTTGAGTCTTGGTGATGGAAAGAAACAGGATACGTATTAGCCATTAATAAATGGTGCTGCCATTGGAAAGCCATCGCCACTTTGCTGAAGCATCCGAGCAGAGGTTAACAAAAAAAAAAGCGAAGAACTGATGGTCGCTTTACGTTTGCATTTTGCATAATATGATGTGTCTTCTGGAATCATGATTTATGGGAAATGGGGGATTAATACCGAAAATTTATGACAAGTATCATTGGCTGTTAAAAAGTTACGCAATATTTTATTTGATGTAAAGGATCTGAACATTATTAGAAAAGAGAACAAAGAAGAAGAAGAAGAAGAAAAAAAAAAAGAGACATCTGACTCTGAAGAAGAAGTAAACAAAGATTTTGATTCCCAAGGACTTGTAAATGCAGGAAACGGTGGTCATGTGAAAGCTCTAATCATTTGGTTAAACTACTTGTATCTTTCTCCGTTTCCCATGACAGCGGGACGGATGTGTCCCCAAGAACTTGCTCTACTCCTCTTCACAGTTGTACAGGATTGAAATGACATGCAACAGGGAACGCAAGAGCTCAAAGGTAGGTAGAGTGACTGTGTTTGAGGCTACCGAAGGGAAATGTAAGAAAATTCTGATAAGAATCCTGTCTTTCTATGTCGCGTTGACTTGAGTTCCAAGGGGGAAAAAAATCTTGAACATCTGTGTAAAATTTTTCCTACTTTTAAAGAGATTGAATAAATACATTAGGCACCAAGAACAACAAAATTACACTTGTTTATTCTGTCAATTAATCGTGACAAATTATGTTCTGCATGTATTTAGCTCCCGGGTAAGCTGGTGAGTCAACGAGGTACCATCCATCATTCATTGAGTGTGTGTGTGTGTGTGTGTAAAAGGTGAAACGATCACTTCCTTTCCGACCATCTTGTCTATCTTTGACTTCTGTGAGGAAATCACACAAATTAGGTTACATGTAAAGAAAAATAGCCCCAAAAAAAATGTTGAACTTGAAAAGGTCAATACAATCATCATTCTCGCATGGATTCAAAATCACAAATAATGAAGAATGGACCACAATCTGTCTTCCAGAAAAAAAATTGGCTTTCCTCTGGGTGTGAGTGAGATCTACGATGAAGCGCCAACAAAGACGGTTTCTCCAAGCTGAAGAGCCAAGCAGGTTTGCAGAACATGAATGGATCCTTTTGTTGGTTCGTTCAGTAGCGAGGCTGATGAATATGAGCAGAAATCGACGAAGAGAAGAAAAAAAGTTGTCCAACAATCTGTCTGCATCCGAGCACTGCACTGCAGCTAAAGCAACTTCACAGGATCATGGAATATTATCTATCCATCTCTCAGAATTTTGCATCAAGAAAGAAAAAGGAGGGGAAGGAGAGAGAAAGAAGAATCCATCTTCCTCCTTTGTTTGTTGTTTCTCTTGTTTTTTTTTCCAGTCGGGGACTACCATGTCAGTGTTATTGTACAGCTACTGGTTATCATCCTATAAGAAAGAGTTGCCACAGCTACCCATATCCACCCTTCTCCTCATCTTCCAAGTCTTGGCCATGACACAGAAAATTTGGAACCTGTTGAGAGAGATCGCATTGTCTGTTTGACAAATCAACTTTTTGATGGAAGAGTCTGGTGAGCAGAAAGTGGACAAACATAATGGGAGACTGATTAGACTTTTGGCTCAGCATGGGCATATCCTCCTCTTGTCACAGTTCATCTCACCCTCAAGTTGGTTGTTAAAACCTTTCTTTTTGAACCATGGCTTCATGAGGTCATGTTCTATACATACTTGTCAAAAAAAAAAAATATATATATATATATATATGCAAACAAGCTGATCAATACATGGTCAAGTTTCCCTCTCTATTATTTTCATTATTTGAGTAAATGAATTGGCTAATATGCTCAAATGTGAAAGGTGAATGAAGAAGCATTCTGAGTGTTGTGACATCACTTGCATTATATATGCAAACATCTCATGACTGTTTAGAGTAAAAGATGAAAACTTTGACTGTAATAATACATTTAGAATAGAAAAAGAAAGACATATCTGGGGAAGAAAAAAAAAAAGACAAGACTTTCTTTACATCAAGATTCCATTTTATAAGTTTGTATTGGATTCATAATCATCAAATCTCCACCATTTTAAAGTTTAACAATGGGAAAAAAACAAAAACAAAAAAGATTAGCTGATTGCAAACAATTGGTTGTGATGTTGTCATTGCATGCCATATCTCATCACTGACCCATTCAATAAATTATTCTTCACACCTAAATCTGTCAGAGGTGCATGATAGGCAGACTAGATAGATAGGGAGAAATGGAGTAAATGCAAGAAGCCAAGCCCGTCCAACCCCACTCGAGAAATGTGTGATGCGTTCCTCTCCTTCCCTCCTCTCCTTTCAAGTGTACCTAATGAATCTCTTCAATACTGCCACCCCCTCCCTTTCCTTCTCCTGTGTGAGAGCTACTGACTGCACAACAGCACCAAATCCTCTTTGGTTGCAGTGATGGTTGCCAGAAGGAGCTGCTCCTTGATGGATCGATTCGATGCTCCATGACAACTACCTCACTTTGAAGTTACTGTGTCCTCTCTCCAAAGGTCCCCCATGCATGCTGAAGGAATCACATCAGGCTAAAGTTCTCTAAGCCTTTAGCTGATGCATATACATGTTGATATCAGTGCATCTTAATTAAAACTAGTAGTGATCGTCTTACAAGAAGAGAGAGAGAGAGAGAGAGAGAGAGTTTATGCTGATTCAAAAGAAAAGGAGAGTACTCAGTAAAGACAAATAGAACACCGGATGATATGTCCTCGAATATGTATATTTATTTATACATTCGTTCAAATACATTTGTGTGGATCAATTTATATCTACATCAACCACATCTCCAGGCATTTATATTTCTGCTAATTAAAACCAATCTGAACCAAAGCAGATCGGACGTAGCATCAGCTAGAAAAATTGTTTAAGCTAAAAGAACCGTGATCGAGTTCTTTGCTCTGCACCGACTATATAAACAATTAGTCATTGCCAAAGATCTCGGTGGGGTCAACTCTATGGATCCTCTGCAACCTATCACGTAGTTGAAATTTCATATCAGATTGCATCACAAAATTTTGCGTCACTGTTTCTATCATGCAATTTTGCTTATCATTTATCTGGTGGACGAATATTTAAATTCTGTGATAATTCAATAACAATTATATTTGGCGATTGTCCGAGAAAATATCTTCTTTTGGGTTTTTCCTAAAGGGTACTCATTTTTAAAATTTTCAAACCATCATATTTTATTTTTAAAATTTCAAAAAATACTCCCCAAAAGCTGTCATAGTATTTTTTTTTCCCCCCATTCAAATCCATTTTTTTAACGAATTATTTACAATGTTTTACGGGTTATTTTTGTTTTAAAAATATTATATAATATTTTTTGTTTTAAAAAAATACTATGATATCAAAAACATAGTATAGCATTCTTTTTTTAGAAAAAATACTATATAATATTTTTAAAACACTATATAGTATTTTGTGAATAAAAACCATCCCGCAAAACATGTAAATAGTTGCGGAAAAAAATTGGATTTGAGCGAGAAAAAATGATGAACTTTTTTAAGAGATACTTTTGGAACATTAGAAATAGGGGTGATTATTTGAGAATTTTGGAAAATGACTACCATATGAGGAAAACTCAAAAAGAGAATATATTGTTGGGACAATAACTTAATTAAGATACAAAATATATATTATATATTAAATTAAAATATTTTAAAATTTATATTTATAGATTTCAGTAAAACATTCTTGGGCCTCTTCTCTCTCTCTCTCTCTCTTTTGACTATAGTATCTATAGGTATCTTAAACACATCTCCACACTATCTTAGATGTGTCTGCCTGATTTTGTCTTTCATCAGAGCTACATCTAATTGTAATATTTTAATTATCTTTAATACTTTTCATTTGGAGCATTCTATTTAATTGTTGACCATTTTATTTTATTTTTATTACATAACATACTATATTTCTTTATTAGATCACGTAAATTCCATGATAATGTACACAAATGTTCATCCATAACTTTATTGCGTTTTCTTTCTGTTGCTACGTTTCTTATTTGTTTAAACTGAAACTTGCATGAGTGATCTCCTTTTTCACAAACCAATTGGTTTCTTCGATTTGTTCATCATAATAAGAAAGTGGGATTAATCCAAGCAATAAACAATAGGTCGATCTGATACCACTATACCTTACTCTGATTGAGAAAGAGACGGGTGACAAGCAGTTAATGGTAGGCCGAGCATATTAAACCTACAGTTCTTCACATTTCCAAGACACGGGAGGAAGGAGAAGGAAGAGCTGTTGGTTTGCTTGGACAAAACTTGGAAGCTAAGAAAGAGAAAGACTAACAACAGCAAACAACTTTGCACAAGAAACAAAAAGTATGGAAGGCAATCCAAGCAGCAACTACTTCAAGCACAATGACTGTCCCTGGTATTTCTCCCATGCACAGACAAGGTCACACCCTTCTCTCTCTCTCTCTCTCATGTGCCTACTGCATCATCAAAGGCAAACTGGCCTAGGAAATCTCAACACAAAATGAAACAGTGCTGCTGCGGAAGGTTAGCAGCAGCTCACCACCATCTCTCTCCACTCCTCTTTGTTGTGAGTGAGAGAGCATAAGAGCGAGCAGGCCATCCTTGGACCGTTTCGATCGCTCCGAGCGCATTTATCTCCACTTCGTTGCGTACCCTTTTTTCTGCATTGAAGTGAAGAGGACCAGGAGGGAGGTGGAGAAGAAACAAGAAGAGCAGCAGCAGCTATACTAGTTGACATTGAAAGCTTTTCCTTCTGATTCCTCCTCTTCATCTCCCTGCCTCTTTCTTTCGTCTCTCTCTCTCTCTCTCTCTCTCTCTCTCTCTCTCTCTCTCTCTCTCTCTCTCTCTCTCTCTCTCTCTCTCTCTCTCTCTCTCTCTATACAAATTAATGGCAGTTCAATCCTGATACCCCTGTAACTTTCCTCGTTCGAGTTTTCGGTCAAGTTCCGATCTTGATCGGTTTTATAGATGGTTTCCCATTAGTTTCTGTGTGAAAGGTCGAATCTTGAGTGGTTTCCTTGGGAAATTTTTGGTTGCTGGATTGACGCAGAAGCGATCGGAGGAGAACGAGATGGACTTTCCTCGAGCCGCGCCTGGTTTCATCGATCCGTCCGCGTTATTGCTCGCCAATGGAGGTGAGATGTGGCAAAGTTGGCTCCTTTTTGGTCTTCTTGAACGCTATGTTGTGGGTTTCTGAGGTTTGTTTCGTCTAACAGCAGCGCCGAATCCGAGGAAGAGAGGTCGAGGAGGCATCGCGTTCCCGGAGACGGCACCGCCGCCGCCGCCGCAGCAGCTGCAGGAGAACCACCCTGTTGACCTCCTCTCGCTACAACCACAACGTACATCGGCCCCGCTTGGGAGCTTCGCCCAGCACCAGAGCCTCCCGTCTCTCCTAGTTTCCACCGGCCTCCGACTCTCCTTCAAAGATCGATGCCAGCAGCAGAACCAGAAGCAGTCCAACGCTCTTCTATCTTCTTCTTCCTCCTTCCTGTCGTCCCTTCTGTCCGAAGAACTCACCACCCACATCAATCAACAGAAGGGCGAAATCGAGCAGTTCCTTCACGTCGAGGTACTATTCTCTCCACCTGCCTCTCCCGGATTGCTTGGGCTCCTTTGGTCTTGGTAATAGAAGGACTTAAAGATTGAATCTTTCATCTTCTATGGCAGGCAGAGAAACTGCGAAGGGGGTTGGCGGAGAGGCGGCGGAGGCACTACCGGTATTTACTAAGTGCAGCCAACGAGTCAGCCGCCCGACGGCTACGAGAGGAGGAGGCGGAAGCGGAGCGGGCGGCGCGGCGGAGCGCCGAGCTCGAGGGCCGCCTCGCCCGCCTCCGAATCGAGTTGATGGCATGGAAAGCCAAGGCCACGGCCGACCAGGCGACGGCAGCTTCCCTCCAGGCCCAGCTCCAACAGGCTGCCGCAGCCGCGGCCCAGGCGCGGGGCGGCGAGGCGTCACCGACCGAGGACGCCGAGTCGACCTTCATGGACCCGCACCGAGTCGAGCAGGGGCGGGCTTGCCGCGCCTGCCGGGAGCGCCTGGCCTCGGTGGTGCTCCTCCCCTGCCGCCACCTGTGCCTGTGCGACGCCTGCGACGGCGGGGGAGGTCCGGTAGAGTCGTGCCCGGTTTGCGGATGTGTCAAGGCCGGGAGCGTCCGAGTCTACCTCACGTAAGACTGCAAATCTCAGCCGTTCAAAAGATCTCAGTAAACACAAAAAAAAAAAAAAAAAAAAATTAAAAATAAATCACACGAAAAAGGGATTAGAAAAAGACAGTCCGACGCTTAAAACTCTTTTTCTAACCATCTTTGGAAATATTCGAATTTATCCTAATTTAATTTGTTTCGATTATGGATCCAACACCAACTCGTTAATTGTGCACCTTCGGCCGTTTGATTACCATCATGTGGCAGAGAACTAGGAAGGCCCATCGATAGTCTAAATGGGCTGGCCCAACTCATATATGTATTATATGTCTGCAATTTAGACAAATTAAGAGTTCGTATTGATCTAATTTGTGTTGATCAAATGCTTATTTGACGTGCAATCTCGTATTTCTTACATGACAAATTAAGAGTGCCAACATTCTTATCTTCGCAGTAATAACCTATTGCATTATTAAAGAAAATGAGGAAGCGTGGAAATTTTGCATGACGATGGCAATTCCAACAATAAATTCCGATGATAATAATGATATAAAGTAATTATGATTGTGGGGATGGTGATAACGTTGATCGTTGATGATGATGATTGTTCGTCAACAATGGGTATTAACATATTAACGATGTAAATGATAATTTACCGAGTCTAAATAAGAGTTTTCTTCGTATGAGTTAATTAATTTTGGTTTTAATAAAAAATTCTCTCTCTTCAAAACCTCTAATCCGATGGATAATTTCTTTTATGTTCGACAATCCCCATGTAAAGCAAGCAGTAACAAAGTCAAATTTAAGAAAATTATTCACAATTGATGAAAAAGACAACAATTTCTATATTACGTATGTGTATTATTTCATGCAGAAATGGAGAATAAAAAAGTAAACAAAGAGTAATATGATAGATATATTATTTATCTACACGAATGGTAAAGCGGTGAAAACGGGATTTAGTATTTACATCTTTGCTATCAACAATCGAAGTGTTGCCAACAAATCTAGTTTGTTTCACTAATATTGCTTTGACAAATTCCGATTTATTCATAGGAGATGAAATTTTCACTAACAATAGAATGATAGTTATTTCATTTTTGAATTATGCAGTCATGAAAAATACTATATAGAAGAAAAAAAAAAGGGGATCATTTAGCCAAATAAAACCTAACTAATGATCAAAAGTGACATCTGAGATTTTAGCTTGAGTCCTAATTGACACCAAAGAACTTAACCTCATGAACTTAACTCTTTGCTCTTCTGGTCAGTGAATTGGATAAAGAATCAATCATATTATTTCCTTATTTCAACAAAGAACTATCGGTATGAACACTGTCTCTTTTTAACTAAATGAGCCAAAACTTATGATTCTCCAACAAAAAGTTCCAAAGGAGTTTTGGCCAAACAGCTTAAATATAGTTCAAGTGAATCTAGTGATCACCTAATCAATGACCACAGTCTTGGGATGTTTGAACTATACTTTGTAAGGAATGCAGGCCAAACACTATGGGAAACTAAAGAGACTCCCATCCTTCGAAGGTGTTTGCTTTGATGAGTTAGGAGAAGAGGCAGAGGTTAGACTTTGCCTCATTGTTGGACTGTTGCATCTCTACTGTTCACCCACTGAAGCTGTAGAAATGAGAGAAACAGAGTTTGGTGATTGGTTTTGTTTTACTGTCAGGGTTAGCTTTACTGTCAGGGTTAGCGAGTTTGGACTCAGCATCTTTCTCCAAGGAAAAAAAAAAAAAAAGAAGATTAATTTATGTTGAGTAGAAAGAAAGTTGTGAAGGAATCACATCACTCTCTGATTTCATGATTTGAAAACAGGGTTTTGTTTCTTCTGTCCATCCTGGAATGGGTAGAGATGCATGAACATAGTTATGAATCATAACAGTGTTTGTATATTCATGGATGTTGATAGATTTAGTGATTTCACTTCTACATTTTCTATATAGTCTATCCTGATATGTCTGAAACCAATTATGGTCAGAAGCGCAAAGTTTATGACACATCTAAAAACCCAACGACGTTCAACATTGTCTATGAGGTCTATATTGATAAGCTTGAAAAGTTGACATGCCATCTCATAATCTCCTTCTTGAGACTTTTGCATTCATTTTACTTAGTTCATCAAAAGGTAATGATGGTGGTCAAAATCACATAGCCAAGTCTATAAGAAAGTTGTGTTAGGCTTTTCTTCCTAATCTCAGACCCTCTGTGTTTGAGTTGAGCAAATCATAGGTAGATGAATTATGAGAAAGGAATGAATGCATATGAATGTAACAGATCAAGGAATGGAACTGGAAAGATTATTGTGCTAATCTATAGAGTTCATAATTTAGTGATCAGAAAAGGGTTAAAGTTAGTGTCATTCATGTTAGAACAATTTATGGTGTGTGAAATAGAGACGCCAATCACCACCTCACCCTTCAGCACTAGGATGGAGTAATCCTCATTAGACTTCATTCCCAAATCAAATGCCTCTGTGCATACAACTCAGTGAGATTGCAGCTATGTGGATAATAATTTGATCATCAAATGTTCTCTCTCTCTCCCTATATATCTATATATATATATATATATATATTACAAATCAGTGTGATGCTTTCGTTTATAATTAATTGACAAGAGAACATGGATAGCAAATCAACCAAACAAATTAATACATTGTTTAAGCTGTGATGAAAGAAAGCAGGCACCACCTGTTGCAATAACAGTGTTCTTCTCCACAAAGTAGAGAGGCTTTAGACTTGGGCGGGCTTCCTTAGAGTCGCTCACAAGATCAAAGTATATTTTGATTTCAGTATCATTGGCAGAGATGTGGATGGATTCTGTCCATTCATGTATCTCTGCTGCTGCCTCGAGAAGCCACTGAGAGACTATAAACTAAGCGACATCAAGTCTGCCAAAGAAATAAAAGATTTGTTCTTTTTGCAGGAATGCACAGAAGACTTGTGATTAACGCAGGCTGACAACAAAGCTCTTATCTTCTGTTGTTGATGTAATTTCTTATACGTGGTAAACAATAACTTTACAATAATAAGATATATAATTTAAATAATATAAATATATATAAAAAATGACTTTTTTTTTATTTTATATATCAGTAATTTTACTACAATCGTTGTACCGGCCGGTGACGGTAAAAAGCCGGGGACAAAAGGAGGAAGCGATGACGTCATAGTCACGTGAGGATTGTTCTGGAGGGTTTGGCGTCGAGTTGGGGGCTCCGCACTCCCCTTTAACTACGATAATGCCACGGGGTGGTGTATATATATTATATATGTCACCAGTAGAGTTTTGAAGAAGCTTTTAAGGATTGATTGATCGCCGCGGTACGCTTGTCGACGTTCGCTTGGCTCTCTCCTCTTCATTCCAACTCCATTAGAAGGAAGACCAAAGGCGCCATTATTCGCAGCAGCGAGCCACGGTCTGCAGTCCACCTGTTCCCCGTGTCTCCGAGAGACCCACCATTATTGGAACTCCCAACCACCTCCCTTTTTATGACCCGCCCCCTCCCAGAAGCAAGCCGCCGTAGAAGCCTTGAGATCACCATGGACGCCTCTCTCTCTTCCCCTTCTCATGGATCGCTGAAGAACGACGCCGGCCTCGAAGCCGGCAACAGCAGCGCAGGGCTGCTTTATGACGGCTTCGACGACGAACCGCGTCACTTCTTGGACTGCTGCTCCCTCTGCTGGAAGCCCCTCGCCAGCAACCGCGACATCTTCATGTACAGGTTCGGTGTGCAACCCTCTTTGTTGGAGTCATTTGCCTTCTTCGTGGTGAGTGAATTGATGGGTGGGGGTGGTTGCAGAGGGGACACGCCGTTCTGCAGCGAGGAGTGCCGGCAGGAGCAGATCGAGATCGACGAGGCCGGGGAGAAGAGCCGGAAGCTCTCCGTGAAGGTGTCCAGGTCGAGGAAGGAGCGGCGGAAGAGTGGCGAGTCCCAGAAGATTCGCCTCTGGGCCGACACTTCCGTGGCTGGGTAACTGCGGCACACTCGAGATAAAGCTGTGGGTACTGTACAAAGTCGAAACCCGAGAGGGGTGGCAAAGAAGAAGAAGAAGAAGAAGAGTTGCAATAGGGCGACGAGTAACCTTTTGCCTGGGTTGAGTGAGGCTTCTTCATCGCTTTTGTTTGTTGTTCTTGATGAAGTTTGGTTGGTAATCGAGGCTTTCATCTGTTTGACTTCACGCATACAGAAAATTAAATGCTAAAAAATTCGTCTAGGTTTCCTTCCACTGGACAAAACAACAGACACCAACCAACATTTAACTCTTTTACTACAGCAGTAGACAGTTTCTTTCACATACTACCCCCGATCGAGTAGGCCGTGCAACAGTTCTGTGCTAAAGCAACACAGAGGAGAGCGGAAGAAAGAACTCCCTCCCAAATGTTGTTTCAAAGTTCCTTTCGATGACCAAAGGTTATTGGAAGCTATGCTGCTCTGTCGCCTTCACGAACAAAGGAATCACAACATCTGATGACCAAAGGTTATTGGAAGCTAAAAAAAAAAAAAAATGCACACTTCTTCGTAGTGTGGATTGATTAAGCTGTCAACTTGAAGACTGTTTTGTTTTCCATGCTGGAAACAAAGTGTGATGAGCAAACATATATGGCATGTAAAATGAGACATTCCATGTGACAGCTAAGTTCATGAAGCCAATCTCACTAGCTTCATCCCTCGTACATGGCTTGTCGCATCATCATCTATCGATAACTTTGTCGTCCATCCAATTAAGAAGAAGACTGTAAGATCTTGCATTCGATGAACAACATGAAACAAACAACGAAGGTTGCAGTGGAAGGATGTCAGATCAATCACTGCTCTATGCTGTGGTCGACAGAACAGGATTTGATGTAAGAATTTTGTTTATAATAATAACCTAACATAATATGTTGCAGTCCCCAACCCACTCACCCTCCCTTATGATGGGATTTACAATAATCATTTTGGAGGCATGATCTAATTATTCATACAAAATGCAGATATCTTATCTCTGAAGAGGAGGTATCGATGGTTAACCACATTAATATCATACATCAACCAGCAATTTTACTATCAAATTTAAGCCACACCATACAAGAAGATATTATTAACTAGTCATTGGTCCTAAGTGTGGTCATCAAAATAAATGTGTGTCACAGTTCAAATTACCTTTTACCACATAAAAAAGCATATTTCGAAGAAAAGCATATATGAATATATGATTGATGCAATAGGCAAACATCTATACAAGGCAAAGGAGCCATTCACTCTTTTCAAGACGCAAGCATAATTTACATACTACAATCTCAGCAGCAGCAGTACACATTTATAACCAAATTACTATTATTATTATTATTATTAGTAGTAGTAGTAGTAGTAGTAGTAGTAGTAGTAACCCACAAGTTGTTTCTTATAATTAGTTTTACCTTTTAACATTTTTATTACTAATTAGGATTAGTTCATCGATAATCTTCGCTTAGAATTTCTCACATTTCTTCAATGAGATAGGCTAATCAGTTAGCAAGTTTTCTGTCCATAAAATTATTAATGCTACTAGTATGGATTAAAACAATAACAGATTGATGTTTCAAAATTTCTTTAATTTTCATAATTAGCTAGTTAGAGTAGTTGGCTAATGCATATACACTGTACGTATACGTATGATAGGTCTAATATCTTCATTAGAATCTATACCTTTATGATTGAATCTCACATTGTCATTTTCTTATTCCTATTTATCCAGCTCAATCATCATAAGCTTGTCATAGCCTTCATAATCGAACTCCACATTGTCAGTTTCTGATTCTTTCTTAATTGGCTCAATTGTCAAAAGCTATACTTGTTTGCAATGGTTTTCATCATAATGCGAGCACAAATCCTTTGTTAATCATTCATCGGGTTCGTCTCCGATCGGCTTTTGGAAGTTCAAGATTTGGCTGGGAATAGATGGGGTGAGCGGCTTGCTGATTACCCATCTATTGATGCCTCTATTTCGACGAGTGTCTATATTGATTTTTTTTTTATGCACGCTGGCAAATGATATTGCAGCCATCATGGTACGGGGGTGGCAAGCTTTAACTTCACACCTTAAATCTCGAGATTAAGTCCCTCGATAAATTTTTTCATCAATTATTTTTCGAACTAATCTCGGGTTTGATTCGATAGGCGCTCAAATATGCTTTGGTATTCCTGTACTGTGGAAGTCTGACGGATTTCTATTAACGTTCTCGTACTCCGACGGTCCGAAGTGAATCAAGAGCTCTCTCTTGAAATGTTCACATGAAAGGACTCCGTGATAGATCTTGTACAAATCATGTCATCGGATCATAACTCATTCTAGTTGAGTATAAGTTATCTCTACCATGGATTCTTCTGGGATCCTATGGAAACAAAAAAAAATTTAGCACGTGAGATCCAACCGATTGAGTTGCCCATGATCACATTTTTCATATCAGTTGCCCTTGAAATCATAACTTTCTCCATACTAAGATTTGTCAGATTGATTTCTTTTGAATTCACGAAAGAGTGCTTACAAATTATCTTCTATGCCGGCTTTGAAAACTTCAAATCTTGGTTCCAATGAGTTATTGATCATCGTTGCATATCTTCAATTCCTATGCCAGTGAGGGATCCCTACTGTCGAGGCTATGGTGAGGATGGTGAGGAAGTAAAAAGAAGCTATGGCAGCCAGCAAGTAAGGAAGGTTGAGGGGTGAAAGTTGCTCTGTTTAGATCACTGCAAGTAAGGAAGGTTGCTGTGCTGTTTTTGTTACTGCATGAGGTGAGAGTACTGCGGGTTCACCAGCGTCCGGGGTTGCAGCGACTTCGCTGTGACCGTGGAATTGATGGTGACGATAAGTTACTGATGTTGTTGCATAGGTGGAGGGCGGCAGTAGCATCAGCGAAGCGATAGCGAGGGCAGCAGCGGTGTCCCCAGCGACGGTGCAAGAGATGGCAGCAGTAGGGGAAGGGAACGCTGGCGGCGGAGGGAGCAATGCTGATTCCAGCAGCGGCTGGCAGCATGGCTGCGTTGGTTGCATGTGGTAGGTGAGGGTGATCAAGAGCCGCGGCTGGAAGCAGTGGCGGAAGATGACAGCGGGCAGAGCAACAGATGAGGCGATCAGATGCTACGACTACGATGGTGGCGTCGGGCAGAGGAAGGCAGCAACAACGGCGGCTGCGGCCATGTGGGCTGAAGGCAGCAGATGAAGGAGGGAAGGTGGGGGTAGGTTGGCAGCGATGGTGGCGTTGGCGGAGGAAGGCAGCAGCAACCGTAGCTGCGGTTGCGTGGGCTGAAGGCAGCAGATGAAGGAAGAAAGGTGGGGGGCAGGTTGAGGGAGCAATGACAATGGTCAAGCGAGGTAGAAGCGGTCAGTGTTGGAGCAGGGGAAGGACAGACGAGGCGTTGGCAATAGAGGACTAGTGGCCTGCGGCGGTGGGGAAGAGCGGCAGGCGCGACCGGCGATGGGCTATGGCACCGCTGCGGATTGCAGAAGGGGTGGCAGGGCACGGCTGCAGGGATATGGCAGCATTGAGGCAGCGACGACAGGCGACGGGCGGTGAAGGCACTAGCGACGCAGCTGGGCAACGGCGAGGGCTGGCAGCAATGGCATGAACGACGGCAGCAGAGGAGGGGAGGAAAAGGGCAGCGTGTTGGTGCGGTGGTGACAGTACGGGGGCAGCGGCAGCTGTTGAGGAGGTGGCGACACGGTTGGGCAGCGGAAAGCAACGGCGACGGGGGAGGAAGATGAAGAAGTTGAGGGAGATAATATTGGGATAGGGGTGTCCGACAAGACTCTACTTGTCCGTGACCGAGAGCTGAATGCGGGGGGTAGCAACGGCGACGCTGCCAGCAGAGGAGGAGGCAGGGCGATAGGGGCCTGAAAGGGAGAAGGGCACTGGCGTAGCTGCGATTGGAAACAGCGGCGGCGGTTGGTAGATGAGAGCAGCGGCAGGGTGCGGCGGTAGCAACGATGACGCTGCTAGCAGAGGAGGAGGCAGGGCGACAGGGGGCTGAAAGGGAGAAGGGCGCTGGCACGGCTGAGGGCTGGAAAGCGGCGGCTGGGATCGCCGATGGGCCGATCCGTTGGCCGAGAACAACGGCAGCGGCCCTTTGAGTAGGATCTGGCGCGGCTAGCTCTTCCTTCTTCTCCTCCTTTTTCTCTCTCTCTCTCTCTCTTTTCTTTTTCTTTTTTTTCTTTCTGATGATAGCTGCAGTGAATATAGAGAAAAACTGCAAGGTAACTATAATCTAGGGTTAATACGACATCAACAGCAACGATTAATCTTTAAAATATTAAAGATGATCACGATGACGATGGTAAGGGCGACGACAATAATTATTAGGAACCTAAAGGTTTCAATCGAAGATAAACGGTTATTGTAGGGTGAACAACGAGACGTCAAGAACGCTGCTTTGATATCAATTGATAGGAACCCCTAAAATTACATCATGGATGAAGCTGAAAAATGAGGGATAAACAATCACTTCAATAGAATCAAGACTCCTCAATCAACCCTCCTTAATCTTTATAGGGGATCGACTCTGCTAGCATTTTGACCTATTAGCTAAAATATATATTCTTCGTTGATGATTGTTTAAAACAAAATAATTTTATCCTAATTTAAAATAATTTTTTTTAACCAACTCCTAATTAAATTTGAACTCTTAAAATAGACTCGACTCATAATAAGACTCTTAATCAAATAGACTCCAACTCCTATTAGGACTTTTAATTGAGTTGACTAAACCGACCAACATCACTCAATAACATGATGATCTAATCATGTTAGGATCCTTTCGGTATTAAAATACCTTGTTAGATTACCGTCAAATAAACAAAAAAAAGTTACAAAGAAAAGCAGAAGTGACTAACCTTGCAAATTGAGACATAGAAATTAATAATTAACCATAAAAGTTACACTTGGCACAGTTGTTACAAGGTTAAAATAAAACAACTTGAGTTAGGACAACCCAAAGTGGATATTATCCCAAACGCAAGGATAGGTTAACACTTTCTACTTCTGAACCCCCTCCAGATTCAACAAAATTCTCTTTGTTTAGCAGCTCAGCTCCAATTCATGGTTTGTGAATTTTGAAGCCAAATACCCTGGGAACATACTTCTGTGATGGCTTTTGTGGCTTGAGGTGCCCGTAAGTCATCAGAAACAGGTGAGGAAATGTTGTCCCAAAGTAAGCTCCATCAATATCTATAAGCAAGGTCAAGTGACTTCCAAATTTCCAATACAGGTGACTAAGCTGAGCCGCTAGTGTACATGTCTTTGTTACCAAATCGAAAAAGCAGCTACTAGAGAGTGTAGACTCCAGGAGCGAATACATGTAATAACTAATACAGCAACCCATGGATGGTTATGGTTTAAAATTCCATCATTCACTGTTGCTCTATATGCAAAAGTATTCCAAGACAAGGGCCAAAAAGAAATTATGTATTAATTGAAATTACAGTCAGGCAGAAATCATGTAAACAAAGCAGCATATCAAGAGGCATATACTATTTTAAAGATCTTGTCATAATCTGACCAATTTGAACGAAATTTGCTAAATCAAAAAGGATACTGCCTTGATACTTGGATCTTGGATAGTATATATCTTCACATTTGGGACAATATATTTTCACAGTAGTTGATCGAGGTATGTCCGACTGCCCAACAGGAAGACAGGGCTGGCCACAACAGTAAACTCGAGGGCATCTTCCAAAATCATAGTTCTTGAATTTCTCTAGCTACATAAATTGTCACTACCAAGTGTCATTAATGACAAACTAAGAAACCATAAACACAGAGGACAAAATACAAGACCTTACCATAGCAGCCATCCCTTTACTGGTTAATATATATCGAACATGAATCAAACCATAAAGCATCTCTGCTGCTGATTCAACTAGCTCGTTTTGTTCCTCAGTGAACATGTCTCCTGCCCAGATGTAAAATTCATTGAAATTGTCTTCAAATTCCAGCCAAAGAAGCATGCATAAATTATCAGTGCAATAACCCAGTAAAAATAGTGATGAAAATGTAAAGAAATAATGAGGTACAAACCGCAAGGCTCATATCAGAGTTTAATGTATAAACTTTTTGTTCACATATATATTACTTCTGGCACCTTTCTCTTTTTCTATTTGTTGTCTATCTATATATGGTTGGTTGGGGGTGGGAGAGGTATGGTTTGACCAGGCTTGTCAGCAACAGAGAAAACATCAGCATGGGAGGAGGAGATAATTCCCATTCCAAATACCACCAGTAATATTCAGGAAGCACAAACTACTGGCAATTAATTAACAACCCAAAGAAACATATCAGTTATCACAATACTCAGTCTACCAGCTGACCACTGCATATTATCTGTCATTTCTCCACCTCAAGCACCGCCACTCTGAAAAGAAATTGTTGTTTACCCAGAAACATATAATATTGATTTTTATATGTTACAGCAAAATTGTGGCCATCATTTCTACTCCTTAGACAGAGATTAAAATCTAAAACTAGAAAACACTGTCATAGACTTCTGGAATCTTAAAGGTCCCATAAGTCGGTCGGTTGGTGCATATATGACTTGCCACCATTCTATCAATCTATTTCATGTTGCTATATGGCGCATTACTATGTGCATCATGCAAATTAAAGCTAGATATTGTTGATCCTGAGAAAATCCCAAATTTCACCAGAACCAATGATTAGATGACTTGATGCAAATTTATGTTGAAATTTGCTTAGAATGTTGATTGCCTGAATTTAAGAGTATGTGATTCTCTTAAATTTAAATGGCATGGATTTAGGAGGAGTTAGGATTAACTCATGTCATCAATTGATTGTCATCATAAAAAAGGAAGAGATTGTTGAATCTCAGATTTTTGATGATGAAATCAATAGATTGGTTATTGATCTAACATGTGTTGTTAGAGTTGATTGATGCAGGATTAACTACGACAGAGAGAATATGACAATCAGAGGTTTGGCAAAAGTCAAGTCCATGCATCGACCGGGGTTCGAATGATGCGGTTAGAAACTCGCCAGGAGTGCGTCGAGAGCTCGCTGAGGGTATCGGGAGCTTGCCAGAATGGTGCAAGGGAGTTCGCCAAAAGAAGACCGAGACTCGCTGAAAGATTGTCGGGGGTAGCAAAAAGCTTGCCGGGAGTTGAGATGATCTTGAAGTGGATGTGTTTAACAATTATGGTTGTAATTAATTAAGTCATAGTTAGCATCGTGCAGGTTTAACCACGATGGGAGGAGTTACAGATCATACATGGATCCAGGATCAAGCTTAGGCATTGGGCCAAGGATTGGATGATGCGGAGGGAGCTCGCCGAGAGTTCACTAGGAGATTCGCCGAAGGGATCAGGAAGCTTGCTAGGAACACGCCGGAAGATCGCCGGAGGAACACCGTGAGACTCACCGCTGGAGATTCCGGAGGTTACCGGACGTCGGGAGTGAGGTCATTAAGCTTGGTGGTCATGTTTGATTGTAATATTTAAGTCATAGGTTAAGAGTGAGTTCAATTTGAGTGTGATTTGGAAATCAACTCAAAGAGGCAACCGGGTCCACTATGGGGTTTGATTGAGCTCAGGTTGAGCTCAATTGATTGACCAAAGAGTTGGTCAACATTAGGTTCAAGCCGAAATTCGAAAAGTGGAGGGAACCACTTTTCTAAAGATTCTGACGGGTCAACCGTCGATGAGCAGCGGTTCAACCGACATTGCCCAGGATTTCGAGCGGCTGAACCGCCCGTACCCAAGAATTTGGGCACTTTCGGCAGTTGACCCGCCCAGGTCAGTGGGTGAACCACCCGTACCCGAAGTTTGATTTTCCGGATGAGTTTGATTTTGACTCCAAATTCTGAAACCATTTGGGGCCTATAAATACCCCAAGTTTTCTTGCATTACATACAACAATTTTGGGGATTATATTCTGAGAAAATATTGTGTGTGAATTATAAGAAAAAGAAAAGAGGTAAGGAATGATCCAAGAGTTGTAATCTTGTCTCCCTTGTAAGTGTTGTAAGGGTTTGATTTTCACCCAAAAGAGATCAATAGTGAACGTCGGTGTGCCTCAAGGAGGAAGACTCGGAAGTGGACGTAGGCCGGTTAGTGCCAAACCACTATAATTGTAACTATTCTTACTTCTTTGATTTACTGCTTACAATTGCCGGTTCTTAATTGATTTCAAAACACATTTAGACGGTTCCAATTTTTTATTTACGTTTTAAAATCAAGGTTTCGAAATCAAGCACTTCACTTACGACATTGCATATCGCCTTATTTGGATTTGCTTGTTCTTTTTAAGTCGCCTGTAAGCAAGAAGCTTAGCACTTCTCTATAAGATTCACTTGCTTAACTTAGACGAAAAGCTTCACATTCTATATCTTGCTTCAAGCGAAAAGTTTTTTATTTAAAACGTTAATTTACTCTTGTACTAATTCACCCCCCTAGTGCCAATTGATCTTAACAACAATCAATTTCGACCGTCGTCGGTCGCTGTCAGGCGGTAACGGTCGTTTTCGATCGTCATTGACCACTATCAGGCTGTAACTGAAATTTCGACCGTTACCAACCACTTTCGGGCGGTAACGGTCGATTTCGACCGTCGGGAGCTGCTGTCGGACTATAACGGTCAATTTCGACCGTCGCGACCGATTTCGGGTGGTATCAACTGAGGGAGAAGAAAGGGGAGACCCTGGAATCCGACGCTGCTCTCCCGATCCCGATCCGTCACCAAGGCTTCGCGAAATCTCCCCGCGTGGGATTCTCAGGGAGAAGATGTTTCTTCTCCCCATGCAGGGAGAAGGAGAAGGAATGAGGCAACGTCGTCCTTTTTTTATTTTTAAAATTATATATATATATATATATATATATATATATATATATATATATATATATATATATATATACCGAACGATACTCTTGGGCATACTGCTCGGTACCGGCATACCGTACCATACCGAGTTGAGATCGATATGTCGGTATGGTACGGTTTGGCAAACCTTGGTTCCTAACAATGATCACTTTTTTTTTGTATAAGTCGAGCTCCATATTTTCTGAGAGTGAAAACAATAACTGCAATAGAAGGCATCTAAGTTACAGCTGATTGCTATCTTATAAAGAAAGAATACATTTTTAGCAAATATACTTTTCCATAAAATTCAAGATATCTAAAGTACAGCTGAATACTGTCTTACAAAGAAAGAATCATCATAAGCAAGCATACTTTTCCACAACATTATAGTAATCTTGCAATGAAGGAAAGCAGGGCACAAATGACAATGCTTGCTTAAAAGAACAAAACACTTCATTGGTGAAGATACTAAGTTTCATAGTAGTACACTACTTTTGCAACAATGAAAGGAAAGCCCAAGAAATCTGGCCTTTGTATGTTTTATAACTTCTTTGCTAGTTAGGGCTTTGCATCCCAAAAGATAGGTTAACATTCAAGTATTCCAAATAAAAGAAAATACATACTTGAAATAATGGTTTGCAAATTCTGATGAACTTTCAATTCCAAACTTTATCTGAATTCTTTATCCCAAAACTTCGAAAGTAAAGAAACTATGATATGGAAGATCAATAAATCCAGCAAGTTAGAGAAGGAAAGTTGTCTGCAAACTTTGCAAATAATGACAAAACTTTGAAGAAAAGTGTAACTAGCCTATGTATCGTAACTGCCAAGGAAGCCCAAAGCTACTAAAACACAGGAAATTATTAGGGTCCAAAGCTTGGAATACCAATGATGTTTAGCCATTTGAGATAGAGTCAAAACAAACTTGCATTTAATTAGGCAAGTCTCTGTTACAGGCAAGCAAGATTACCATTGGAAGATTCCACATCCAGGATCAGATCAAGAGCATAATCATAGTATGGGACTTGACTGCTTAGCCCACAAAGGTTGAAATCATCTTGTACGTATTCATCATCAACTTCGCAAAAAAACTCATTCCCTCTTAGGTTACAGAACCATGAAATCCAGGAGGTGTCTTCCCCATCAGAACCACTAACATCTGACTCTTCACTATCTGTTTCTGATTCTTCTGTGGCACCATATATTGCAAAAATTGAAAAATGCGTATAAGCAACAATGACAAATCATATGAGATAAGAATGAGTACTGTAAACAAGAAGAATATTAAACCTAGAATGATACCAAGTTAACAACAAATAGAAATAAAAACCAGAATATGTCAGGGAAAAAGGAGAACAAAAAGGAAAAAAATCATCATGGTTGATTGATAGCCCAACTCTATTAAAGGGGTCCAAAGAAATGATGGAGATGTCCAAGATAAACCAACTCTTGCTGCTAAGGAAAAAATTATCATTTCTCATGAAACTTAAGCTGCTGATTTTAAGGCCTTTGGCAGTTAATTACTATACTTTCCACAACTTCTAAAAATTTAAAATCACCTTAAATCTAAGAACTGCCAATTCAGGCCAACGCACGAGTTAGATTGCTGACAAAAATACAGAAATGTTTAATCCTGAAATCGATGACCCGCTCGTGCAACAACTACATAATACTGAATAACTGCAGCATACAAAGATTCTTCTTGTACCTTTTAATCTGACAATCATCAGTCAAAGAAATCACACTTTAGTTGGAAGTGAGTACCTTAATTTATCAAGATTGGGTAAACAATTGTTTTTACAATCCACCTCTTTCCTTCTTCCTTTAGTTAAAGAGAAAACACTCTTTAGGACAGAAATCTTTATCGATGAATATGGTTCACCAACAGGCCACATCCCAGCATGGTCAAAGAGTCACCTAAAGTTTAGCCCAGTCGATGATCCGGTCAGGAATGTTTAAAAAGACAAGGTAGTAAAATCTCTACAAAGGTTTTTACAATATATATTGCCCCAACCAATGGCTTGAACAAATGCTTCAACAAAAGTGAACCATTTTGCATAAAAAAAAATACTGTACTTCATCAACCAACATCTTTTTTAAGATAAAAAGTATCACTTCAAGAAATTGCATGAAAAGTGAAGAGAGACTACAAGCAAATTTAGCTGTACGATAAGATCCAGAAATTGAAGGCTTGTACTTTCAAACTACAAAAAGAATTCCATAATAATTGTACACAAAGAACCTTTGGATCCTGAGATATGATAGCACCTCACAGACTAAAAATAAGGATCTATATCACTTGTTCATTAAGCAATATCACAACCAAACTTCTGTGGGAGGTCTCCTCCCACTCTATGTGCTACTAGTTGATTGTATCCTGTTCAACAAGAACAAGTGCTAGATTATGTCTAAACCTAATATGATTACCAAACCAACTTATATTTGTCACTACCGTTTTTCTTATTTTGGGAAAGAGAACGCCGCAACATATGCAATTTATTTTCCCCAAACGCAACCATCTCTTCGAGTTGCATGTGTAAGTAGGCATAAAAACGTAAGAATCCAAACAGATATGTGGAAAAAAGAACAAAATAATCGACAACACCAAAGAGGTGAAATCTTAAAAAAAAAAAAAGAGTTGTTTTGAGACATTATATTGTAAAAAAAAAAACTTAAAAATAAATTCCAACATGGCAAAAAAGATAACGAAGCCAAAAGACAGAGAAACAAAAAATTTACCATCCGAGAGCTTGCTCTTGGACAAGGTTCGATGCTCGGGCTGCTTCCCTGAGTTGACGGACGGCATCGACAGCCTACCCTTCTCCTTGCCGTTCAAACCCCTCGAAGTCGACGGCGAGGACCTCTCCAGATGCCTGTCGAGGGCATCGTTGATCCGCTTTCGATCCGCGGCTCCAATATCCACCTTCGACCCGCAGCCTCCCCTCTCTCTATACATATCGCCGTCCTCTTCGAATCACTCACCACGTTTGTCCAAAAATGAAACAGCTGGAAGTCGATTCACCATTCCATTCGAAAAGAAGTTACAAGGAAACCCTAAAATCTGGAGAAAACGGCAAATCCGGTGCTACGGAGGCCCCGATTTGGAGAAGAACGAGAAGAAATTTGGCGCAGACGGAGGAAAACTAGAAGAGGATTCCCGTTCCCTGTTCCTCTCCTGAGGAAGGAGAGAGAAGGAAGGGGAGAGTTGAGAACGTCTCTCTGGGGTTGGAACAGGGGGGAGAAGAGGAAGGACGAGGGAGAGGGGCACAAAAGTAAATAGGTGTGTACTAGTTCGTTATGATTCGTAAATTTGATGAAATCCTGACCGTTCCTAATGGGACGACATTAGTTCCGCGAGTCATGGATTGCGGTCACCATATTGTTGACATGCCACATTTCTGTTGGCTGACTCGGTATGTGGTGGAACGGACCAAATTCCAACAATAAATCCCTCCTTTAATTTTGCTAATTAAAGTTAAGTTTGCAAAGAGTTTGGTTGTTAATTAATCGAAAATGTTGTTCAATTAGTTAGACACGGAGGAATTTCATAATTCGTCGAGACTTTGACTCCAATCGCTGCATGCTTTCATAAATGATAGATTTTGGTTTATTGATGTACATATAATCTTTTTCCATCATGTCTTAGTTAACAAATATTAGATTATATATAATAAATTATTAATATAATTATATATGTGATTTAATTTTTAAAAAAAATATTTTAACATTAAGATTGTATATCACTTAATACCTTATAGCTTTGCTCATATCTAAAATAATCCTTATATTTTTAAAAATATTACATATAAGCTCCTATTATCATGTCTTAGTTAACAAACGTTAATATTTAATTACCTGACATATTAACTCATAATATATTATTAATATAATAATATATAATTTAAATTAAAAATAAGACCATCATCAATGGCTATAGGAGGTGTCGTCATGGAAACGACCATCAGTAGTAGCATTGAACCATTGCTACCTAGTAAGGTGTGGTATACACAGTCTCTCCTACGATTGACGATAAGCTCAGGAGCTTTCGATCCTGCCTCAAGTAGACATGTGTCGACTAATTCGATGCTAAGCATGCAATGATCTTCTAGTCCATCTTCCTCCTAAGCTCCTAAGCATCTTCTTCCTTATCGCTTCTCACTTCATCCTCTTTTGTGCTTCCACCCGTCATGCGTACAACGTGGTGGTCTAGCTTTTCCTCACCTTTACCTTCGACCTCTCCTACCTGTACCTTTCCGCCTTCATCCACCGCTACGACATCCATCGCTTCATCTTCCTCGATAAAATAAATATTTTTTTAAACTTAAATTATATATATTATTATATTAAATAACTTATTATGAGTCAACATATCACGTAACTAAACTCTAATGTCTATCAACTCAGACTTTACTGGAGGGGCTTATATGCGACGTTTTTAAAAATATAGGGGTTATTTTAGACATAAACAAAATCATAAGGGCCTAAGTGATCTATGACTAAAATCACATGGGCTAAAATATATATTTTTTAAACTTAAATTATACATACCATTATATTAATAATTTACTATGAATTAGCATGTCATGTAAGTAAACTCTAACGCTTATTAACTTAAATTTGACAAGAGAGTCTTATATGCTGTCTTTTAAAATGTAGATGTTATTTTAGACATGAATAAATCATAAAGGTTTAAGTGATTTATGACCAAAATCATAAGGGTTAAAATAAACTTTAACCATTTTGATTTAAGAACCGAGGGTCTAAGCGCCTCCACTCATCGTGCGTACGACGTGGTGGTCCAATTATCCCTTACCTTTGCCTCCGACCTCTCCTACCTCTGCCTCTTTGCCTTCGTTCGCCGTTACGACCTCCGTCGCTTCATCTTCCTCTATAAAATAAATATTTTTTAAATTTAAATTATATATATCATTATATTAATAATTTATTATGAGTCAGCATGCCACGTAAGTAGACTGTAATATCTATTAACTCAGACTTCACGAGAATGACTTATATACTACGTTCCTAAAAATGTATGTGTTATTTTAGATATAAACAAAATTATAAGGGCTTCAATAGTGCATGACCAAAATCACAAAGCTAAAATATATTTTTTTAAATTTAAATTATACATGTCATTATATTAATAGTTTATTATAAATTAGCATGACACGTAATTAAACTCTAACATCTATTAACTAAAACTTGATGGGAGAGGCTATATGCTACGTTTTTTAAAATATAGAGGTTATTTTAGATACGAGTAAATCATAAAGACTTAAAATATAGAGGTTATTTTAGATACGAGTAAATCATAAAGGCTTAAGTGACCTATGGCCAAAATCAAAATGGGTAAAATGAACCTTAACCCAATTTTGGTTTAAGAACCGAGGGTCTAGGTTTAGATTTGAATTATTATTTTTATTAAAAAAATTATATTTGAAAAATGAATGTATAAATAATCATTATATATGACTATTGGAAGAGACAAATGGGTCATTTGTCCCTTCTCGGACACAGTTGAGTCGATCATTTGAGTCTCAATGGTTGGTCAAGCCCGACATTAATTGAGGCCCTTCCTCCCTCTCCCCCTCGCAGAATCAATGAAACAAAATAGAATTAAATCACTAGTTTTCAAGCCTGAGAATTATCGATTATGAAACCGATGATTTTGGTTTCCAAGTTATACTCATATGAGAATCGAAATTGAACCACGGGTTATACTCATGACAAAATAATATATATATATATATAAAATAAATAATTGACATGATTAAAACACCTCCTTTCTTCCAAGACACGATAAATATACAAAGTGTCGTCTAACATGACGAAAAGCATCCTTCTGCACATAATGAGTTCACAGAACAAAATATCTCGATATGTGTATACATGAGACAATAACAACGAAATAGTCATCTGTTTGTATCCACGCAAGAAGCTTATTAATTCACTAGACACATCTCAATTATCATGTTGTTGTTGTTGTTGTTGTTACTATCCATAATATCGTTCTTGTCTTGCACTAACCTCGATCATTTGGCATTACAATCTAAAGTCTCCATTCCTTCTTAATCCCTTTCCTAGTAATTTTTTCCAATTGCTAAATCGTATGTCGCACATCTGATACATCATGTTTTGCTCCTTCCCTACAAACATTACACAAGCACGCACGCTTTTGACTTTTGACTGTCCATGCCACAGACATAATAAGTTGACTTCCTCAAGAAGCATAGAGAGATCCACCAGATGCAGCACTTGGTAACAATTCATCCCACATTGCCGCCACTCCCTTGACTTTGATCAATTCAAACACCTTTGACAAGGCAAGGTCGAGCATCCCACCACACATACATAAACCATTTCCACACCACATAGATGACTGAAATGGACCCCTTCTGATCCTAGCCGTTAAAAATGACCAAAATTGACCTCATCACCAAGCATCATGGAAAAATAATTCTTCTTACATCACAGGTATCCCAAGAAGCACATGGCAAGGCAAAAACTACTCTGTTTAATGTATACACATTTCTATCAAATACCACAACACAATCCTAAAGCACAAAACCATGGCAGATCATTCTAGGCTGAAAACCTAAATTCTGAACGTGCATTTCTCCCGGGCAATCAAATACAAACACTAATAAATGTCCGTAGCAACTCTGATGGCATCACGCTCTTGCTGCTGACTTTTGCTTTGATAGTCTGCACTTTTGTGTACACAGATGCTCAGTTGCTTGTAATCTCCTCGTACACAGTACGGCGAGCAAATCTCAAGTGGCAATGTCATCAACTTCAGAATTAAATACAAAACTCGGAAATGTTGTTGTTATGTCCCTGCATAGTTACCATAAAGACAGGTCATTTGACTCGCATTACTAAGCCACAAATGCAGTTCCGAGAGATGAGTGCTTTCATGCAAGCTTACAGAGTATCGCAAATATCGCTTTACAGAATTGGAACCCATAAAAGATACATAAAAAATACTGGTATTCATTGCTTGCACAGAGAAAATAATTATTTCAAGAATAAAGTTCTAACACATCCCCATAATTTTAATATTTACAAGTCTGCATACATGAAAATATGAAAGCCAAAAATATTTGCTAAGAGGGACAAAGATTGGTCAAGCATATTTCACAATGGCTTTTGTAGATACAAATTTTTATGAAGAGTACCAGAATCAGAATGAGGTGTCCCTAGTTCCATTTAATATCATGATCCTCAATGATACTTTTTAAGTTTTACTGACCAGATCAAACTAAATCGTTCTTGAGTAATAATACTAAATGATGACACTTTGGACAAAATATCTAGAGATAATTGTAGGAACCCGTGCAAGCTGTGCTGCAAAGTGTTCTATATAGACTAATACTCCTAGTTGACACAGATGAACAAATATATGGAAATAAATTAACAAAACCTGTGGTTTAACTACTGGAAGATGGCGAATAGGTCCCTTTCTGACATTTCTCTACACAAAGGATGTGCTCCCTTGCTCAAAGAGTACAATGCTTTTTAATCTAGTCCTTGGACCTTTTTTTTCTTAATCACACAAACTGTTGCAGGTCAAACTTCAAACCATATATAGATGGTATGGTTTATCATTGATTATTCTTGTTGTTCTCTAAAAAAAAAAAAAGTCAAAATCTTAGGAAAAGAAATAGTCTGCAGCTGTACAGATGTTTCTGTCATCCATTCCAAAAAAATTGCAGTGCCTTGTAGAAAACTATGTGCACAATGATAAAGATTGAATAATTATTCACCCAATCTCCAGAAGTAGGTCGAGCATCCAATATTTACCAACCAATATATATCCAATCAGTGATCGTTCCTCTTCTCTCTTATATTTCTATCTATTCTTTGTATTTTTTATGTTGTTTCCCACAACCTTATTATTTAATCTAGTGACGTTATTGTCATAACATAACCAATTGCTAGTTCATTTACAGAATCTAACAGAAATTGAGCATTATAATCTACAGGCTTTTTATTCTGTACTGTTATGTTTTAGGTTATGGAACAAGAATAGTATTTATTGAGGACATAATTGAGATGTGAAGTTCTGTGAGGGTTTCAGACTGCTTTTTGTTTTGATGAAAATACATAAATATGTTTTACTTTTGTGATCACAGCACACATTTTCTTTTCTCTTCTTTTAAAAGAACTAGTATGTGGTGACACCAAACATTAAAATCAGTATTGTAAAATAAAAAATGATGATATTTTGTGTTTTTTTTCAAAAAATGATAATAAAAAATAATTCTAGTTAGAAGGAAACTCATTGAGTCATGAGTCCTACATCATCTCATCAGCAGCCATGTTATGAATTGGCTGTTGAAGGGTGGAACAGCACAACATGCCTGGTCAATTACTAGCTGATATGGCAATTGAACAACCATCTTAAGTGTGATTTATGACAAAGGGATGGATATATTTCAAAGAGATTTAATCAGTGAGCAAGGTTGGGATGCAAGCATAGGCTATCAGAACATAGATTTGAATTTGATTTGGTCGGAAAAAAGAATTGCTTAGGATGCTTACAATGGGCCAAAGAAAGTACCAGATGATATGGAAGAAGCAAAAGGATAAACACCAGGATCACTGAGTCTAGAAATCATATTAGAGATAGTCCCACATCTCATAGCTGCCATTTAATCTGTGATATGTAATATGGCTGATAAAGAAGTGGTTGGTTCCCTTATGGAGCTATTATATGTTTCATGTATTCCTGCATTTATTGGTGTACAAAATGCTCAAAATTCCAATCAGTCTAGGACTCCAACCATCCTATGGGCAAAATAAGATTCTGATTTTTGCTGTTGTTGCTGCTCCATACATTGATATATCAAATGCTACAGTAATAAAGCAGGCATCATTGGTCATAGTTGAGTACTTACAACCAAGGTTTGCAATTTCGACAATGTACCAGTCCGTCAGGTTACTGGTACGCGGACCGCCCGCTACCGGACGGTTCCACCAAAAATAGACCGTCAGCGGTCGATTTCGGCCGTCGGCGGCCGATTGAAGAAGAAATCGATCGTCGACGGTCGATTGAGAGAGAAATCGACCGTCGGCGGTCTATTGAGGAAGAAGAAGAGGAAAAGAAGAAAAAAAGAAGAGGAGAAGAAAGAACACCTCGCCCGCGCGCCGTTGCTGCCTGCGAGTCGCCCGCGCCCGCGGTCGCTTTTTCTCCCACGCGAGGAGACGGGGCGTCTCCCCGCGCGGGGAGAAAGATCGAGGCGACGTCGCCCCTTTCCTTTTTCTTAATATTTTAATATTTTAATATTATATTATATTATATTTTAATACCGGGTGGTATACACTGTGCATACCGCCGGTACCATACCATATCGGTACCGATAATATGTCGGTATACTGGTACGGACCGATAAGTCAAACCTTGCTTACAACTACAATAGGAGATATTCTACCAGCATATCACATCCCTCTTTTCCCTTTATTTATTCTTTCCTTTCTTTCCTCTAAATTTCATTTATTAACTACGATGCTCCACCATTATTAAAGAGGCTGTTCAACACCTGCTCTTTGCAGCTTAACCTTCTACGACTTACGAGGATGTGGTCATATTCAAGGATAGCTCTTTCAAACTTTGATCAGTCCATAATCAAGGATTGTTCTTCCAAACTTTGATCAGTCCATTCAAAATAAAAAACAGCATTTGTCCATAAAATATGAAAAGCTATGTAGCTCCCTATAGATCATAATAAAGACATAATGCCTATGGTATGCAACTTACAAAAATCTTCTGGCCTTCTTCAGGAAAAATTACCTGAGATATGGAAGGGTCATTATCTTCATCATTGATGGGTTGTGGGAGACAAAATTCTCCCATTCTATTTTATCTATTTTTCCATCCTGATTAGCATCAGCTTCTTGAAATGTCTGTTAAAAAAAATGTAAGAAGCACAGCAATTGAATTGGACTATATGTAGTTCCACGATCAGATATTGTGAACCTTATCCAGGATTATCTCCAGAGTCTCATCCGCCAATCTCATTTCTGATTCAGACAGCAGTGCAATCAGCATTTGCTTGACCTGTGAAACCAAAAATTAAGTTGCACGGACCATCTTATGTCACTATCATAAACTGAACTGACAACAAAGCCTAAAAGTAAAAGAGATTAATTCATGCTCAATCAATTTCAACAAAAAAATACAGGTAAAGAAGGTTAGGTGCTACTTCAGCTCCTACATTTATATAATACACATTAAGTCAATAGATCTAGTTGTAAAACGAAATTGTTGGTCGACAGTGATTGTTTTTATTATCAAGCATCACCTATGTTTTATGTGGAGAAAAAAAAATTATTCTACAAAATCAAACTGCAAAGAATTTCTTTCCTTAAACCAACCATTGGGATACTAAGGACAAAAGACTTCGGGAGAAGCCTTATTCCTGCTAATAATTCAAACATTTATTTTTCCCTAGGGAAAATAGCATAGATTCTCCTAGATATAATCAATTTCTCTTTCATATTCACCAATAACCAGTTCCAATGATCTCCTTCTTTTAAATTAACACCTTATGTTCACAATTACACTAAACATATTGAATTCAAGCTAACTTTTGCTAATTGGTCCCCTTTTTCCCATCCAACTATTTGCTCATATAAAAACTGAAATGAATTTTCTTCTATACTTTGTTGATCAATACGAGAACATGTTACGAGCATATTATGAATGTTACCCTGCATGCCTGAGCCACATGACATTGTCTCGATTAATCAAATGAATGGCTTTAATTAAAAATGTATGTTCCTAAAAAAAGAAAAACTTTTGTGCCTGTAAGTGGAAAAATGTTACTTGTCCAAAAGGTAAAAAGTGGGCTTTCAAGGCCTCCTGTAGCCTATTATTGTATTGGAGATTTATTCACAAGGCAAAATCTAATAAATAATTTATCATTCATACAGACCAACTAGAATATTAATCATTCATAAGATGTCAAGCTACCTCTTTTCTTTCAATGAAGCCCGTGCCATCCAGATCATAAAGTTTGAAGGAAACTGTGGAATCACATAAAGATTTATAAAATGATTCCACCACGAAGTCAAATCAGCTAAAATATAATAAAAAACTCACAATCTACTTTGTCTTCATGCGGAGCATTTGGGTGAAAAACATTGAGAGATCGAACAAAATCCCCAAAATCAATCACTCCCTTTTGTTTAACATCAAATAGATCAAATAACTGCATTTTTAAGTAGTAAAATCAGCTATTGACGCAACAGTATCTCAGAACATACATAGCAGCTATTAACAGTAAACAGTGTCTAGCCAAATTTGACCATCTGATTACACTAATTAGCAAACTGAGACTACGAAAGTAATTGCTATAGACTCCTTACCAAATACAATACCAAAGACATCTTTAACATAGTGCATCAGATAAATGTTAATAGTTCATGTAGGAAAAACCCCTCAGCGGATGAAGCATGAGAATGCAAAGTACCGCCTAAATGAATATTATTCTATCAGGTATAATTCCATTATTATGCAAGGTCAAAGACAGTGTCACATACAAAACTTGCTTAAAATATTTTCTTTCTTTATGGTAGCCATTTAAGTAAATGTAAGAATTAAGGTGAAGTCCAGGGTTGCTACATTGCAACCTGAGAGATCAGGTTCGAGTCATGGAAACGACCTCTCTATATTTAGAGTAAGGCTATATTGATCCTCCCAGACTTGCATTGACGGGAGCCTTGCGTATTGGATACATTTAAAAAAAATGAAGTGGAGCTAGCAGCTGGCAGTACAACCTTAATTCTCATCATCCATTAGGATTCTTGTTCAGCACATCTTCTAGTGCAATCTAATTATCTCATGCCTTTGATCTATTGAAAACCTATATCTACAAACTCATTCGTATGGTTCCACACATTGAGGGTTTGTGAGAATTAACTGGACGGGCCAGCCTTGGGGGAAAAAGTACAATTAACAATGGATCATATATAAATAGGCTTCTTTTTAAAATCTTCAGCATATGTATTAATGTATTATATATTTCGATGGATAAATTAGACTAGTCTAAATTCCTAGTTAGAATAAGAGATATGGGAACGACTAGCCCCATATATACACAAGATTGTCAGTCTTTATATCATCTTCCCTTCTGTGCAGCAAAATATTTAGTTTTGTTAATTGGTCTTCTAGTTCTTAAGCTTGGGAGGTTTCTTCTCCACACTGAATAAAAAGAAGCACATGTTAGAAGTGACATTAACAAAGTCATGCAATTGTAGGTTTACTTCTTACAAAATTAGAGAACTGATAAGACTACAACGTCGCGTAAGATATAAAAAAATCATATATAATAGTTAAGATATAAGGACAAGTCCAAAATCACAATATTGAGCTCCCAAATTGATTAACACAACCTCATCTGACAATCAGAAAATTGTTATATTAATTAGTCCAGCAACTACCAAGCAAGATGCAAACTCAAGCTATTCTACAGACACTTATGACTGTTATTTGTAGAAGTAAGCAGGGATAGAAACACGAAGATCTTGTTGATATAGTACCCGGTTTGCAAAGAGATTGTCCCTTTTTCTGCTTTTAAATAATGCAAGCTGAAATTCTTCCTGCAGAAAGTAGATAATATGAAAATTAAATCACTAAGTACAACTCGGTGTCTTTAATTCTTTAACAGAAGTGTAATCAGCATACACTAATCACCTGACGAGAACTATTGGCACTTCTCATATGCATTCTAAGTAAAACATGCACTAACCAAACACCAATGCAGATTTGTATTATTAATGGTAGCTCTTGTTACTAAGAAGCACAAACATGCATTTTCTGTGGACGTGCCCGTGTCCGTGTCCATGTCCATGTCGGACACAACGACACACGTGTTGAGCATTCGCATGCGGATTTCCACTCGTGTGCGACGGTGCACTCGTGTGGCCCTCATGTGAGGGTCATATGCTTTGCAAAAAAGAAATTTGGAGATCGTCACAAGGAACATATATCGATTATATTTGGAGATTGTTAAATACTATTTGATGTATTCAACTTTTATTTTGGATACTTAAATTTAGATGATTTTAACTATTTTCCTTATATGATGATATTTATTTGTTCATATGGCTGAGTTTATAAAATTTAAATATAAATATTATAAAACTCATGTTAATAAGATATTCTATTATAAACATGTTATATATATATATATATATATATATTAAAAAATACAGGTGTCCTCACCGTATCCATGTCTTATTTTTGTAAAAATGGGATGTCACTGTGTCAGTATTTCTTAGGTTAATACAGACTAAGTCAGCAAATAAGAAGCCCAACAAAGTCAGGTAGACTGACAACCAACCAAGCATAGACCAATGTATTTCATCTTTATCATAAGTTTATCAAGACGAAATTAGCTAGTTGTAAATTTTGCGAAGAATAGGTGGTTTAAGTATGCTTTCTCAGAGTTTCATTCTCGAATTGCATGTTGTGCAGATAATGGATGGTTATTTTTGTTTGAGCAAAAGATACTGACAATTTTTCTTGAATACTTCCAGACTTGTATCAGAGAATAAAGCAATAAGCCAATAAGTACAAACTAAAGTGAATGATAAGAATTTATTGGAAGTTACAATCAGTAACTAGGTTTAAAGGTAGCATTTATATCTTGAGTGACATGTGATATCATCTTAATCATCAGCTAGCTTTTTAAAATCAAAGCATCATGCCGTGAACAATCTTCATCATGCAAAGTGAGAATTTTGTTGGTTTAACTTGTATAGCGACAAAGACATCCAACTTCATTTCATTTAACCCAAAAATTTTGCTTAAGGTCATCTATCTTTTTGCAAGATATCCTGAAAGGGGCTCTTGCCGAATCCTAGTATCATAGTTCCATTAATAACTATTTTAAATCAATATAGAAGTATTCATTCAATCATTTTAGCAGAAAAATATGGGAAAGGAAAACTTTATGCTAGCCAATCACCATGCAAGGGAAAGCAACATCGTTGCAAAATCAGTTTCTTCACATTGATGCTTCTGTCACTGACATGTCAGAAACTAAAAAAGTTGCTTAAACAAGAGGTATTAATAAACTTTCGCCAGAACAAAAGAAAGCGGTAATTAATAACAGCCTGTGTTTTACCTTGTTGATCAATCCATCATCGATTACAGAACCACTAATGCTCTTGAACAGTTCAAAAAGTGCCTCAACTTCACTGACAGTAACTGTCAAGATAAATAACAGAAATTATTTAGCAAGAAGTGAACAAAATAACTGAATTGAACCCTGCACTTTTTTTTTTTGTTTTTTATTCTAACTTCAAACAAGTGAAAAACCTGATAATGAAATATGAAGACATAAAAAGTTACATTTTCACTAGGAATTAATAAATAGATCTCCGAGGATTTCACTTGATTTAGAGTTAGATGCATCCAAAAATTTATTCCCTCCTCATCTTGCGCAAAGCGAGGCTTTCAAAACATGCCACATTTACATAATCAAGCTTCATGATGCAATATTAATGGTGAAGATTGATGGAGACAGAAGACCATGGTAGGAAGACAGGATTTAGAGGTTGGAAAGGACACAAAACCGAGAAAAAAGTAACTAAAGCCTCATGGCCTCAAAGAAAACCAATGTCTTTGTTGCTCAAGTCATGAGCATAACCTACTTCCAAACTCAAAACATGATCCATATTTAAAGACACAATTGAACTTTCTAGAGAAAAAAATGTAACTAACATTATCTCATTCCCCAAATATTTTACTTATTTGTTTAACATGTATCTTGAAGATATTTGACTTTTTTTTTTCATTCTTCCACTGTCTTTCTTGAACCAACATGTCCAGAATGAAATAGTCAATTGGCACTTTAGCACAGTAACCTTACCAGTTCCAACACTATGAGAATTCCTGAGATTTACATATAACAATATTCAGACCTAATTCAATACCTAATTTGACTTAAATTCAAATTAACATAAAAAATCAATAAAACCAAAACCGATTACATCTTAAGTTTAGACCAAAAATCAAATCAAACTGGAATCAGGCCATAATTTAACTATGTTTTTTACAAAAGACAGGTGTACCTCCTCAATTTAATCAGAATATTCCTTGAGGAAAATACCAGTCTCCATCCTATGTGCGGGGCTAGAAAAACCATGTCAAAACAATGAGTTTAACACTACAATATCATACCGTTAATCAACCTTAGATCTGTAAATCACAAAAAAACAATCACTTTTTGATTGCTAATCTGCATGAAGCATGTCTCCAGAAAAAAATCAGACTTAGAGAAAACAGATGGCCTATTATATAACAGCTAGGTCTCCACTTCAATATCTAAAATCATGATTCAATTTGAAAGCACAGGATAAAATATCAGTTCCAAAGGCTAAAGCATGGATAAGCAACTTGAAGTTGGATTCGTACAACCAATATTTTAACTTACAGGCCGTCTGAGAAGCAAGAAGCACGGGGTCCTCATATCCTGGGTATTGCTTTCTGCGTTTCGATTGAAAACAGCCCATCTGTTGCAGCTACCTAGCGAACTACGCCTTAGTCACACCTCACAACCATCTCCATTTTCCCGGCAATTCTACAAGTCAAGAAACAACCATTCACTAACCCTACAAGAAGGGAACTTTAATTCTAAAAAATATAGAGCCAAAGAGGCTAACAGAACACTTTACAAAATCAATCTTGATGTCTGGAGGACAATTACAAGTTTACGTTCGCGACTGGAATATCAAGTCACCAAGTCCGGTCAAAAACAAATAATTTAGAAAAAAGCAAAGAGTGCGCAAACCACCTGTCTCCATTCACGTAGTGCGGAAGGCAAACAAAAGCCCTAATCGCAGGCGCAGAAACGAATTCAAGAAAACCAATCACCAGGTCGACGAATCTCTAAAAGAAATTATTTCTCAAAACCCAAATCTTGACCGAGAAATCCTCGGGCAGTGGAAAAGGAAATCACACACTACGGACACGGACAACAATCGGGTTACACGCATCAAATTAGAAGAGGGAAAGAAGACTAATTGAAGCCCGGATCAGGGCGGAACTGTGCGAAATGCCGAGATCGGTACCAACTTGACGGCATTCGAGCAAGAACAGGGTTAAGGAGACGGAGGAGCAAAATAAAACAAAAGACAGAGAGATAGAAAGAGAAAGAGAAAGAGATCGACGCGGTGGGGGCGCGGCGCACGGATCAGCCCGCCGTTGTTCCTCCACTTTTATCCGCTACACGGTGTCCTTTATTTTCGTGATTTCCTTTTGGAGGGCGGCGGAGGGGAGGGCGGCGATTAGGGTGGTTGCGGAATCGAGGGTGGGCAACCGAGGTGGGAGGGCGGAGGCACTGTCGGCGGCCTAAAGTAAAGATTGGGCCAACCATGGTCCGCAGCCACGTGGTGGTTCCCGTCGAGAACCAGAGGCGTTGCCAACTCGGAAGACGTCGTTGGCTTGTCCGGGGATCAGCTGTTCCATCAGGAACATGGACTTGTTGCTGTTCCCCATCACGCTGAGACACGTATTCTTCTTTATAAATATTAAATATTCTTAGATATATTTATCAATGTTCCGAATTTTTTTAAAAAATTTCTAAGTTTAAAATTTTTTCACATAACATTTTTTTTGAAATAATTATTTTACCTTTATCGATCATTAATGTTTGTCTCTATTATGACTTCACCTATACTTCAACCCTGTCCATAGGCCATTGTTACAGTCAACTATGACCATTGCATTGCATGAATATGACATCGATGATCGTTAACAAAAGAGGAGAGAGATGAATCCAAATAAGGAGGAGTCGATCACAAGTTCAACGGGGACGGAGAAGTCAAATAGTGTTTGCAAAAATGATCATGATCCTTGTATCCTTTTACCATGATGGTCGATAAGTCAAGTGACTAGGTGCAAGCGAAGGCACGATTATGATTGAGGTTATATGTAAAAGTTTTTCAATGTTACGAGGGTAAAATATTTTTTTTCATATAATTAGGGACGTTCTAGGGGGAAATCCAAAGTTATTTTTTTTATAATTCACCATGTTAATATATATATATATATATACCCTTAGTATTGATCATTTTATATTGAATTAATTTTTCTGGATTGAATTAGTGTCCAATTTAATGTATATTATTATTGATGAATCGAACTCAAAACTAATTTGATTCAAAAATCTAAATTATATATATAAAAAAAAAATCATACCTCGTCTGCTTATCAAAATTTCTGGATATAGTAACATTGATAAAGAAAGATATTTAAGAATATATAAAACTTTCAAGGTGAAAAAGGCAAAGGTAGAGAGCTTCTTCCCACTTAAAAAGAATAAGATATGATGATTAGGGCAGATTGGGATTCGCTGGTGATAACAAGATGATAAACCAAATTAACGCATTAAATAATAAAAAAAGAAGAATGATGCTCTTATTCTCCTCTTTCTTCTTTTGACTTCCTTCAAAGCCTGACATCTGTTAGTTACCACTGGAGGACGTATGCGGAGGTAAAAAAGAATTATTTTCTTGGACATGGTAGGCGTGATGGCCACCTTCACCAGATCTCATCCTTCTCCTTTGTTCCCCTAATGAGAATCCTATGTCCATTTTGATGTCACCAGAAAGCATGGAAACCGTCCAGTTTCCATCTATCTTTTCAGAAACGCATACGGGACAGCCTGCGATGCTCTCTCTTGCAGACCGGAGAGAGCTGGCCAGTGCTCACCCGTGTGAACTTGCTACCTACCGTTCATGTCGATGGCAAACGCTTCTCTCGTGCAGAAGCTCACCTGACTGTTGTTCTCAAACAAGACGACCTCTAAGGAACTGGAGAGTAGATTGCGGTTGTCTGAAACCTCGAAACTAGAGCAGCTTTGAATGGTATTGATAGGTCTGGTGGTTGATCGCCCTTCGTCCTCGGGAAGAGGTTACGGTTCAGTGATTGTGGAGTTGGAGGCTGCTCTCTCTGCTACTCTTACTAAAGAAACTATAAAAGATCAGTGTGAAAGAAATGAGACATTGACCGAAAACCAACAATTCTTTTTTGTTTTTGTTTTCCTTTCGCTAGTGTCATATTTGATTGTGAATTTGATACATCAAGATAGATCTAATCTGTTCCACTATTCTAAATATAATAAATCATGCTCGAGAATTATAATTGTTAGTCTAATCCATCCCCATATGGGATCCCAGCCTAGTAAGCTCGAGGGAAGCTCTTCGGGTGATTTGTTCAGCTTTTGATATGATCCTATATGCTTCCTTGTAAAACTTATACTTGGAGCTTACAGTATAGGACCGCTCAAGGTATTATTATTATACGCACAAAAAATAGAGATTTAGAGAATCAAAGACCTTATTACATACTTGGATCTATGCTTATTTATAACCCGAGTATGTTAAATGTAAGTTGTTGAGGCAATACATAATATAATTCAAAGAATAAATTTCATTTGATTCTAGTATCAAATCTCATTTTATCTTATCATTTTCTAAATTCTACATATCTGACAGAAACATTTTTTTTTTTTTTTTTTCCTTTCTTGATGGGCATACCATTGTCTAATCATCCTTTTTCTAATAGTTCAATGACTGTTCTTGGTAGATCCAAATTGACAACCAAGAAAGACCTATTGGTTAATCATATGACAAGAGAGATTGACTTCATGGAAAGGAGGTTTGGACTTTTAGTAATGTTTCATGACCGCAATAACTCATGTAAGGTTGGATCTAAGGAAGCAACAAGGTAACGTTGATGCACTGAAACATATTTAGTGAGTTGAAGCACAACCTTTCTCATCGAAGCTAAGAGTCAAAAGTACAAGTGAACGATTGAATGGTTCATCTAAGGTAGGAGTTCTTTGCAATCAGCATTATGAATATAAAACCACTTGTGTTTTTTTTACTATGAGTATACAAAGCTGGGACTGCAGAAAATTTCTGAAACTTGCGGCTTGATGATAGATAATATGCTTTTCGAATCGGAATCATTGATCCGAAATGAAGTCTAAATTAATAATAGACTCTTATATTTGTATTAAATCTTTACTTACTTTCAATATAGGAGGATCAAACCGAGGTGTTACACTCAAATAATCAATCTCCCTTAGCAAGAAGGAAAGAAGAAGAGAAGGAAATGACAGGTCTTACTTAGGATCAAAAGATTAAAGCTTACTGCTGACGCATTCCAAATCCTTTGAAATATAAAACCTGGTCGGCAACTCCACTTTCTTTTCCAATATACATATATATCATCTTGAAGAACAACTATTTCTCCATATCCGTTTTATCCTCTCTCTCTCTCTTTTTTTCTCTTTTTTTTTTCCTTCGTTTGTCAGGTGATCCAACCCAAAAGTCAGCAACTCGGTCTTTGCTTACAAGTGGAAGATCATCATAGAGACTGACCAAACATGGCATTATTGTTCTGTCAGTAGATTACTCTACTGTTAATTTTAATGATCAGTTCCAACGAAAGAGCTTCTTGGGTTGTTAGAGTAGAAGAGACAAAACAGTAGAAGCATACACTTACAGATTTTAATGAGATAAAAATGCATGAACTACAAAACTTCTTTTCATATAAGATCCACATGAATCTTTTCTTGAGAACCTATTTCTAGTCAAATAAAAAACTATGAAATATAAACTAAGTAGCTGAACGAAGGATTCCACACTACCGATATCCCCAAAGAGGATTAAACCCTTCTCTCTATAAAAAACTTAGATTAGTGATTATTTGGACCACACGACTACACAATAACCTATAAAAATGAGATCAACAAAAACGTTAAATCAGGTCAAACAATCCAAAAAAAAAACGAAAGAGGGAGAAAAGAAAAAGAGTAATAAGAAATCTGAGTTTCGCTCAATCCTAACAATTCCCTACAAAATCTTTTTTCCAAAATAAGCCAAATAATATGAATTAACAAAATGATGGTTAATGCTTTGCGATCAGTGAGGTAAGACTTAAATATCACTCGGCATAAACAAAGTTCGTCTAATGGAAAAAAGAACATTATGTCTTTAACCCAAACTTTCGTTGTATTATCATACATTTGGACCGGTGAAATCATTTACGGATAGTCTCTATGAAGTCACATCTTTGATATTTAGTGTTTTTGAGAGCAATGTTATTTCTATCCCTCTATATATAAACATTAGTTATTATTTTGTAGCATTAATATATTTTGATAGCTTTTATATTTCATCTTTTAATTTTTTTTAATGAAGGTTGTTCAGAAGCAAATAATTATCAAAAATAAATTAATAAGTATTTTCTTCTTAGTTTAGAATAGAATTTGTAATAATAAAAAAAACAACATTATTTCATTATTATATTCGTTTGGACCAAACCATAAATGCTGAACCATTTGACTCATTATAAAAATTATTTGTAAAACAAAAACATGTATAGAATTAGATGTTTGATTTGGCATAGAAAATAGAAAATTTTAATAGTATCAAATTAAAAGTTCAAGTTAAAATAGAATTAAACAATAATCAAAATTAATTATAATTGCTAATAGTTATATATACTAACCATATTTTAGAACCATTTTTACAGAATAAATATGAAACAACAAAAATATTTAAAATTCTAAATCATGATATATTTTTAATAATAAACAATTCAGATATTTATATTAAAATTGAAAATCAGAAAATTTTAAATTCAGACTATATGAATTTAAATTCCAAAATAATTGTCCTTCAAAAAAGCTGCACAATATATTAAAAGTATTTCCTCCTTTGAAATTAAAAAGTGAAAATTTATTTAAAATATAGTATTTATTCAAATTTCCTTTCCTAGAAACGTAAAAAATAAGGAAAAGAAAACTTTGAATTTAAATTTCGTTTTTAGACTGTACTTATAATAAAAATAGTAATTAATTTGTCAAATAGAAAATTATTTATAAAAGGAAGATATACACATTTGATTCGATTTTATTTTATTTTATTTTTTTAATATTTTCAAAACAGAAAGTCAAATTTAAAAGTGTCAACTAATCTAACTACTAAAGATTTTGACAATTTATTACAAGGTCTTATGCTATAATTCCACCTTTATCATTTATTGTTTGGAAACAAACTTACCAAATTTTAGTATATCTAATTGATGTCTTAAAAAAAAATTTAATTTTTTTTTAACAAAAACTATAACAAGGTGTTAGGTAAGGAATTAGGTCCTAGGAATTTTCCTATAAAAAAATCGAGATTTGAAGCTTTCCAGAAATGAAAGTTATCCGAAATGTTGTACCTTAACCTAACTAATTTTGGCAAAACTCAAAAAAATTGAAAGAAAAATTTCTTTTATATGATACCAAACCAGATGAATAAAATGATAAAGTAGATCCAATGAGATGAGAGACTATAGTGATTTAGGTGAGTAACTCACGTCAAGTTACCATTTTACTAAATTAAATGAGTTATAACTCATTTAATTTAGTAAAGAAAATAATTGAACCGATCAATGCTGTACAAAAGGAAAAGATACTAGATATATTAATGGAAATAGAGATGAATTGGGTTAGACGATATATACACTCTCAAATTTTAAGTTATATTGGTGACTCACCATTTCAAATATTTAAGTTATATGATATGACCTATCTAGGCCCACCGTGAAGTCAACTGGATACTCTAAAGTTAGACTGTCATAGTGGAATCAGCTAGGCACCCACCAAGAAAGCTCTGCCCATGACCTCAAGACAAGTCGCCACATCGCCATTTGAGAAGCATGGTAAAGTGTGATGCAACCTAGAGGATGTTAGTCGATAGATCGTCGGTCTGTCCCGCCACTTAAGAAGCATGATAGGGTGCGATGCAACATAGATGACATCGTGATAGAATCCCAGAAGGAGTTCTATAGAATTTGATCTTTAAGGGGGATCAACCCTTGGAACACTATAGCCCTCCTAGGATCGGCCAACAAGGCTGAAATATAATTGATCTTGTTTAATGGAAAGAGGTGAAGGCTATAAGCTTATATAGGGCTCAAAACCCTAGCCCTAGGGGGTGATTCCTAAGTGAATTTTCCCTTTTGCCCCTCCTATAATCGACCTGCCTTAGTAGGTGTAGGTGGTGGCTAGGTTAGCTCTATAGCGGACCTAAGCAGGTGGAAACCCTGGCCGACCAGCCCAATAAAGAGGGCGACGACCACTAAGCCCTAAGGCTCCAATCAAAACTCAAGCCACACTTCTTTATAGGATAGAAGTGGCCAGGTGAGGTTTTATTACAAATCTCATAGGGGTTTATTGATTACTTCTAGGGTGATTAGGACTCAACCCTACTAGAGTCCTATCAAGCCTTGTCCTCAAGGTTGAGGATCCATAAACTCTGGAAATCAGGTCTTCAACTCCTCGTAAGACTCCCACATCGTGTCTTCAGATGGTAAGTTATTCCACTTTATAAGTACTTCAGTTGAAGGGCGTCGACGACACATCACAATCCTCCGATAAAGTATAGCTTCAGGTTGGGCTTCAATCTCGACATCATTTGTAGTGTTCGACAATTGAGTCTGCGCCAACTCTCGTTCTCCCAATTTCAACTTTAGCAAGGATACGTGAAAGACAGGATAAATCTTAGCATCACTTAAAAGCTTTTGTTAGGACCAATTGGCATTCATAGTGAAATGAGTGAGCGAGTGATTAAAAGAAAGTTGCTAAGTTAATAAATAAACCAGAAAGATAAGCAACGTTTGAAGGAAAGAACTTATCGTGAAAACTTTGCTTTCAAAGAGTTGAGTTAAATCAGAAGCATCAATACAAAAATATGTAAGCAAGGAAACACTCACAATTTTTATAGTGGTTCAGCGCCAACGACTTACGTTTACTCCCGAGTACTCCTTTTTGAGGCACACCGATGTCCACTATCAATCTTCTTTGGGTGAAGACCAAACCCTTATACTTTGCTTACAAGGGAGATAAGATTATACTTTTTTATTACTCCCTTACCCCTTTTCTTTTTTCTTACAATTCTCACATAATATTTTCTCAGAATATAATCCCCAAAACTTATTGTATAGAATATACAAAAACTTGGAGTATTTATAGGCCTCAAATTTGCTTCAAAATCGGAGCCAAAATCCAATCGTATCTGAAAAATCCGAGTACGAGCGGTTCACCCACCGGCCTGGGTGGGTCAACCACCGAAAGTGCCCAGATCCTGGGTACGGGTAGCCACCCAGCCTGGGCGGCTCAGCCATTGACAGTCGCTCAGAATCCTGGGTACGGTGGTACAACCGCCGCTTACCAGCGGTTTACCCGCTGGAATCTCCGTAAAAGTGGTTCCCTCCACTTTTTGAATTTCGGCTTGAACCTGATGTTGACTAATTCTTTGATCAACTAATTGAGCCCAACTTGAGCTCAATCAAACCCTATAGTGGACGGACGCAGTTGCTTCTTTGAGTTAATTTCCAAACCACACTCAAATCATACTCACTCTTAACCTACGACTTAAATATTACAATCAAACATGACCATCAAGCTTAATGACCTCACTCCCGCATTTTGACAACCTTCAGAATCTCTAACGGCGAGTCTCACGGTCTTCCTTCGGCGATCTTCGGGCGTGTTCCTAGCGAGCTTCCCGATCCGTTTGGTGAATCTCCTAGCGAACTCCTGGCAAGCTCCCACCGCATTATCCAATCCTTGGCCCAATGCCTAAGCTTGATCCTGGGTCCATGTCTGATCTACAACTCCTTCTCCCGTCGTGGTTAAACCTGTATGATGCTAACTACGACTTAATTAATTTCAATCATAATAGCCACAAGTCCACTTTAAGACCTTCCAAACTCCCGGCAAGCCTTTCAGCTACCCCGACAATCTTCTAGCGAGTCTCGGTCTTCTTCTAGCGAACTCCCTTGGCAAGCTTCCGATGTACTATTGGCGAGTTCCCAATCGCACCATCCAAACCCCGGTCTAATGCATGGACTTAACTCTGGCCAAACCTGATTGTCACATTCTCTGTCGTAGTTAATCATGCATCAATCAACTTCTAACAATCCATGTTAGATCAATAACCTATCAATTGATTTCATCATCAAAATTTGAGATTTAATAATCTTCCCTTTTTTTATGATGACAATCAATTGATGACAGGAGTTAATCCTAACTCCCCTTAGATTCATGCTACTTAGATTTAAGAGAATCACACACCCTTAAATTCAAGCAATCAAAATTTTATGCAAATTTTAACCCAAATTTGCATATCCAAGATATCAAATCATGAGTAAAAAGGAATTATGCACTCATAGCCATATCCGAGATATATCAATCCATATCCATATCAATGTATATCATTAATATCATGTGTCATCAATGTATATTTCTCTCCCTTTGTCATCAAAAAAAGGTAAAATATAACGCTTAGAATTTTAAGGCACATGAGTTTTTGCTCCCCGTTTGTAAAAATACGACCTGAGTCATAAATAATTTTCTTTCTCTTGTGAACAAGAAGGAAAGAAAATAAGGGAGGAGTTATAAAAATATAGCTTTCAGTTTGTAGAGATGAATTTCAAAAATAAGCTCAAGGATCCAAGATATTCAAGAAGATTCAAGAATTTATGAGTTACTCATGCATTTAAAAGACATCTCATGTAATTTCAAGCAAGGGTAGCAAATAAATTTGTAAGGTAACATCATACGAATTTTCTCCCTTTTTTTTGTAAACAATCAGATAAAAACATGGAGAATGTTTTCAAAAACATTATCACAAAAGGCTTTATATCATGAAATCTAGATATAAATTTATATATTTTCATGCTTTAGTATTTTTAACTCTCAACCTCAATCTTGTAGATATAAGATTTTAAAAATTTCGAATATGAGCTCAACAAATCCATTTTATATAAATTTCAAGAAAACATAGCAAATAAAGCTAGTGAATTATTTCTTCTCTTTTGAGAAGTGCAAGCTAACAAATTTTTGCTTCCTTTGTAATATTCAAGCTAGCAATTTACATCATGCAAGCAAACAAGTTTTGCTCCCGCCTGATAATTTTCTTATGAAAAAATTTTCTTCCCTTTCTTTGAAGAATAAATAAGAAACAAGGGAGTGGGGTGGGAGACATTGTATCACAAAAATAGGGTTCAATCTTTTAGATGTAAATTCTAAAATCCAATAATTGATATCTAACCATGCAATTTAATTCATTTAAATCAAGAATAGCACATCAAGTGATTCATCAAAGATTTAATATCATAGACTTATTTCAAGCAGTATAGAAGTTTATGTTATATATATTTACTTTTGTAAACATTCATCAAGATTCATGAAACAAGAATAATCTTTTAAAACTATCTTATCACAAAAATTTGAATCCTCTTCTTATGTTCATTTTAACTAGAGTGATTTTGAAAGTGAGCTAAAAAATCTAAGAAATCCAAGTAGAATTAAGAACCACTAATGCATTTAAAATATGTGATTTTCTAACATAAATAGCAAATCATGTATTTTTGTATATCACCTTTCATTTATATTTTGATAATAAGCATAAAAAATTCGAAAAGAAAACATGATAGCTTAAATTGATAATTAAAAATTTTGTATGCATATTTTGATAAGAAGTGTAATTTATAAAATCTAAAAAATCCAAAGGAAAATATGATAATACATCAAGCTCAAATAACGAAACATGCATTTTGCATATATTTAGAAAATTCTAATTTTTTTAAGCACATTATTTCTCATTCAAGATTATCATATCAAATTTGCTTCCAATCATATTGATAATTTTATCTCCCTTTTGTTAATGTTAAAAAGAAATATGATTACATAATTTCTTCTTAACATCCATATTCAAATTATGCCAAAAAGTAGAAGATCATGTCATTAAAGATAAAATCAAAAATTTTAATATAAAAAAATATGATTACTTTTAATAAGTTTCTTTTCCCTTTTTGTAAATAATAAAAATGAGTCTTAGGAGTTTATCTTAATTCATCCAAGATAAATCTTTTTAATAAAATAAAAAATAATCTTGACAAAAATTTTAATTATAATTATTAAGATCATAAATCTCTTTTTTATTAAAAAAGTGAAAATCATAGAGATTTAGACATGATTCCCTAAAGGATAAAGTCAAGGAATCAAGAAAATTATTCATAATAAAACAAATCTCATATAATTTTCAACTTATCACAAATTTAAGAAATACTAATTTTGGTGATAAGTTATGTCATTCATGAGTTTTTAAAATAAATCATGTTAAGATAGATATGGATATCAAAAGATATTTATGAATATTAAAGACATGATTTAATTTAATAAATCTACTCTTAGATGATAAAATAGAATCTTAAGAGATCAAAGAAGAGTCTTTATTCATAAATATATTATTTTGTAGATATCAAGATTATGAGTTAATTTCAAGGAAGAAAAAGTAGAAGATATTATTATATATATATGAAACTTTAAGTTTTCAAGTAATAAATCCGAAGAGACAAATTATGATTCATTCATATGACTTTCTTTGAACGAATTTATATAAGGATTTCAAAGTGTAATTTTTTTTTCAACTTGTCAAGATTATGATAAAATCATCAAAATATCAATAACCTTGGATAGATTCATCAATCTCATTTTAAAACAAAATCATTTATAAACTTATCCAAAATTATCATCAAAAATCATTTTTTTCGAAAATTTCAATAAAGTCAACATAGATTGTGTTTTTTTATAAAATAGCTAAAGTTTTCTAATTCATTTTTGTAGTTAAAGAGATTTAATAATAAATATATCATTTTATCTTGTTGAAGGATTCACAGGATAAAAAAATTATTTCATGAATAATTGTCTTTCTTTTGAAATTTATTTCTAGAATGCAATGTCATTTAAAGTCCAAAACCAAAATTTCATCAAGATCATTGCAATACAATATTTTCAAACAAAAGCTTCAATTCATTTTAAATTTAATAATTTTTATATGTTAGAAAATTCTATCATGTTATCAAGAAGTTTTTCCTTAAAAAAATGATTTTGTATATGACCTTTAAGTTCAAATTCAATGTTTGGTCATTTAATCTCAAGACAATGTACATAAATTCAAGTACACAAATCAATACATTAACCATCATCAAAATCTTTCTTTCATACATATGACTTTTATTTAAGATAGCTAAACTTTCTTCTTTCTAATTCTAGCATGCTCTAACTATGCAAAGATTATACATCATTGAGATCAATCAAGATTAATTATAACAATGAATCAACCTTAAGATTTATTACCAATAATTTTATTTTCAATAATTTTTCTTTTATTTGCTTATGCTAGTGAGCTTTGAAAGAGCATTATATCTAAGTCATGTGCCTTGAGCATCTACTTTTAAAACATTACTTAGTGCTCCTAGCATTGTTAGGATGTAACTTTATATTATGGGAGGTTTTGATCTAGGTACCCATTTGAGTTTGGGTCCTTCATGGTATGTTCTTCCTATTTTTTTTTAATGGCTTAAGGTTGTTTATGGTTCCTTTAGGAACCCAAATTAATTTATGCGGACTATAATTTTTAATGGACATTTATAGGCTTTATATCCTAATCTACTATAAAAATTACATTTATTTTTAGGTGGTAAATTTAATGTAGGTCCTTTCACAAACATGGTTGGCTTTTATTGAATGTTACTAACAAAGCCTATATCATTTCTTCTATTAATATGATCCTTATTGACAAGGATCATATTTAGGATTTATTTCATATTTCAAAATTTTCTAATATTTGTTTAAGCATGATATTTTTCTTTTTAACATCATCTAGCATTTCACATTTAGAGCAAAAATTGTGTGATGGTAAAGTTCATGCAAGGTTTTATGTTGGTGCATGTATTGTGTGATGGTGCTACTTCATGCATTTCATCAAGTCTATTAACAATGCTCCTCCTTAAGTAATTTATAAGATTTGCTAATCTTTCTAAATTCATCATAAAGCTTATGAAAAGAAAGTAATAACTCATTAAAAGTAAAAGAGCTTTCGGGGTGGTTACTTACCTCATCGTGGTTGGCCATGAGCGTGAGATCTTTCACTTCTTATTGATTGTGTTCTTCATCTTTGGAGTGCATTGACTTCTTGCGTTCATAGCTAGAAGTTTTGTTCATCTTTAGATTATTTTTAAGGTTTAAGTTCATTAATTTTTCTGATTCATTTGTCAAAAGTTCATGTCCAACATTTTCATATCTCGAGATTTCACTCGAGGAGTCATATGTCATTCTTAGTTCACAATCCTTCATGTTCATTGGAAGGTATTCTTGATGTTCATTTTTGTGTGACATTTCATTTAATGAGTCATTTAAATTAAATATGTTGTTATGTGTTAATTCCAATATAAGCCAAATTTCAAAAACCGATTCACAACAAGAAACCCGATCAAATTCATTTTTATATAAGGCGTAAAACAATGCATTCATAGCCTTGGCATTTAAAGAGAAAGTCTTATTCTCCAAATGATTCCAATCGTTCATTGGAAGAGAATACTTTTCGAATCTATTTTCAATAATAGTCCATAAATCAAGGTATAAAGAGAAAGTCTTCTTGTCCAAACCTATCTCCTGGCGTGTTCCTAGCGAGCTTCCCGATCCCTTCGGTGAATCTCCTAGCGAACTCCCAGCAAGTAATCCTTGGCCCAATGCCTGAGCTTGATCCTGGGTCCATGTCTGATCTGTAACTCTTTCTCCCGTCGTGGTTAAACCTGTATGATGCTAACTAAGACTTAATTAATTTTAATCATAATAGCCACAAGTCTACTTTAAGACCTTCCAAACTCCCGGCAAGCCTTTCAGCTACCCCCGACAATCTTCCAACGAGTCTCGGTCTTCTTCTAGCAAACTCCCTTGTGTTATCCAAGCAAGCTCCCGATACCCTTAGTAAGCTTCTAACGCACTCCTGGCGAGTTCCCAATCGCACCGTCCAAACCCCGGCCCAATGCATGGACTTAACTCTAGCCAAACCTGATTGTCACATTTTCTCTATCGTAGTTAATCCTGCATCAATCAACTTTTAACAATCCAAATTAGATCAATAACCCATCAATTGATTTCATCATCAAAATCCGAGATTCAATAGCTTTAACTTATATTCTATGGCCCCAATACTCTCCAAAATCTGATATGATCTATAGAATCATGGAGATAACTTCATCAATGCTCTGGTGATTATTGACAGTTGCTTGTATGGTTGTAAGTGAAGGTAGACCCAATCTCATACTGAAAATTCTCGCTCGCTCCGGTGAGTGTCTGCTTGTTGCTTTATGCGGGCTTGAGTAGTAGTTAGGTTGTCCTTCAACAACTGCAAAAGCTTATCATTGTCCATTAAATTTTGGTCGACCTGATCTACTTTGGCCACACCAAGTACATATTTTGGTATTATATGGGATGGTTGGTCATACAATGCCTCATAAGAGGTATATTTGGTTGATGAATGATAAATTATGTTATACCATCATTCAGCCCAAGGAAGCTACCTTGTCCACTCTTTGGGTTGGTCACTGGTAAAGCACCGTAAGTAAGTTACGAGGCATCTGTTCACCACTTCTGTTTGGTCGTCCGTCTGAGGATGGTAGGCTGTGTTCATCTTCAGTTGGGTGCCTTGTAGTTAGAAGAGCTCAGTCCAAAATTTACTTGTAAACACCCTATCATGGTTGCTCACAATCGACCTTGGCAACCCATGTAATTTTATAATATTTTTCATAAAAAATTGAGCAATACAGGCAGCAATATAAGGATGTCTCATAGCACAAAAATAAACATATTTAGTTAGACAATCTACTTCTAAAAAAATTGTGCTTTTACCTTGAGATGATGGCAGCCCTTCGATAAAATCCATGGAGATGTCAGTCCATACTGAGTCCGATATAGGTAGTGGTTGTAGTTTTCTCGGATTTGCCACTATTTTACCTTTCTGCTGCTGCCATACATCACATTTGGATACATAATCATAAATCAATTTTTTTCATGCCATTCCAAAAGAAGTTTTGCTTCACCCTCTTGTATGTTCCTAGAAATCCAGAGTGCCCTGCTGAAGGTGAAGAGTGCATCTCATGCAAAATAATCTGAATGCAAGGGGAAGAAGGAACAATCATAATTCAGCTTTTGTAGCGCAGGTCTTTCGAATCCCAAGTGTAGTGGCCCATTGAACCCAGATCATTCTCCCTAATGTCCTTGAGGAAGTCGGTGAAGGGAAGGGAGATGGCTGAAATTTTGGCTTATCCTGGTAGCCATGATAGACATCTGCAATAACATTTTCTTTCCCCTTTCGATAAGTAATTTCATAATCAAATCCAAGAAGTTTAGTTACCCATCGTTGCTACTCCGGGGAAGATATTTTCTACTCCAAAAAATATTTAAGACTTCGGTGGTCGATCTTAATCTGGAAGAATCGGCTGATCAGGTAGGGTCTCCACTTCATGACGGCGTGTACGATGACAAACATTTCCTTATCATACACGAACATTTTAAGATATGAGGTAGATAAAGCTTGATTGGTGTAAGCAAGGGGTCGGCCATCTTGCATTAGAACAACCCTAATTCCAACTTCGGACACATCGACCTCAATCACGAAGGTGTGATTGAAATCGGGTAGCATAGGACCGACATCGTCGTCATGGCTGCCTTGAGTCATTTGGAGGCTGTAGAGGCTTTATCCGACCATAAGGAGTCTTTCTTCAGTGGGAACATGAGTGGGGCACTGATCTTGCCATAATCTTTCATGAATTTTTGGTAGTAGCCCGTGAGTCCAAGGAAGTCGCGCAGCGATTTTATGTTCATAGGTCTCAGCCATCCTTGTATTGCCTTGATCTTCGTTTGGTCTACCGTCACTCCATCCTCTGATATAATGTGCCATAGATACTCACTTTATGCTGTAAAAAGCTACACTTTGACTGTTTAACATAAAGGATGTTCTCCCGAAGAATCGTTAGAATAGTTCATAAGTGCTGAAAATGCATATCAAGCGTAGGGCTATAAATAAGAATATCATCAAAAAATACCAACACGAACTTACGTAGAAAACTCTAGAAGATGTCATTCATCAGGCTTTGAAAAGTGGAAGGAGCATTTATAAGTCCGAAAGGCATTACTAGAAACTTGTAGTGGCTGTTATGTGTGCGAAATACAGTTTTTGAAACATCTTCAGCGCATATCCGAATCTGATGATAACCGGAATGGAGATATAATTTAGTGAAGACTCGGGCTCCTTTTAATTCATCCAAGAGCTCATCTACAATTGGTATAGGATATTTGTCTTTGACGATGATGGTTAAAGCCCGGTAATCAACGCACATCCGTCACGTACCATCCTTCTTGCGCACTAGCAACACTGACGAAGAGTAAGGGCTACAACTTGGTCGAATTACTCTGGTGTCAAGCATCTCCTTGATGATGTTTCAATCTCGTCCTTCTGTAAGTGAGGATCTCAAATTTGTGCACTAGCAACACGTACGATCTCAAATTTGCTGGATGTTTGCCCGACAAAATAGGTATGCGGTGGTCATGCGACCGGTTAGGGGGAAGCCTTCGCAGCTCCATAAAAACATCTGCGAATTCGTCGAGCAAGAGGGCAAGCTTAAGATCTGAATTTGGCATGTTCTCCTCCTTGGATGGCTATTGGATATGCATAAAAAATCCACCATTTATTTTGTGTAGAACCTTCTCCATTCGTCGCATTGAAACGATGGAAATATGGTTCCCGCGCTTGCCTCGTAATGTGACCTATCTCCCTTTGCAATAAAACTTCATGATTAGTTTAGAAAAATTCCAAAAAATATCACATAATGTTGTGAGCCATTCAATCTCAAGCATGACTTCATAATCGTCAATGGGAAGGAGAAAGAAATCGGTTACCACTTCTTGGTCTTGTAGGAGCAATTTTACCCGCGGGCACCGTTGGTCGTAATTGAGGATTTGACCGTCGGTGACCTTTACATCGAACTTATTGTAACCTTTGATTTGAAGCGCCATATGTGCAGTGACCTTGCTGTTGAGGAAGTTATTTGTGCTGCTCGTATCGATGATAACGGTGATGGGTTGCTATTAATAAGTCCTCCAACTTTCATCGTCTGCGGGTTGGAGTAGTCGCCAACGAGTGTACTGCATAGTTAGTCGGTTGGGGCTCTTCCTCCGTGGCCTCATCTTTGGGTTCAAGGCTTTCTTCAGTTGTTTTGCTATCCTCATCCTTTAGTGGTTTAATCATGAGAAGCCGACTATTTTTGCAATGATGTTCTCGGCTCCACGATTCATCATAGTGCCAACACAACCCCTTGGCCGATTGTTCACGAAGCTTGTCTCTTGTTAATTTTTTTGGTGCGGGGGCTTGGATGGCAATAGAGGGGGTTGAAGGCTTTGGCATGGCTAGTCGGGGAGCGACCCTTGTCCTTCATACTTCATGGTTCAATCGTTCTTGTTGAAGTCTCGTAAAGAAAATTATCACCGTAAGAGTGTATAGTTGCTGCGCCTTTATTTCTCCTCAGATTTTCGGCTTTAGACCCTTAATAAAAGTCCATAAAAGTTGCTTTTTAGACCAATCCATAGTTTGATTAGATAAACATTCAACCTTGTTTGATATTCATGTATTATCAAGGTTTGTCGAATATTCACCAATTGTCCGTCAATATTATCGAAATTGGTTGGTTCGAAGCGATTAAGTAGTCCTTCCTTGAATCGCTACCAAGAGAGACCTCCATGGGTGTGCTCATACCAATTAAACCACTGAATAACATCTCCCTCTTCCCATATAGGGAAGTGAACCTTCATGCATGAAGTGTTTAGATCAGGGATGATGTGGCCATGCTCTTGAGGATCGTCTCGCCGATCTGAAGTTTCTCCTTGCTGTGATTTCTTTGGGCTAGGTGGTCGGCCCATGCTGAATTCGACGAAAAGGGATCACATCTTCTCCTCCATATGGCTTTCAAAGGCTTCGAACTTAGCGTTGATGGCCTCCTCTGATGCTATGGTGCATGCCTCTAGATCTGTAATATTGAGATCTTTTTTTTGCTGTCGGGTTAGTGGCATGAGAAATTTTGGAGAGGGGATGGCCGGTTGGATGGGTGGATTAGTTTAGATGGGAGTAGGCTGCGGTTTAGGGCTGATTTGGGTGGTTGTTTGGGATCGGTTTAGGATGTGGTCTGGAAGGGTTTTTAATGAGGATTGTAGGGTTTGTAGATGAGAGAAAGAGATTCCACAAACCCACAAAAGATAGCACTCAAATCCGATGGAATTTGACAAAGAAGGGTGCTGCGATGTGCTATCCTGCCGAACAGATTTTATGTTAGAGAAACAATGAATTCTCGACATAAATTTCAGAGAAAAACTCAAGAAAAATATACAAAAATCCTCATTTTAGATGTGGTTAATATCAGTAAAAAGTTTGACAAAATTTTGATAGAGTAACGGTAGGAAAATAGGGTAAAAGATGGAAGGCAGATCCTTCGTCGTAAAATTCCAATACTGCGTGATGACGAAAGAAGGCACAATAAAATCGATTCCAGAAGGAATTTTTTCTAGAGATCAATCTTAGATGAAAGCTAAGTTGATCTATGTAATTGTGTAAAAATTTCAGCCAAAAAGGTGAAGCAATAAACCAGTTTTAAGAGGCAAATAGTCGGCTAAAAATTTTTGTAGTGTTTCGCCTTCGCACAAAGATAGCGTTTTGCATCGGATGAAATTTGCAGTGGATAAAATATGAAAAATTCTTCAATGTGTAAAGTAAAGGATCTTGCAGTATTGAAGAGGTGTGAATGATGAAAATATATCTGATTTTCAGATAAAATGCAGGGGGCAGTGACAGACTGATTTGATTTGCGACTAGGGTGGAAGGTGGAGGCGCATGTCACAGTAATTATGGGAATTACTTAGGAAGGTGGAGGCAACAGAGATGGCTATAGGACAGCAGGAATGTGACTCTGATGCTAGATGATAGAGCCCCAGAAGGAGCTTTATAAAATTTGATCTTTGGGGGATCAACCCTTGGAACACTATAGGGGTTCCTCCCTCCTAGGGTCGGCTAACAAGGCTGAAATATAATTGATCTTGCTTGATGAAAAGAGGTGGAGGCTATGAGCGTATATAGGACTCAAAACCCTAGCCCTAAGGGGGGTGCTTCCTAAGTGAATTCCTCCTTTTGCCCCTTCTATAGCCGACCTGCCTTAGTAGATGTAGGTGGCAGCTAGGTTGGCTCTATAGCCGACCTAAGTAGGTGGAAACCCTAGTCGACCAGCCCAGTAAAGGGGGCGATGACCACTAAGCCCTAAGGCCCCAATCAAAACCCTAGCCACACTTATTTATAGGATAGAAGTGACCAGGTGAGGTTTTATTACAAATCTCACAAGGTTTTATTGATTACTTCTAGGGTGATTATGACAACCCTACTAGAGTCCTATCACATTGATGCCCAAAGTATGGTCCACCTCCATTAAAGTACCAGCAGACATTTAATGCCCATGTATGATAGCGCTGACAATCATTAAACATCGTCGTACAATAACCCCACGAGAGGAGATATAAAAGTCACCCCGTTGTACAGTATTAGGGAACACACTCGATTACTATGATTTTTTTCCCAGAGCTCCGACTCTCACTAACTTAATCATTAGAGGGGCTGAGTCGAGGAGCCCCCAGCCCACTATATTTTGGCCTTTGTGCAGGGTGCGAAGACCTAAGAGGAAGAGGAGGCGATTGTCTTCCATATCACGGGACACCAACACGGAGATCTCGTGAACAGACCTCCCGAATTCCCATTCGCTAACCAAAAGCTTCGGCTAACATTCTTGCGTATTCGGATTAGACTAAGCCATGCTTACTCATCAGCCATGGCGTAAAGCATGTTAACACAAGCCGTGCTTATTGAATCTTGGATTTTGATGATGAAATCAATTGATAAAGTTATGATCTAATTCGTGTTTAAGAAAAGTGATGCAGGACTATCTTCAATCATAGAAAGGCAATACAATTGAAGTAGGAAAATTAGATGTTCAAATAATGGGCATCGAGCCAAAAAATCGGACATTGCGTCAAAATCGGATGTTACGAGAGTCAACATGCCGATGGATAAAGCAATACGCCGAAGGAGAGCATGATGCATCGATGGTTTGGATGAACAAATGACATGCTGAATAACATAATTTTTTACTTTTTAAATGTTTATGTAATGATCGTCATAGTTTAGATCTTAATTGAGTTAATTTTTGGTATAACCATGCTAACTCAATTAAGAGACCATTGTGTCTTAATTGGGGCTGATTTGGGCCTATTAGAAGGCCCATTTTAGTTACTCGAAGTCAAACCAGGTGGTGGTATCACCTAGAAGACAGTCTCTGAGAAGACACGGTCTCCGAAAAGATATAGTCTTCAAGACTGTGTTAGGCAGTGGTACCACCCATGTGTTTGAGGCTGTCAGGGGGTGGTAGTACCGCCCATTAATAGCAGTGGTATTATCAACACCTCGAGAACTCTGATAATTTAAATTTTAGCTCCATTTTTGAAGTCATTTGGGGCCTATAAATATCTCACCCATTCTTGCTTGAGGAAGCATGATCTGAGAGCAAAAAAATTATGAAAAAGCTGTTATAATTCTTTGAAAGCTCCCCTTATTTTCTCTAAGTGTAGTTTCTATTTAAGGGAGAGATGAGAGATCTATAAAGGTTGTCTCCTAAACCTATGAAAAGGAGAATAAAGCTGTAAGAGAGTAGTTGATCTTCACCCACTGAAAGAAGATCAAAAGTGGAAGTCGGTGACCTCAACGAAGGAGGAATCGAGAGTGGAGTAGGTCATGACTACCGAACCACTATAAAATTGGTGTGTCTTCTTTACTTTTTTATTTAAATACTTTGTATATTGCTCTACTTACTCATTATAGTCATTTTCAAGTTTAAATATTTTTCCAATACAACCTTTATCGAACGAATTCTTAAATTGACAAAAAAATTTCAAAAACACTAATTCACCCCCTCCCCCCCTTTTAGTACAAACTTGATCCTAACAATTGGTAGCAGAGTGAGATTTCTCTTTATTTGGTTTAAAACCCAAGAGAGATGGCTTTTGCTGGCAACCAAGAGGGACTTTCTATCGTTCGTCCTCCCATGTTCAATGAGACGTACTACACGTATTGGAAAACTCGAATAAGAATTTTATTGCTTTATATGAATTTCAATTTATGACATATTGTTGAAAGCGATTTTGAAAAGTCTTCCAAACCAATGACCGAATCAAATGATTTGGAAAAGAAGACTTTCTCTTTAAATACTAAAGCGATGAATGCTTTGTTTTGTGCTCTTGATAAAAATGAATTTAATCTGATTTCCATATATGAAACTACGCATGAGATTTGACACACACTAGAAGTCACACACGAAGGCACTAGTAGAGTCAAAGAGTAGAAAATTAATCTTTTGGTATATAGCTATGAGACTATTGGAGACATGTACACCCATTTTACAGATCCCTTCCAAAAAGTTGAGATCCTAAAATAACAAAAATATAATAAGCAAAAGACCTAAATAATTTTCCACTTGAAGAACTTATCGGATCTTTGATAACCTATGAAATGACATGTATAGCACATGATGAACTCGAAAACAACATTCTAAAGAATCAGAAGCACATGACACTTCAAACCAAGGAAGACCACTTAGGAGAAAACTCAAGTGACGATGATGATGATGAGGACTTGACACTTTTTATAAGAAAATTTAAGAAATTCTTGAAGATGATCAAAATAAAATAAGACGCTAAGAACAAAAGTGAACTAAAAAAGGACTCAATAATATGCTACAAAATACAAGAAGCCGGGACCCTTCAAAAATGAATGTCCCTGAGTGAAGAAGAAGCAACCAAAGAAAGCCACTTGGGACGATTCAAGTTCATCCAAAGACGATGAGCCAACCAATAAGTAATAAGTTACAAATTATGCATTAATGACATTTGGCAATGAGGTATGTAACCCTAACGAATCTTCCTTATCTTATGATGAATTATTCACTGCATTTAATGACTTGTTTGATGATTTTAAATTAGTTAGTAAAAATTATAAATTGTTAAAAAAGGATCATACTTCTCTTGCTGGTGAAATTAAAAATTGAAAAATGAGTATAATGATTGTATCTTAGCTCCTAGCACTAAGTGTTAAGAGTTAAATACACTTAAGAAAGAAAATCTTTCATTATGAGAAATATTAAAAAAATTTAAAATATGTAACAAATCCTCAAACATGATCCTTGCTAATAAGGGTCATGTTCATAGAAAGGAAGGAATTGGCCTTGTGAGTGATACTCAACAAAAGCCAACCATCTTCTTTAAAGGACCCATATTATATATTTCATTCAAAAATAAATATAATTTTTATAGTGAATTTGGATATTATGCCTATAGATGTTCATTTAAAAGGCATAGACCATACAAATTAGTTTGGGTTCCTAAAGAAACCTTGAATAACTTCATACCAATAATTAAGATAGGTAAATCTACTTATGAAGGATCCAAAGTTAAATGGGTACTAAAAAGAAAACCCCCTTTCTTGTAAATATATTTATCATCAAAAGCTAGGAGCAAGAGATGGTACCTTGATAGTGGATGCTCAATGCACATGACCTAAGATCCAGCATGCTTCTCTAAGCTCACTAGCTAAGAATGATATGTCATATTTAGAGACAACAACAAGGAAAAATTATTGGCAAAGGAACCATAGGTAACAAGTCAAGTCTCTTGATTGAAGATGTGTTACTAGTAGATGGTTTAAAATATAATATACTAAGTATTAGTAAATTATATGATAAAGGATAAATCATTAAATTTGAATATAATGCTTATATAATTGAAATATCACATAAAAATAGATCTATAATTGCCTTAAAAAATAATAATATATATACTATTGAAATTGATGATTTTTGTGATGAAATATGTTACTTTAAACGATGATGCATGGCTTTGGCATAGGAGATTAGGTCATGCTAGCATGAAACTAATCTCTTGAATTTCGACTAGAGAACTTGTAAGAGGTTTGTCTAGCATCAAGTTTGTTAAAGACAAAGTTTGCAATGCATGCCAACTAGGAAAATAAGTAAAAAGTAGTTTCAAATCAAAGAATCAAATAGTCACCTCTAGACCACTTGGACATATTTCTTACGTCACAAAAGTAGATACACTTGGACATATTTCTTATCACACAAAAGTGATTGCTTTAAATATTTTTTAAAATTTTGTAAACTTGTTTAAAATAAAAAGGATTTTATGATTTTATCTATTCGTAGTGATCACGGTGGTGAGTTTCAAAATCATAATTTTCAAAACTTTTGTAAGTCAAATGAGTACAACTACAATTTCTCTACTCTAATAAATCCACAACAAAATTGAGTAGTTGAAAGAAAAATAGGAGCTTACAAGAAATATGACAAGAACCATATTAAACGAATATAGCCTACCCAAATATTTTTGGGCCAAAGTCGTTAACATGACATGCTATGTCATGAATATGATTCTCGTAAGACCATTACTTTTCAAAACTTCTTATGAATTATTGAATAATAAAAGACACAATATTTTGTATTTCAAAGTTTTTGGTTGTAAATGTTTTATATTAAATAAAAAAGATTGCTCAAGAAAGTTTGATGTAAAATTTGATGAAGGAATATTTCTTGGTTATTCCTCAAGTTCAAAAGTTTATCATGTTTTTAATAAAAGAACATTTGTTATTAAGGATTCTATCCCTATCATTTTTAATGAGGTTCCCGAATTAAAGAAAGTAGATTTTGATGATGATTTTGATTTTGGTACTTTAAATTTGAATAAAAATTCTCCTCTTAAAAGTAACTTAGATGAATCTATTTCCAAGAAATTTTTACCCAAGGAATGGAAGTAGTAGATGCTCTTCCTAAAAGCTAATAATTTGAGATACATCAAAAGGTGTTCAAACTTGTTCGTCTTTTAAAACTTTTTATGCTAATACCATGTTTTTATCTCAAATTAAACCAAAATGCATTGATGAGGCCCTAAAGATTATTCTTAGGTTATTGCAATGCATGAGGAGTTGAATCAATTTGAGAGATATAAGGTACAAACAATTGTTCCTAGACCTAATGACTAACTTGTAATTGACACTAATGGGTCTTTAGAAATAAGCAAGTTGAATCGGGTATCATGGATCGAAACAAGGCTGGATTAATGCACTAAAGTTGAATTAGTGCAAGAGTAAATTAATGTTTTAAATAAATTTTTTTTTGCTTGAAGTAAGATAAAAAATCTAAGCTTTTCGTTTAAGTTAAGTAAGTGAATCTTATAGAGAAGTGCAAAGCTTCTTGCTTAAAGACGACTCAAAAAGAACAAACAAATATGAATAATGAGATAGACAATGTCATAAGTGAAGTACTTGATTTCGAAGCCTTTATTTCAAAATATAAATGAAAATCGAAAGCGTCTATTTATGTTTTGAAATCAATTAAGACTCCGGCAATTGTAAGTAGTAAATCAAAGAAGTAATAACCCTTACAATTATAGTGGTTCGGCACTAACCAGCCTACGTCCACTTCCGAGTCCTCCTTGAGACACACCGACATCTACTATTGATCCTTTAGGTGAAAATCAAACCCTTACAACACTTACAAGGGAGACAAGATTACAACTCTTGGATCACTCCCTTACCCTTTTTCTTTTTCTTAAAATTCACACACAATATTTTCTTAGAATATAATCCCTAAAATTTTTGTATAGAATGCAAGAAAACTTGAGATATTTATAGCCCCAAATAGTTTCAGAATTTTGGGGCCAAAATTTAAATATACCCAAAAAATCTGGGTACGAGCGGTTCACTCGCCGACCTGGGCGGCTCAACCGCCCGAAATTCGGGTACGAGCAGTTTACCCGTTTGCCCTGCGTGGTTCAGCCACTGTCAGCCACCCGAAAACCTGGGCGATAACGGTTTACCCGTCGCTTACCAGCGGTTTACCCGTCGAAATCTCTGGAAAAGTGGTTCACTCCACTTTTCAAATTTCGGCTTGAACCATCAGTCGACCAATCCTCTAGTCAACTAATTAAGCTCAACCTGAGCATAATCAAACCCTAATAGTGGACCTGGTTGCCTCTTTGAGTTGATTTTCAAATCACAATCACATTGGCCTCACTCTTAACCTACGACTTAAAGATTACAATCAAACATGACTACCAAGCTTATGACCTCACTCCCGCAATCCGGCAACCTTCAGATTCTATAGCGGCGAGTCTTACGATCTTCCTCCGGCGATCTCTCGGTGTATTCTTAGCGAGCTTCCCAATCCCTTTGGCGAATCTCCTAGTGAACTCCCAACGAGCTCCCTCTGTATTGTCCAATTCTTGGCCCGATGCCTAAGCTTGATCTTGGGTCCATGTCTGATCTATAACTCCTTCTCCCGTCATGGTTAAACTTGCATGATGCTAACTACGACTCAATTAATTAAATCATAATTGTCAAACACATCCACTCCAAGACCTTCCCAACTCTTGACGAGCTTTTCGGCTACCCCTAATAATCTTTCGGCAAGTCTCGGTCTTCTTCTGGGGAACTCCCTTGCGCCATCCTGGCAAGCTCCCGAACCCTCGGTGAGCTCCCAACGCACTCCTGATGAGTTCCCAACCGCATTGTCTGAACCCTGGCCCGATGCATGGACTTGACTTTGGCCAATCCTGATTATAATATTCTCTCTGTCATAGTTAATCCTGCATCAATCAACTTCTAACAACATATGTTAGATCAATAACTCATCAATTGATTTCATCATCAAAATCGAGATTCAACAATCTCCCTCTTTTTGATGATGACAATTAATTGATGACAGGAGTTAATCCTAACTCTCCCTAAATCCATGCTACTTAAATTTAAGAGAATCACACACTCTTAAATTTTAAGTATTTTTAAGCAATCAACATTCTAAGCAAAATTCAACATAAATTTGCATCAAGTCATCGAATCATGACTTTCAAAAAGATTTTACATCTATATCCAAGATATCCAAGTATATGATCAATCTCATATGTCATCAATGTATATGATCAATATCATGTGTCATCAATAAATATTTCTCCCTCTTTGTCATCAACAAAAATGTGAAATATAGGGCTAAAGATTTTAAGTGACATGAGTTTTTGCTCCCCCTTTTTAAAATACAATATGAGTCATAAAGAATTTTCTTCCTCTTGTGAATAAGAAGGTAGAAATAAGGAAGAAAAAGTGAAAAACATCATATCATAAAAATGCTCAATTTTATAGATGTAAATTTTATATATGTAGATTCCAAAATCCAAGAAAAAGATCAAGAGCTACCAATGCAATTTAATTTATCTTATACAAATTTCAAGCAAGGTAGCAAATCATGCATTTTACATATATTTAGAAAATTTAAAATTCTAAATTTTCTTTTAGGCAAATTGTTTTTCATTCAATGCTATCATATCCAATTTGTTTCCAATCATATTGATAATTTTATTTCCCCCTTTGTTAATGTCAAAAAGAAATATAATGGTTTATTTTTTCTTTTGCATTCATGCTCTAATGACACCCAAAAGTACAAGGGGAATATTTCATTATAAATCAAATTCAAAAGACATGATTGAATAATTCTCCTAACAATCTTGATTGGAAATTTTATTAGATCTAAACAATCTTGATCTTAGATTATAATCATCAAAATTATATATCTCATTTTCATCAAAACAAATAAATCATAGATGTTCAAAAATTTGATTTCTATTGAGGATATGACAAGTTTAGAAATCAAGAGAATGTTCATGATAAAATAAATCTCATTAAATTCTTAACTTATCACAAATTTAAGAAATAATAATTTTGTTGATAAGTTATACTAAGAAGAAAATTATAAGTAATCATGTCATGAAGAATATTATTATCAAATCATAAATGCCAAGAACATGATTTATTTTGACTCATTTCTTCCTAGATGAAATTTCAAAGCTTTAAAAATCTTAGGAGATCTTGTAAGAAGGATTATGATTATTATAGAAATATCAAGTTATAAATGTTAAGAAGTCATAATCATGATAAAACTTTTCTATAATAAAGGGAGGAATCTCAGTGAACAAAAAAGATCTCAAATTATAATTTTCAAGATTTCAAGGTCATGATTTAAGTTATCAAATAATCGAAAGCAATGAAGTTGGATAGATTCAAACATATACATTCTTTAAAACAAAATCATTTGAAAATATATCTAAAATCATCATTAAAAATTGTTTTTCAGAAAATGTCAATGAAGTCAACATAGATTATTTTTCAAAAGAAAATAGCTAAACTTTTCTAATTCATTTATGTTGTTAAAGATATTCAACATAATCATTGAATCATCATAGTATTTCAATCAATGTAACATTCAAATTAATCATTCCATAGACTTTATCAATATTTGAACCATTTAACAAGTTTTTACATTTAAACCAGCATTCAAGCTAATGATTTTGAACTTATCATTTAATCATAATCATCATTAAAATCTTTCTTTCATAACTTTGAATTTAGATAAAGTTTCTAATTCATTTTTGTACTAGCATACCAAAGTTAGAGCGATCAAGATTAATGAGTTATCCAAAGATTCATTAATAATAATTTTATTTCAATATTTTTTTATTACTTAGGCTAGTGACCTTTGAAGGAATATTGGATATCAAGTTATGTGTCTTGAGCATCTACTTTCAAAATATAACTTAGTGCTCCTAGCCTTGTTAGGAGATAATTTTATATTATGTGAGGTTTTGATTTAGGTACATATTTGAGTTTGGGTCCTTCATGATATGTTCTTCCCATTTTCTCTAACGGCTTAAGGTTATTTATGGTTACTTTAGGAACCCAAATTAATTTGTAAGGACTATAATTTTTAAATGGATATTTGTCAGCCATATATCATAGTCTTTCATAAAAATTATATTTAATTTTTGGTGGTAGATTTAAGGTTGGTCCTTTAACAAAAGTAGTTGGCTTTTGTTGGATATTGCCCATAAAACATATTCCATTTCTTCTATTAATATGACTCTTATCAGTAAGAATCATATTAAGGGATTTATTCTCTATTTTAAATTTCTCTAAGGTTTGTTTTAGCTTGATGTTTGCTTCTTTAACACTATTTAGCATATCACATTTAGAATAAGCATTGTGTAATGGTAAAGTATCATGCAAGGTTTCATATTTGGTGCATGTATTGTGTGATGGTGCTACTTCATGTATTTCATCAAGTTTACTAACTAATGATGTATGCTCTACCTTAAGTAATTTATAGGATTTGCTAATATTTTTAAATTCATCATAAAGCTCATGCAAAGAAAGTAATAACTCATTAAAAGTAAAAGAGCTTTCGGGTGGGTTACTTACCTCATCATAGTTGGCCACGAGTGTGAGATCTTCCACTTCTTCTTGATTGTGTTCTTCATTTTTGGAGCACCTTGGTTTCTTGTGTTCATAGCAAGAAGTCTTGTCCATCTTTAAATCATTTTTATGGTTCATATTGATTAAAATTTTTGGTTCATTTGTCAAATGTTCAAAGTCCTCATCACTCGAGATTTCACTTGAGGAGTCATATGTTCATCTCGGTTCACATTCATTTCGGTTCTTAGGAAGGTATTTTTCTTGTTCATTTTTAGAAGTATTTTTATTTAATGATTCATTTAGATTAAGTGTGTTTTCGTATGTTATTTCTAATGCATACTATATATCGAAAGTCGAATCAAAATAGGAAACCCGATCAAATTCATTTTTATCAAGTGCACAATATAAGACATTCATAGCTTTTGCATTCAACGAAAGTATTTATTTTTCATAATCATTCCAATCATTTATTGGATTGGATGACTTCTGAAAACTTTTTTCAATAATACACCACAAATCAAAATATATGAAAATAAAAAATATACGTATTCGAATTTTTCAAGATGTGTAGTCCGTCCTATTAAACATAGGATGACTTATGATGCATTGACCCTTGTTAATGCCGAAAAGAGCCAATTCTCTTGGGTGTTAAACCAAATGAGAAAAACGTGGCTCTGATACAAATTGAATCTTATAGAGAAGTACTAAGCTTCTTGCTTAAAGATGACTAAAAAAGAATAAACAAATCCAAATAAGGAGATAGGCAATGTCGTAAGTGAAGTGCTTGATTTTAAAATATAAATAAAAACGTATTTATTTATGTTTTGAAATCAATTAAGAACCAGACAATGGTAAGCAGTAAATCAAAGAAGTAAGAACACTTACAATATAGTGGTTCGGCACTAACCGACATACGTCCACTTCCGAGTCCTCCGCCTTGAGGCACACCGGCATCCACTATTGATCTCCTTTGGGTGAAGATCAAACCCTTACCACAATTATAAGGGAGACAAGATTATAACTCTTGGATCACTCCCTTACCCTGTTTCTTTTTGTTACAATTTACACACAATATTTTCTCAGAATATAATCTCCAAAATTATTGTATAAAATGCAAGAAAACTTGGGTATTTATAGCCCCAAATGGCTTCAGAATTTTGGAGCCAAAATTTAAACATACTCAAAAAAAATCCGGGTACAAGCGGTTCACCCGTCGACATGGGTGACTCAACCGCCCAAAACCCTAAGTACGGGCAGTTTACCCGTCGGCCCTGGGTGGTTCAGCCACCATCAGCCGCCTGAAAACCTAGGCGGTGGTGGTTTACCCACCGCTTACCAGCAGTTTACCTGCCAGAATCTCCAGAAAAATGATTCCTTCCACTTTTCAAATTCTGGCTTGAACCATCAGTTGACCAATCCTCTGGTCAACTAATTGAGCTCAACCTGAAATCAATCAAACCCCAATAGCGGACTCGGTTACCTCTTTGAGTTGATTTCTAAATCACTCTTAAATCAGACTCACTCTTAATCTACGACTTAAAGATTACAATCAAACATGACCACCAAGCTTACAACCTCACTCCTGCAATCTGGTAACTTCCAGATTCTACAGCGGTGAGTCTCACGGTCTTCCTCCGGCGATCTCCCGACGTGTTCCTAGTGAGCTTCCCGATCCGTTCGGCGAATCTCCTGGCGAACTCTCGACGAGCTCCCTCTGCATCGTCCAATCCCTGGCCCAATGCCTAAGCTTGATCATGGGTCCATGTCTAATCTGTAACTCCTTCTTCCATCGTGGTTAAACCTGCACGATGCTAACTATAACTCAATTACTTACAATCATAATTGTCAAACACATCCACTCCAAGACCTTCCTAACTCCTAACATGCTTTTCGGCTACAATCGACAATCTTTCGGCGAGTCTCGGTCTTTTTCTGGCAAACTCCCTTGCGTCATCCTAACAATCTCTCGATACCCTCGGCGAGCACGCGATGCACTCCTAGCGAGTTCCCAACCATATCGTCCGAACCCCGGCCCGATGCATGGACTTGACTTTGGCCAATCCTGATTGTAATATTCTCTTTGTCGTAGTTAAACCTGTATCAATCAACTTCTAATAACACATGTTAAATAAATAACACATCAATTGATTTCATCATTAAAATTTGAGATTCAACAATAGGAAGGTATTGATTATGAAAAAACCTTTGCTCTGTGGTCAGACTTGAAACTATTAGGATGCTCTTTCCCTATGCTTCTTTTAAAAATTTTAAATTATTTCAAATGGATGTTAAAAGTATATTTCTTAATGATTTTTTTTAAGAAGTTTATATTGAACAACCACTCGGATTTGAAAATGATATCTTTCCAACCCATGTTTTTAAATTATCCAAGACACTTTATGGATTAAAGCAAGCCCTTAGGGCTTAGTACGAGAGACTTAGCTATTTTCTTATTCAAAATAATTTTTTGAAAGGTCAGATGGAAACCACATTGTTTATTAAATATTTTGAAAATAATTTTCTTATTATTTAAATTTATGTTGATGATATTATTTTCAGTTCTACTAATGAGTCTTTATGTGAATCTTTCACCAAAATTATGAGCCAAGAATTCGAAATGAGCTTTATGAGCAAATTAATATTTTTCTTATGACTATAAATTAAGCAATTAGATGATGGTATTTTCATAGGTCAAATTAAGTATACTTTGGATTTGTTAGAATTATTTATTGTGGATAGTGCAAAAGCTATAAACACACCTATGAGCACCTCTACAAAATTGGATTTAGATAATGAATGAGAAAGTTTTGAACAAAAAACCTATAGAGGAGTGATAGGTAATTTACTATATCTAACTACAACTAGACTAGATAATATGTTTAGCATTAGATTGTGTGCAAGATTTTAGTTCAATCCTAAATAATCTTATTATAAGGTAGTTAAATGAATATTTAGATATTTAAATGAAACTTCAAATATAGGATTATGGTATCCTAAATCCAAAAATTTTAATTTAATTGCTTATGCTAATACCGACTTTCGAGATTGTAGAATAGATATAAATAATACATCTGGAACATGTCATTTCTTATGGCACACTTGTTTCGTGGTCTTCCAAGAAGTAAAACTTTGTTATATTATCCACTGAGAGTGAATATGTAGTAGCAGTTGCATGCTGTACACTAAGTGATCTAGATGAAGAACACTTTGGAGGATTATGGATTTTTCTTAAAAAATATTTTTATAAAATATGATAATACAAATGTAATTTGTTTAACAAAAGAATCTCATTCAACATTCTAGGACTAAGCACATTGATATTATGCATCACTTTATTAGGGATTATGTTAGATATCATGATATATCTTTAGATTTTATTAATATAAAACATCAAATGATAGATATTTTTACTAAATTGTTAAGCGAGGAACAATTTGATTTTATTAGGAGAGAGATAAGCATGTTGAATCTACCAAATGAATGAACTCTTTACATATATGTTTTTATCATTATCTTGATTTCTCGGTTTTCATGACTTAAGTTTTTCTTTTGAATCAAGATCGTTTCCTATGATTCCTCTTCTTACTATTTATAAAAGGAGAAATTTGTCGAAATGATTCATGTCTTTTTTCATGATTTGAACTTTAGTGTGATGAGGTTGATGCAAATTTTTGCACTATTGAATCCTTCTCTTCTCTTTGTTTTTGACAATGACAAAAGGAGATAAAAACTTACACATCCCGAACTAGAAGACAAAACTTGCATGTTACGCTTTTCTCTTTTTAGTTGATGACAAAAGGGGAGAAGTTATGATAATTTAAGCATGCATGTATGATGTCTTTAAGAGAGAGAAGTTATGATAATAATTTAAAATTTGAATCATGCATAATATGGTGTAATTTGATGATTTAAAATTATGTATGAAATACTTATGATTTTATGATGCATGCAATGATATTTAAACTATGATTCAGATTGTTTCAACTTGAATTCAAAGGTTATCACTCTTTTTGAATTCAAATTTTCTTTATTTTAATATGGCATATATGTTGAAAAATCTAGCAGGAACATCACATTCACAATGGAAGAATAAAATAAAACATGTTTTTCATGTAGATAAAATCGTACAAAGATTAGTGCGTGAAAAATCATAAAAAATAAAAACTGTGATATGTGAGAGATTGTTTACCTAGGGAGATCATATATTCCTGAAATTCCAGAGCCAGATAGAGAGGATGAAGGAGGTTAAATGTCCTCCTCTCTAATAGTATCCACACGATGTATCGTTGTAGTGATGCTCCTCCAATTGAAGCCAAAATCTTGTAACTCTTGTATAAAAAATGAGGGAGGGAGGAGAATAAGAGGGTGCGACCAAAAGTGTAGACTATCATATATGTGCTGCCCCTGCCTCATATTTATAGAGAGCCACTAAAAATCCTAATGGTTCATACCTTACTGGGTATTGTATCTCCATCCAATTATCCATTAAGCTTATTTTATTGGATCTCTATCCAATAATCTCCTTTGGCCTCATGCAAGGAGTCTATCAATGTTAGGTCTCATCAAATGAGAATAGGCTAATTGGATAAGTCATATACAATCATCTATTCTTTAAAACATCCACCATATGTGTGTGACCCTTTAGGCCCAATATCGAGCTGGCCGTGAGTCCTACCTGTCAGAACTCCTAACTCAATGAATTATTATCTCATAATAATTCACTCGACTCATCGATTATGGATGTACTAGGCCACTACGCCATAGTCTCCAAATGATACAGAGGATCTTATCCATTGAATCTGTTTGTCCTCAATAACCATATATCTATAGTCCCTTATCTATCTAATATCTCAAAGACCATATATCGGGTATAATACTGTCAGGCCATATACAGAATCTATTTAAGTCTCGCTTTAATCAGATTCTCCAAAAGAACTTCTCTCTCAATCTGACCAACCTGATCAGGGATTTATTTGAGTGACAACATATGAGATATTCCTCATGATACCGAGAGTGGATGATCCCAATAAACTTCATAAGGTTGGCTACTAATCTCAATAATCGATTGTACCAGATCTAAAACTTTCCAGATCTATAAGTTCAGCGTCAAAGAAAGAAGTACTCAAATAATGCATCCTTGGTGTCTCAAGTCTAAGGATCAGATACACAATTGAGATTACAAAATTACTATCTAATGTTATGTATTATTAACTATACAACATACCATAAGCGGATCAATTAGTAAAGTCATTCTCCAATGAGCACATGTACTATATCCTTAGTATCCCCACACAAGTGGCTATAACACCAGCTACCTTCATCATATGAATGGGTATACAACACACTGGTCTGTCCAGTTGTTTTGGTGTCCCTCTTGAGTAATTTATGACCGAGATTATTTAGGATCTGTGTTTAAAGATAAATCAGTCTCATTATCATGATTTTATCACAATTTGATTCTCACTCCACAAATCCAAGGACGTCACAATATGTATTCAATAAATAATATGATGTGAGAATATGCCAATAATAATAATGATATAAAAGGATTATACAGCGTATCACACGTGTCATCACTCACGTGATTGGCTTGCATGGTACCTATAACTAGCAATCTCTCACTTGATCTATAGCTAATCACCTATGTGTATGATCCTCATCAGACCCTTGTGATGCTCAAATACAATATGAGCCGACAACTTTATCAGTAGATCTGTAATGTTATCTTCGGATAAAACTCTTTCTATTGCTATATCTTTATGAGCTATGATCTCTCTATTTAAGTGGAACCTCCTCAGAATGTGCTTAGACTTCTGACGAGACCTGGGTTCCTTTACTTGAGTGATCACCCTGTTGTTGTCGTAGTACATGAGAATCAACTCCATGCTGCTCCGTATGACTCTTAAATCCCTGATGAATTTCTCCATCCACACCCCTTCCTTTGCTGCTTCTGCTGTATTAATGTATTTTACCTTTATGATTGAGTTAGCAGTAGTATCTTGTTCGGAACTCTTCCAACTTACTACTCCTCCATTCAGAGTGAAAATATATCTTGAGTTTGACCTGCAATCATCGATGTCAGACTAGAAACTCGAGTTCGTATAACCCTCAACCTGAATGCTACCTCCTCCATATAATAGTTAAAAAACCTTAGTCCTTCTCAAGTACTTAAGGATACACTTTACTGCCTTCCAGTGTTCTAAACCTAGATCTGTTTGATACCTGCTCATGACACTCAAAGCATGCGTTATATCAGGCCATAACATACATAATAGATCATATTGGTTAGGTGTATGGTATCATATCTATTTCTGCCCTTTCTCTAGAAGTTTTTGGGAACGTGCTCCTAGAAAGTGATATTCCATGTCTCATCGGTATGGGACCTCTCTTGAAATTTTTCATACCAAATCTTTTGACAATAGACTCTATGTACTTAAATTAGGACAACCAAACATCCTCTTCAATCTATCTCTATAGATCCGATCCCCAAAATATAGGATGCTCCCCCTAAGTCATTCATGGAGAAATTTTTGGATAGCTAAGCCTTTATTATGGAGAGTATTCCTACAACATTCCCAATGATTATGATGTCATCCATATATATGCTGGTTACAGGTACCCTGCAAGCAAATCACATGAGTGATGACATGTGTGACACGCTGTGTGATCTTTTTGCTTATGATTAATATTGGCATATTCTCACATTATATTATCTGTAGCATATATATTGTGATATCCTTGGTTCTGTGCAATGGGAATCAGATCATGATGAGATCATGATAATGAGATCGATTCACCTTTAAACATAGATCCTAAATAATTTCGATCATAGGTTACTCAAGAGGGACATCGAGATAACCGGACAGACCGGTGTACTATATACCCGTCCATATGATAGAGGTGGCTGGTCTCATAACCACTTATGTGGAGACACTAAGGATAGAGTATAGGTGCTCATTGGAGAATGAGTTCACTAATTGATCCGCTTATGGAATGCTATATGGTTCATGATACCTAATGTCAGACAACGATTCCATAGTCTCAGTTATGTATCTAGTCCTTAGACTTGAGACACCAATGATGTATAGTATGAGTACTCCTTTCTTTGACGCCAGACTTATAGGTTTGGAAAGTTTCAGATCTGCTACAGTTAGTTATCGGGATTGATAACCAACCTTACGAAGGTAATTGAGGGTCAATAGAGGATCATCCACTCTCGGTATCACGAGAGGAATATCCCATATGTGCTTGCTCAGACAAATTCATGGCCAGAGTCATTTGGATTGAAAGAGAAAGAGTTCTCCGGGAGAATCTGATTAGAGCGAGGCTATGACGGATTCCGTATGTGACCTGATAGTACCATATCCAATATATGGTCTCTGGGATATTAGTTGGATAAGAGATTATAGATACATGGTAACTGTGGACAGACAGGTCTGATGGATTTGATCTCATTGTACCGTCAGGGGACTATGACATAGTGGCTTGGTACATCCATAGTCGATGAGTCGAGTAAATTATTATGGGGATAATAATTTACTATATCAGAAAGAGTTCTGATGGGAGTGACTCACGACTAGCTCGGTATCGGGCCTAGAGGGTCACACACATATGGTGGATGCTTCAGTGAATATAGGATTGGATGGAGATCCAATTAGCCCCTATTCTAATTAGATGAGACCCTATGCTGATGGGCTCCTAGATTAAGGCCCAATTAGAGGCCTAAGGAGATTATTGGATAGAGATCCAATAATGCAAGGTCAGTGGGTAATTGGATGGAGATCCAATATCCACTAAGGAAGGAGCCCTAGGATTTTTTGGTGGCTCTCTATAAATAAGAGGGGAGACTCATGGTTGATAGGCTGCAGCTTTGGCCTCCCCCTCTTATTCTCCTCCCTCCCTTTGAGATCAAATTGAAGGAGTTTCACTGTAGAGATCTATCGTGTGGATATCGCTAGAGAGGAGGACACTTGACCTCCTTCATCCTCTCCATCCAGATCTAGAAATACAGTGATATACGATCTCCCTAGGTAAAATCAATCTCTCACACATCGCGGTCTTATCAGTTTTTATATTTTTCTCGCGACCCCAATCTTTTGCACGACGATTTGATCTACGTGGAAAATCAGTGTTTGTTTTGATTTTCGCTGCGCATGTGATGCACCTGCTGAGGTTTCCTAATAGTGGTATCAAAGCCAAGGTTTTTGTGCGAAAGATTGATTTTACACTACGTGTGATGAGATTAAATCATGTTGAATCATTTTACGGGTTCTTGTTGCATTTTTTGCAGTGAAGGTAGCGAGGAGGAGAGGTAGGCTGTGGCCACCCATGGCCAGGCCGCGGCCAAGACCCCTTGCAAGGAGTCTGCGTGCCTGTGATTATTTATAATTACATGGAGAGGTGCGATGGGAGCGTGGAGGTGACAGCGGGACCCACGATACCATGGAGGGAGATCATAATGCATGGTGATGCGATGATCCGACGGAACTAATGATGACAAGATTAACAATCATAGGGCATGGAGATGTGCCGATGTACACAGATCCTATTGTGAGTGATTAAACTCATTGGCTCGGGCTTAATCATATTAGGTGACGACTCATGATCATCCGATGTGGCTTACATATGTGATGTGTTATATATATATATATATATATTTACATGCAATGTAGATATATATTAAATATGTATGTGTGTGACATGAGAAATTAGGAGATCAATACAAAACAAAAACCCCTCCTATGATAATATTAAGTCAGTAAGTGTGAGATAATAAGATTGACCCACGTGGTCGTTCATCGTTATAAGAAGAAATTGACTCCCGACATAGATTGAGTTGGTCGAGTCATTCGAGGCTCACATATCTACATGATCGAGTTTTTGCCTACGACATATAGATGTCATCGGTGACCTGAGGATATTGTATGACTTGGTCGAGCAATCGAGAGCATATCCATCAAATCAGACTCATCTTGTAACGATGGTGATGACTTAACTGAACTTCATGGTTGGTCGAGCAGTCGACACCATAATGATTCGGAGGCCGAACATGACGGGAATCACATGGAGTTGTGATTGACAAGAGTTGTCTACCTTTTAGGCTTAGTGTAATTGGTCAAGTCCCTTGAGGTTGCACTAAGATGCTAATTGGATCCCGATCCCACTATGAGTCTGCCAGAGACTTTCGTCTCACGTGTCAAGGGTATCATGTAGGTGAGCCTCAAGTGACTCGACCAACTCAACCTATGTCGGGATTCGATTTCTTCCTATAACGATAGAAGGTCACGTGGGTCAATCTTATTGCCTCACGCTTACCGACTTAATATTATCGTAGGAGGGGTTTTTGTTTCATATCGGTCTCCTAATATGTCGTATCACACACATACATATTTAATATATATCTACATCGCATGCAAATATATATATATATATATATATATATATATATATATGCACACATATATCTAGTAGGTGTATAACATATCACATATGCAAGCCATACCAGATGATCATGAGCCGTCACCTAATATGATTAAGCTAGAGCCAATGGGCCTAATCACTCACAATATGATCTTTGTGTGCATTGACGCATCTCCATGCCCTGTGATTGTTGATCTCGTCATCATCGGTTCTGTCGGATCGTCGTATCACCATGCGTCATAATTTTTCGCCACGACATCGTGGGTCCCGCTGTCATCTCCATGCTCCCGTCGCGCCTCTCAATGTAATTACAAATAATCAAAGCACGTAGGCCTGACAATAAACGAGAAAAATAGAGGCTCGTAGGCCCCAACAATAATAATAATCATAATTACACACATCAAAACATGCTCATTATCATCCATCCACATCATACATCACATGTATATAACATAATATGTAGGATTACTAGATATATATAATAATTAATTAAACTATTTAATTAATTATTTTTCTAGAAATCAGGATATGCTTGGAATTTTTAGAATTATCAAGGGTATTTTCCTAATTCTGGGCAAGAGGACAGTCCTTGGAATTTCATAATGTTGAGGGTATTTCAGGAATTTCGTGCATGAGGACAGTCCATGAAATTTTTTTAAATTTATAGGGGTAGGATCATCCTTTTCCTAAAAGGATGCCCTAGCCCTCATGCCCCCATCTGCACCGTCGCCGCTGTCGTCGTGTGGCACCTCGCGGGCGGGCGACCGCTCCTACTAGCGACCATTCTTGCAAGCGACAGCCCTGGCCGCGGGGCTGCCCCTTGAGGCCTTACAGCGGGAAGCCGCCACCTGTGGCCTGGCCGCGGGCGGCTGCCCCTTGCGACCTGGCCGCGAGCGTTGCCTACGCCAGCAAGCGCCACCCCTACAGGCGCCAGCCATGCCTGCAGGCGATTGCGCCTGCTGCCCCGCCCCCTTACAGGGGGCCTTGGCCGCAGCCGGCTGCCCCTTGCAGTCGGCCTGGCCATGGGTGGCCGGCCCTACATGGGGGCTGGCCGTGGTTGGCTGCCCCTCCTCCTCGTTGTTCTTGCTGCGAATGCGTAAAATGATTCTACGCGATTTAATCTCATCAGACGCAGTTTGAAACCAATCTTTCACACGAAAACTTTTGCTCTGATACCACTGTTGAGAAACCTCAGCGGGTGCATCACATGCGTAACGAAAATCAAAATAAAAACTGATTTCTCATGCAGATCAAATCATCGTGCAAAAGATTGGAGTCACGAGAAAAACATAAAAATGATAAAACTGTGATGTGTGAGATATTGATTTTACCTAGAGAGATCGTATATCCCTATATTCCATATCTAGATGGAGATGATGAAGGAGGTCAAGCGTCCACCTCTCTAGCGGTATCCACACGATGGATCTCTGCAGCGAAACTCCTCTAATCTGATCTCGCAACTCTTATATAGAGGGAGGGAGGAGAATAGGAGATGGTGGCTAAAGCTGCAGCCTATCAACCATGAGTCTCCCTTCTATTTATAGAGAGCCACCAAAAACCCTAGGGCTCCTGCCTTAGTGGGTATTGGATCTCCATCCAATTACCCACTAACCTTGCATTATTAGATCTCTATCCAATAATCTTCTTAGGTCTCTAATTGGGCCTTAATCAAGGAGCTCATCAGCATAGGGTCTCATCTAATGAGAATAGGGGCTAATTGGATCTTCATCCAATCCTCTATTCGCTGAAGCATCCACTATATATGTGTGACCCTCTAAGCCCGATACCGAGCTGGCCGTGAGTCACTCTCATCAGAACTCCTTCTGATATAGTGAATTATTATCTTCATAATAATTCACTCGACTCATCGACTATGGACATACTAGGCCACTACGCCATAGTCCCCAGACGGTACAAGGGGATCAAATTCATCGAACCTATCTGTCCATAGTTACCTTGTATCTATAATCCCTCATCCAACTAATATCCCAGAGATCGTATATTGGACATGGTACTGTTAGGTCACATACAAAATCCATCATAGTCTCGCTCTAATCGGATTTTCCCGGAGAACTCTTTCTCTCTAAATCTGAATGACCCTGGCCAGGGATTTGTCTGAGCAAACATATATAGGATATTCCTCTCGTGCTACCGAGAGTGGATGATCCTCTATTGACACTTAATTGCCTTCGTAAGGTTGGTTACCAATCCCGATAACTAGTTGTACTAGATCTGGAACTTTGTAAACCTATAAGTCTAGTGTCAAAGAAATGAGTACTCATATAAGTCATCCTTGGTGTCTTTGATCTAAGGACCAGATACACAACTGAGACTATGAAATTATTGTCTGACATTAGGTATCATTAACCATACAGCATTCCATAAGTAGATCAATCAGTGAACTCATTCTCCAATGAGCACCTATACTATATCCTTAGTGTCTCCACACAAGTGGCTATGAGACCAACCGCCTCCATCATATGGACGGGTATATAGGACACTGATTTGTCCAGTCATCTCAATGTCCCTCTTGAGTAACCTATGACCGGGATTATTTAGGATCTGTGTTTAAAGGTGAATCGATCTCATTATCGTGATCTCATCACGATCCGACTCCCATTGCACAGAACCAAGGACATCACAATATATATGTAACAGATAATGTAAGAACATGTCAATATTAATCATAAGTAAAAAGATCACACAGCATGTCACACGTACCATCACTTACGTGATTGACTTGCAAGGCACATGTAACTAGCAGTTCTTGCATATTTGGATCGGACCAAGTCATACAGACTCATAGGTCACGACATAAAACACGTTAACGCAAGTCATGTTGACTTATCAATCACGGTATAAAGCACGTTGACAAGTTATTTACTAAAGGAAAAGGTGTAACGTAGAGAGAATTGATAATGGTACAAGAAACTCAAAAGAATAATTTTGAAAAAAGATCATATTTTTACTAAAAGATACTTTAAAAAAGATAAAAATATTGATACTTTAAAAAAGATAAAAATATTATGAGTGTGGGTGAATAAATATTAGAAAGAAGTAATTCAATTGGTATGATCCGTGATTTAATCTTATATACATTAAAAATAACAAATTCTCGCAAGAAATAAGGTTCATATCAAAGAATAAACTCTTTTTTTTATTCATTCTCATCCAATCAAAAGAAATTCTTTTATGAGCCTTTGTAATGTTATCAATTTTTATCAATATACATATTAGTCTAGCCTTCAATATCAATATTATTTCTTAGACAATAAGGTCTGAAAAGATTAACTAATTTATTTAATAAAATTATAAAATTAAAAATGCCTAATAAATAAAAGAATTTTTAGTATTAACTTATAAGAATAAATATGATATATACAATTAGTCAAATTATAAAAAATAAAAAACATCAGTCGTGAAATGAGGAATGAATTATCGAAAATAGGATAAGACTTAAAATAAATATATTTAAATATTAATTTAATTTTATACCTAGAAGATCAATCACATTAGTTATTTATTTATTAAGATAATTAATAAAAAACTATAGTGAGCAAAAAAAAGATTTGTGTATGATTTTTATTAACTTACTAAAACCTATGATAGAATTTTAAGAGATTTATTATGATAGATTTTAGAAAAAAATATCTGCTTATTGATATTATTAAGGATACTGTTGTTAGAATTATAGGGAGTACAGTGAATTTCCATTATATCAATGATCTATATTAAGCCAGTATATTTTTACATATATAATAAATAAACTTATTAATCATTTATTTAATAGACCTATCTGGTGTAGGTTTATTGTTGATGATATTATTTTAATTGATGAGAATCTAATTAAAATTAACTATAAACTTGTGCTATGAAAATAATTTTTAGAAACTAAATATTTTAGACTAAATAGGATTAAAACTAAGTACAAAAGATATAATTTTAATAATCTAGTCATATATTCTTATAAAATTGGATGAGTAAGAAGTTCCTTTGAGTAAAAATTTTAGGTATATTAGATCAATTTTTTAATAAAATAAAAAGATTGATGAAAATATTATTCATAAATTAAAATTAGAGTAGTTAAAATGACAAGAGACATGAGTCTCGTGTGATTATAGTATACATTTAAAATTAAAAAATTATAAGATAGTTACGAAACAAATAATATTTTATGGAGTAACATATATAGAAAGTTTATGTCTCTGAAATGAATATATGGAGTTATTATGAAAGAAAAAAATATTTTTATTTGTGAACAGGTATCACTTCATGAGAGAGAAATTATTTAAGATGATATATATATATATATATATATATATATATATATATATATATATATATATATATATATATATATATATATATATATATATATATATATATAATATATATATATATATATATGCTTGAAAGAGATAAAATGAGAGAGATAAATAAAAATATATTTTTTTAATAAAAATTATAAATAGAAATTTAAGTACTCTATATATAATTAAATATTTAAATTTTTATAATTCTCAATGATTATAAAAAGTTCATGTAATTGATACTATATATATATAATTGAAACTTATAATTTTGTTGTTATTGTGGTTTATGTTCAATCTCCCGGCACTCTATTATTCAAAATTTATTCACGAAATAAGTATTGATTTTAAGATCTGTTTCCTAAATCTAATTGCATTCTGTCTCGGCTTCAGCAGTTATTGGATCCCAATTAAGGAACACAAATTCCCTGTTTATGATGAGTGGGATGAGGGCCAAGCACCTACCTTCTAATGGACCCAGTGGAGCTCACCTGTACTGCTCGAGACGCCCGACACAGCTACGCTCTCATCTCATCATTTCACGTCAGCGTTCAGGCGACGTCACGTCAGCTAAACAGCGGGACCCACCGGTAAAGTTCTGAGAAAGAGTGTGGTGCCTGCCTCGTCAGAGACAGGGGAGCCTCATCCTTGTGAGCGCCTTCTTTACTTCGTTGAACACCACCGCATCTCTCCGTCACGCCGGTGTTTGCTCTCTCAGATCAAAGCGACTCTCTCCTCCTCCAGAGAGAGAGAGAGAGAGAGAGAGAGTCAACTACTGTTTCGCAATTGCGTCAGATGGGAAGGAGGCCAAGTGAGACGGGCGGGCTGCCCTTATTCTGGATCCTCGTCGCAGCAGTGCTCATCTCGTGCGCCCTGGCCTACCTCGGCCTGTCGACGGCACTCCGCCGGCAGGAATCTCGCTTCCTGGGGCTGCCGAACGACGACTCGGAGCTGGAGGGAGAGGAGCCAGCGGAGGTGACGAGGATTGCTGCAGGGGGCAGGAGCATCTGGAGCTCTGGGGGGCCGCCGTCAAGTGGGGCGCCGATCACAAGTTCAACTCGTCCAGAGATTGCTGCCGCGCTTGCAAAGCCATGTGCGGCAGTGCGGGGCCGTGCCTCTGTAACTCCTGGGTGTTCTGCGGGATAGGGAGCGGTGCGGCGAGAGATTCGGAGAGGTTAGTGTGTTGCCTTTATTTAATTTTCAGGAACATCGATGCATTTGAACGAAAGTTGGTTCGTTTTGTTCATTGTCGTGTGATGTTTATGAAAGGAGAGAGATTTTTATGGTTGCTGTTGAATTTGTTCGACTGGTGCTGCAAGATGTTGTTTCCTTGTCAGTGTTTTACGCCTTTGCTTTTTCTTTACCTCTAAGAATTAGATATTCTTCTGTTTGATGAGCTACGCGACCTCCCAGCTTCGCTAATTTATGGTCATTTTCCTACTTAGTTGATAAAAAAATCAACTTTCTTTAATGGGGTTTTCACGGATGCATCTTTGTAGATATCGTCTAAGGTTCATGTGACAATGGATGATATTCCCCAGGCATAACGTGGTTTATGGTTTTGGAGACAATGGAGAAGAAGAAACTTGCTCTGTCCAATTTGAAAGAAAATGAGGAAGAAGAAATTTGTTTGTGATTTGTCAGTTTTATTTGATGCAGATAGATGCTTCCTTGGAAGTTATTGGCGCATCTAAGTAACAAAATTTCCTTTTTGATGAGCTCGTTAATTTTTTTTTCAGCCCTGACTAGTCTCAGATGGTACACCTGAATTAGCCCCATCCTTGTAAAGCAGGATGCGGCTATAGGAGTGACTGCAGTAAGAGAATGAGTCAATATTAGTTCTTATACTCCTTCGTTGACATTGTAGCTCTGGAACCCAATTTGCAACAACTACTTCTCCTGATAGATTGTTTTTCTTGGGGAAGATCATGGCTGACCCATTGTAGCACCATTTACTGAGATTGGGACTTCTGTGGGTTTGTTCTTTTGTTAGGGAAGAAGAGGGAGGATCATATGAATTTGTTCTTATCTTCTCATAAATTGTTGAGGACTATGCTGTTACTGTTTAACATTTTTTTGTTAGTTTATTCTGCTAAAGTATGTTTTCCGAAATCTTTTCACCATGGTAATAAATGCATAGGAATCATATCATTTAATTGTCAGAGCTCTTTTCTGTACTCCATGCTATAATCAAGACATCTATCATGTTCATGAAGATATTTTACTGTTAACTGATTGGTTCCTTTCTTGTTATCAAGAGTGTAACTCTTGGTTTATGTCAGTGTTTGAAGAGGTCTCTTAGTCCGTTTACTTGGGATTTGGAGATATGGAATTTAGTTCGACCTCTTGGAGGGCTAATGTTCATATAGTTTAATCGGTGCCTTAACCATTTAATTGCACTCGTCCACAGTGCTGGCTGAAAAAACAGGAGGATGTCCTGCTTCCTGCTCTGCATGATTTGGGGGAAAAAGTGATATGGACTTCTGGTCTTATTTATGGAAAAGGAGAGGTAAGTTGGTGTTTGGTGTTTTCTTGCCAGTCAGTAGCTATATGTAGAATTCTTTGTTCAGTTTTAATCTTATTGAAATACATTAAACAGTATGTAATCCATTTTATTGTTTTATTTTATTATGTACTATTAGCTTCACAATTCATATTACTGGATAAGAAATAACTAAATTGGTTACCAGATTAGAAAGTTTCTACATCTTGTGAAACATTTAGTGATGTTACTTGGTGAACATAAATCAACTGGATCAAATATTAATGTTGTTTGCTAGGCCTATCCTTATTTATGGATTCTCTTTTGAATTACAGTCCTGCTGTTAAGGTTTTTGGAATAATATGAATATAATCAATATATACTCATAGTTTGCTTGCTAAAGGAGCAGTTCATGAAACAGTTCTTCTCTGTCAGCCTTTTGTGTAGGCAAATTCAAAGCTCCTTTTGATCTGCATTGATTCTCATGTGGTTGATCTCAAGCCATGCTCTTTTGGATTCCAGCATCAGTCCTTTAAATCCATAAATAATTATCAAAATTTTTAATGATGGCACTTGTTTCTTCTTATATATCTATGTATGGCTATTCTTAGTTACAACATTTTCTTCCAACTATTTATAATTTTCCTTGGAACATAGCAATTGCAATGATTACATCAAAGCATAGGAAAAAAGAAATATGTGAAAGAAGTACCTGAATATTTTAGAACAGACCCTTAGAGCAAGTGAAAGTATATAACAGAGACAGCTAGAAAACGTTCAAAGGTGCATCAATATTTATTCATTACTCATGAGGTTTGTAGTTAAATTGTTGATATTCTTAAGTGTTTATCACTTCCAAATTCCGGAAATGACTTCTGCAGAAGTTTTGTTTGATGGCCTTCGACCAGAGAATTCTCTATTGATTTTTTTAATCTTCATGACATCGAAATAAACTTGTAGACTTTTGAATATCATCTTTACCAGCTAACAAAGATTAGAGACATGTTTTGACAAAAGAATGGTCTATATTTTGTCTCTTTTCAGCAAAAAATTGCTTATCTTCTTTTGTTTTTTTCTTGTACAGGGCATTGTTGGTTTGGAAACAGATTATGGAACTCTTCGTATTAAAGTAAGTGATAATGTCTGTATCAAATGGGCAATGTCAAGATGTGAATGCAAGTTGTTCTACTCAGAGATTGTTCCTTCCTCTTTTTACAGGCAAAAAAATTATATATGATTCTCATTAGTAGGGTCCTTAAAGGCTGCTTCTTGTTTCTGATTGGCCACTAGTGTTCATCCATCTAGCATTTCAATCTTTACTACATTATTTGGCTATACTTTCTCCATGATGTTTTTAATTCGATTTCAGATGCTTCTATTCCTATCTTCGTTATGTGGAAACATAGCTATTATGTATTATGCTCTTCTTTCATGTTCTGAATTAAAAAAAATTGAATGAGATATGATAGGTATATTTTCATGATCAAATGTGAGATGATCAAATGTGAGATTACAGTCTTTGTTAACAGGCATTTGTTCAAGGATAGAATTAATTATAGAAAATAGATCAGTTGTTGAAGCAGGTTTTTCCATGGGATATAAAGCTATGAAAAGTATGAATTGGTTGACGGAAGTCAGATAAAGAAGTATCATGTACTGATTTATAGGGCAAAGTTATGTTTGCAATATAACAGTATATTGAAAATCTTCGAAGAGACTATATCAATTTATGACTTTAGTTGTTGGATCTTTGCATGAGAATGTCGAGATGGATGTGTGGAGTTACTAAGAAAGTTATGAAAATAAATAGTATTATTCATGAATAACTAGGTACCGCTTCGATAGAAGATAAGATATGATAAAATCATTTAAGATGGTATGGACATGTGCTTAGAAGATCTCTGGACACAGTAGTCAGAAAAGATAAAATGATTAATGTTAATAATAATAGGAGAGGTAGTGAAGATCCATATTGCCAAATAGTTGAGACTCGGCTTTGTTGTTGCTGTTATAGTTGCTGGATCTTTGCATGAGGTGATTAACTACACCATAAAGTGACCCACTTAGGCTTCTCATTTGTGGTTCAATGATTAGATCGGGACTTTCTTATTTAATTTCTATAAAGATTTCTTTGGAAGGCTTCCATTGGGAAAACATGTGAATAAATTACTAGTACAAAAAGCTGAGAAAAAAAAGATACAAATAGCAATGATTATGTGAAGTTTCAGCTATGTAGTTCATCTGCAACATTTTTCATTTGAAGTTTGAACTCTTTCTGAACCTTCAAAGATGAACCAGATTACATTGCAAGTTATTACTAGATGGCATAGTGTTCATGTAAACAATTCTTAGGTTGTAAGGGTCATGGTAGCGTTAATTTATTCTTTGAATGAGACTGAATTTGAAAATATCAGCTATTTTGGAGGTACACTATCATCCCTCTATGAGTCCAGATTGGTGACTACTGACTATGTATGAGCTTGTTTTCTGGATGTTTTACTGTATTGATCACAAAGGTAAACTTACTTAATGGTTTTCTTATTTAGGATGATTTATGAGCTTCCTTCTGGTTGTCTTTGTCATAAGTGGTTGTCATTTTTTTTTTTCCTTTTATTGTGCATTCATTATCCGTCAAACATGAATTATTCTGGGAAGGATAATAATATGGCTGCAACGATTGACTTCATTCTTATATATTTCCCTGATACAGCTTTTCCCTGATTGTGCACCACATTCTGTCACCTACATTCTCGAGCTGTTGCGATCACGTCGTTGTGCTGGTTGCCAAATTTATCGTGCTGAAAGCCGAGGCCCCTCTTGGGATCCTAAAGGGGACCACATATCATACGTAAAATACCTAAACTTTCTTCTTGAGTTGTCATATGTGAAATACTTGGAACTATCTACCTAAGGTTAAAGTTCACTTTTTACCTGATATCTTGCTTTTCATATCCTTCATAGAAAAAATGGTGCAGTTGATGAGATTAATTTGGAGGGAACTAGAGTTCTTAAACGATTCAATTTTCTTTTTTCAATGTGACTAGATAAGTTTTAGAGCAAATCTTTTGGTTGAGGAAGATTTGTAACTTTTGCTGTCATGCACTAGTTCCCTGGTCACTAGGAAGGTGCAAGGCTAAATACAGAAATTATATGATTAATACCTGGGTTTCCATCACAACAAGAGCACAGCTTTGTAAACTACACCTGTTGTCATGCAGTAGCTCCCTGTTCACTAGAAAAATCATTAGGCTAAATACTGAGGGCATGAATCTGAAGTTGGGTTTCCATCAATGTTATTGTGTCATGCAGATAATCATCTGAAGAATTTATGTGCTTTCTCAAACCTATTTAAGAAATATCTTTGAATTAAAAAAATGGACATTTGCTATTTTGCAAAATATGTTAAGACCAGAACAGAATGCAGATCACATATGACATATGCATTTGTAGACAAACTAACAAAACACATGCAAATATAAGCTTGCATGTATGTGGTACAATATATACAAGTGTTTTATATTTCTATGTTTTAGAGATGGTTCACTGAGCATTAGAAAATATTTTAGAGATGTTGAACATGTTCATCTTCTCAAAGATGATTCTTCTATGAAATACAGGCTTCTTTTGGTCCTCCCTATGCTTTGGTTCAAGGAACACTGGAAGCTGAAGAAGTCCTGTTTAAGGAGTTACCAGTGGAGGCATGCTCTACAGTAAGAAGAGGATCGGTCGCATGGATCGACTCCGGCCCTGAATTTTTTATCAGCTTAGCAAATCATGATGAATGGAGAAGAGCATACACGGTGTTCGGTGCCATTTTGCCCGAAGACATGGAGATTGCAGAAAAAATCGTTGGCCTTCAAACGAGGTCAGATGTGTGGAACAACATCGACGTCTTGGTGCTGGAAAAACCCATCTATCTGAAGCTCAAGCGAATAAAAAATTTAGGTGCAAATGGGTCTTAGATGGTTTTTTTTTTGCCTAGCCTGATTAAGTTCCATGATATCGTTTGGATCTGGTCTTTTTGTTCCTTGAAACAATCAGTTTGGCTTTTTTTATGGAGTGTATATAAAAGAAAAGAAACAAGTTGTACTCAACAGACAATCTTGGTTCTACAACCACTATATGTGAAGGAAGAAATGACAAATGAGAAGGGTGACCCTCAGCAAATTTTACTTGTGCAAATAACTTCAAGTTTCAAGCTAATTCACTTGTTTGTTGGTTGATGGGTTTAGTCTTCTGTTAAAATATTGAAGAGAGCATCATCAGGTTTTGTGAGCCAGTAGCTGAAACCATGAAAGTTATTTGTCAGGGGTGAATGTACAGTAGTAAGCTATCTGAATCTCCAATCTTTTGAGAATAATTGCATGAACACAAAGGAAGCATTTCTTATGATGGGGTTAGGACTCCCAACTTTTAATCTTTTGAGAATAATTGCATGAACACAAAGGAAGCATTTCTTATGATGGGGTTAGGACTCCCAACTTTTAATCTTTTGAGAATAATTGCATGAACACAAAGGAAGCATTTCTTATGATGGGGTTAGGACTCCCAACTTTTTGGTTCTTCAATCAGCACTATGAAAAAGTAACAAGCTAGGGTTTAGGACACCAACATTGTTTTTGTAATTACAAAATGCTGATCTAGGATGTATGAATCTGATGAATATATATATATATATATATATATATATATATATATATATATATATATATATATATATATATATATATATATATATATATATATATATATATATATATATATATATATATATATATATATATATATATATATATATATATATATAAGTTTGTGTAGATTTGAGAAATTATTTGTGTATTTGGGAGTCTAATTACAATGCAGATAAGAAGTCAACTTTCAGGAAGGTCATATCCACCAAGCTTTGCAAGGCATGCATTATTAGCAGTATCTGACACACACATGAAGATAAGCAATGAAGAGTAACAGAAGAAAAAACAGTAGTATTTTACAATTCAACATGAGGATGAAGGTAGTTGGCAGACTGTGTTGCAGACTTGAAAGATATAATTAGTCAAAAAAATTTACACAAATCATATTCTTATTATTATCTGGTAAAAAAAATAAGCAAATTGGTATCCAATCCTTTGCTCCAGGGATTCATGTGATTCATAGACACTAACTACAAGCAGCCTCTTTACCTGTGCATTACTTTTAGGTCCTGAAGCCATTTAAATTCCCTAGTAATGCATGATCTGCAGTAAATTGTCTCAAAGCTTCTATGGATGAAACAGTTGGAATCCTTTATCTCCATACTGGAACAACACAGCTGCCTCCAAATCTCATGCCACAATGGTGTGTGGTTAAAGAAGTGAAAGAAGAGCAGTGCAGCAATTTCCATCAATCCACAAGTGTACATCCCCTCACCCCCCTCTTTTTTTTTCTTTTTTTTTCTTTTTTCTTGCTGTGTTTTCAAGTATTATGGTGAGCTTTTGTAACAACAAAGAACTGCTGAGTTAGTCAGGCAACTCACAACTAAGAAAAGAATGCCATCAACACATACAACAATGTTGAATTGAAATGCTGGCAAGAGCAAAAACACAAAAAACAAAAAAATTATAATAATAATAATACTCTGCTAATACTATTGGTGTGTTTATAGTCCATGATGCAGTTATCAAAAATATAATATTTTAAAAAATATTAACTAGTTTAGTTGATAAAGACTTCAACAATAGATCATAAGGTCTTAGGCCCAAACCCCATCTTCTTCATTTATCTTTTACCAAAGAAAATTATTTGTATGTTCACAATATGGCAGATCCCACATCATTTCCTACTCATTTCACAGCCATATCATCTTGTTGACATCATGTCAAAATCTTGAATAGTTCTAATCAGGCAACTCACAGAATTTTTATGGAAATCTTAAGATTATACACAATATTTGGCTGCATATTAGCACCATGCTTTGCCAAACATGAGAATTCTAAGCAACAAAAAGTTCCTGTTAAGGTGCAACAACTACAGAAAGCAGTTTTAAGTAAAACAAGTACACCTGTCAATCTCTCTTTTTTTTTTCTCGTTCAGAAACATAAATATCAAGGTTGATGAAAATGCCAAAAAAAAGCATATTGCAACATCTACAAGTGACACAAAACAATATGTTTATCTAAGATAGCACCTGAAAACACAACATTATTTGTCCCAAGTATTCTAATAAGTTCCTAAAAACACCTCCATGGCTATCGTACTTAAAGGATATTCTTATAAGCAATCAGAAAATAGAACAGGCAACACATCCATCAAAAAGAATGGGAATAGGAGTTATCAATCAACTATGAGACAGATTCATTGAAGTCAAAGAAGACTAACATACTCCCTGTGCAAACATTAGGAAACCTCTCTTTTAATATGCCAGTTAAATTGTATTCCTGCAACTTAATCATAATTGATGCCTGGATTATCAGTCTACATGTTCTGCAATATGAAGGCATAAAATAAGCTAAAAGGAAAATAACATCCTGGGTGTCATTAACGAAAAAAAAAACCATATATGGGCCTAATACCATCCACATAACCTAGAGATACAGTTTAGAAGTAGAGCAACTTGCCTTTGTGCTGGATCCAACTACATAATCTTCTTTTTGTTCGAGTGGACATTAAATGTAAATATAGATGACACCTCTAAAAAATATCTTCTGAAAATTCCATAACATTCTATATGCAGAACACAACCAAAATTATTTGTCAAAATGATTGAAAGCACAATTAATCATCTGTATTAAATGTGGTTCATAAGAAGAGTCTTTAAATTTCAGAAACGGGAAAGAATATCATGTGAATCAGCCAGCATCCGTTTCAGAAAACTAGAAAGCATATCATGTGAATCAGCATCCACTGCTCCTAAAATAATCATCTTTTCCAACAATCGCCATTATGTCATCGTGTGCTAGTCAACTTTTATATCTCCTTACTAGCCCCTATGGAGAATTTTGCTAGATAATTATCCACAATAATCCACAAGTAAATACAACAACCTTACCAGTACTTTTAGTCTGACACATAATTTATTAATTTAATTTAAAGCAGATCCCTGACTTAAGTTATTGCCAGTATCATTTCATTCCTCTTCCTCTCTTCATTCTCTTCATCTGCCTTTGCCACCACCTTGTGTGTGTAGACGAGGTGGGAAAGTGGAGGATGACAAGTGGGCACAGTGTGTTGGCAGTAATAGTATGGGAAGGGAAGAGGATGAATAGTACAAAAGATGGTGGAGGAGGTAGGTCATCACCAGCAGTAATGGCAAAAGAAAGAGGCAGGGTGTCATAGTGACGCCAAGGAGAAACTGCAATGTGGTGGATGAAGAAATGGCAGGATGTTGCAGCAGAGGTAGCAGAGGTAGCAGAGAAAATTTGTTAAAAGATAAAGAAAAATAAGATATTCAAAAGATTCTCTTCTTTTGAACTTGCAATGGACTCTTTGAATGAAATGAAAACCAAGGTGTTGAGTTGTAAATATAAACAAGGGAGAGGGTTCATTTTACTAAGAGTAATCATGAGTTACCATGGGGGTCATGTACAAATTTTCCAGTCCTCTACTTCTTAGCAAGTCCATCAACATATCCAAACTATCCATGTCATTTTTCTCCTTGCAGAGTTTCAGGAGGCTTGTGATGTTCGTAGGTCTAGGCCTCCACCTGTGTACACCTTCAGATGATACTGCTGCTTTTTTTATACACAGTAGTGCCTCTGAAAGCCGCTTCTCCTTTGTATAGCCTTCTGCAAGGAACTCCCATGTGTTTGGTTTTGGCTTTCCACCTTTCTCTAGAAATCCATCAAGAACATCTTTTGCGTTACCAACTAGCCCTTCCTTGACGTATGAACTCATTAGGATGTTGCAGATCCTGGGATCATAGTTCGATGTGCTTGATAGCCACTCTTCATATATCACTTCAGCTCCATCCATATCTCCAAGTCGTATCAAAGAAGAAAGCATTGATTGGTAACCGAAATTTAAGATGCTAGGGAAGCTTGATTTGTACCAATTCCAAATTCGATAAACTTCTTCTTGCTTCCCAATATTTCCATAGAGACCAACAAGATAATTAAAAGGTGTTCGGTCCCTGCCAGTCATTCTGATCTCAGCATCCTTTAAGCAACTCTCTGCCTTTTCAAAATTGCCAAGTCTAGTGTACATTGTAGCAAGTGTAGTGTATGTGGTCCAATTTGCATTTATGTTGCTGTCAGAAGTCATTTCTCCTACCACTCGTTCCATCTCCTCTACATCTTCCATAGAAGCACAATTCGTTATCCATATATTATAGGTGTATATATCAAAAGTCAAATTTTTCTCTTTCATTTCATTAACCAACATACTAACTTTCTCATGCTCTTCAACGTTCATGTAAAGAGTCATCATGACATTGAATGGAAGAGCATCACTTGCGTAGCCTTTGCTTTTCATTGTCTCCATAATAGCCTCTGCCTTGTCTTTGATCTTTGCTTGGCCATAAACATTTAGAAGAGCGCCATATGTGCGCTTGTCCTTTAAGTTATCAGGAAGGTTTGAAAAGTGCTCTTCAGCATGTGAAATGCCATGTACTTTAGCAATGAGATCCAACTGGATTGCCATGTCACTAGATGTAAGAGTAAATCGATCCCCTTGTGCAGCCATCCAGTTATAGACCTATTGAAAATGAAAAGATGAAAGTTATGAGTGCTCTGCAACAGACATGTCATGAAAAATGTTCATATATGATTGGAGATGGATCAAACAAGTAGGCTCCATCAATTGGAAAATGGTGTTTCCCCTGCATAAAAATCTTTCTCTAGATGCAGAGTTATCGTACATGTCCAGTTCTCAGCAAAAGAAGAATCAAATGGCTAATCTTGACTAAAATATTCAGACAAATCCTTATAAACATCCAATCTATGATAAGTTATACAAGAAACTACTGAAGCGAAAAAAGAATGAGAATGAGAGCAACCACAGATCTACATTTGCAAGAGCAGCATTACCAATCTTTAAATTTTTCCCCATTATCATTAGCTACAGTATATGTGACACAATTTGCATATCAATGACCATCAAATTATTTGAACTACAGTATATAATGCAGCCTCCAAACTCAGCCATGTCAACAACATCTCAGCAAGTAAATCATCATAGAGTTGAAGTGAAGTAGTGAACCTTGTGCTCCTTGGAGCCAATATAGAATCATCAAATCAGAAGTTAGTCCTATGATTGCTTAGAGTATCTATTACACTTATTGAATTCCCTCCTAGTTGCTATCATTACAAGTCAATACTGATTTTCACAAGGTACAGGACCTAGCTGGTAGTGAATTACAAGTTAAATTGCAGACTTCTGGCCATCTACAAAATTTTCATCATGAATTGTTTCTCTTATTTACCCAAGAAATTAAGCTATCTAGCCTAGTTAAAGAATATAATTAAGACGAAACAAGGAGCAAACAAAATAGTTTTTACCATATATATATATATGCTTTAACATTTAAATAAAACATGTGACCAAGTTATCTGATTTTTTTAAAAGTTTCAAACGTTTATGTACTTTTTTAAATTATTAATACAAACTTCTTGAGAAGATTTTGATTAACTTGGAAAATAGATTCTTTGATTATAGAGATGGATAAATGATTAAATTGATTCTTCTTATGCAATATTAGTCAAGCACAAATGATCGATGTCAACCCGAGTAGGCCTTAGGTCATGTGTGCAAGAGTCTGAAAACGTCCAAGAGGGGGGCCTGGAGCTTGTCTACACGCCTAACAACCGACTTGTCGGAAGCCCAGGCTCGGGTGGGCTGCCCAATCCGGTCCCTCCGATGCTCAAGTTAGGGCCGAAGTTGGAAAAGAACTCATGGGTAAACAATAAAATTGACCTCTGTACCAGTAAAAGAGTGGGCTTATAGTAAGTAGGTCGGGCCCAAGGGAATATTCCATAATATGGGCCGAATATTCCCTTCTGGGCCTACCACTGTTGCTGAGCTTAGGTGGTCACCACCGCATCCGGGTCCCACCACATGGCGAGCTACAATTACGATTGGAGGGGAAGATTTCTCCCCATCATTGGAGGGATAGAATGGAGAGGGGCACCTTGAGAGCATTTTCATGCTTAGCTTGAGGGGGGCATCTCAAAAGACTATTTTCATACTTAGCCCGAGGGACAAGGTGCTCCGATTTCTTCTCTCGGAAGACTTATCTTTGGATCACCCGTCACATGATGTTTCTCGACCACCACCCGGGATAGGTTCTTTCGCTTGACGAACTATCCCCCCCGAGAAGGGCCCACCGACTATCAGATCGATCTGCCTCTTAACGGGGCCCTCAGGTTTCGGGTAGGGCTCCCGCCTTCTTTGGACACAATGACTATGGTGTCCTTGATGGATAAGCTCCTCGATTTGCTTCGTTAGGTTGAGGCAATCCTTAGTGTCATGACCGTGGTCTTGGTGGAAACGACAGTGCTTCATCTTATCTCTTCTGCCGGGGTTCGATCTTAGTGCGTGTAGATCCCAAAGCATTCATTTTCTCGAACTTGCAAGAAGACTTCAACCCGAGATATGCTAAGGGGGTGAGGTCAGTCCTCAATCGAGACAACCTCACCCAATCCTGCAAACGACGACGAGGGGATCCGGGTGCAAGAGAGGAGGGGCGCATTGATTTCGGGCGTTCTAGGACTCTTTCCTCCTCCCCGCTACCATCACCTCAGCGGTGATGTATTAGTTGGCCCTTTGCAACATCTCGGGCATAGTGGTCAGTTGCTTCTTTCTCAACGACCAAAAGAGCCTAAAGTGTTGGAGCCCCATTATGAACACCTAGATCAGTAATGAGGGGTGGGCGTCGACAATTTCCTTAGCCTCATTGGTGAATCGAGTGACAAACTCGACCAACAACTCACCCTCCGCCTGTCGGATGTCGAGGAGGGTGGTTGTTGAGCACCGAGAGTCCCACGCGAGTTGGCGAAGGAGTAGACCAAGAGAGGCCTTATCTTGGCATACCAATCTTGAGCCATCCTCCTCAATGTTGTATAAAACATTCGATACATCAACACATCGAACATACCATAGAGCACCATTTGGGTACAGAAGGTTGCTATGTGCTTCATCAAGTTAGCACCTTCACTGAAAGCTTTCAACTTAGGAAGTCGAAAGCCCGAGGGGATGAGCTCCTCCAGTATATGTCAGACAAGGGGAGACTCGACCGAGGCGAGGCCAGCTAAACTCCTCGTCTTCGCCATGTGGAACTCATGATGCATGTCCTCCAAGCACTGATCCATCTGTTGGAGCTACGCCCGAAGGGTGTATTCTGAATCTGCCAATTGAGCCTCTAACTCGGGGGCAATCGATTAGGGGTGACGTGGCCCGCTAAACTCGATCATTGGAGATCTCAGGACTCCATTGGTCATGGAGTCAACAGGTCAAGGTAGCTCAACCATTGCCTATGTCGGAGTATGTCAGTGGGGATCAACCGGGTTTATGATGTCGTTGGATGTTGAGGGATTACGGGTATCAACTGAGCCAACTACAAGAGTAGGGCCGGAGCCGACTACATCATCCTCATCAGCATCTAAGCTTGTTGGGCAAGGTTCATGAAGACCTCGATTGGCACTAGCATGTGGGTCAGAGTCGCTACCGGAGGAGAGAGACCAGAGTCATAGAACAAGCACCAGTATTGCATGGGTGTATAGGTGGAGGTGGTGGCGCCGAGGAATGGAAAGGTCGGTTGTTGACCCCCCTAAGTGAATGTACTATGAGTCGATGATGGTGCACCCTCACTTGAGCACTCATTTTATAGGTCAATGGCATGGTGCTCCTGCAACATTGGGCCCTCCTAGAACCAAAATGATGGGGACAATTGTCGGTGATGCCTCTATCAACCCGGCTCAGTCTTGGGCCACGTGTGCAAGTGTCTGAGAACATCTAAAGAGGGGGGTCTGGAGCTCATCTACATGCCCGATGATCGACCTGCAGGAAGACTAGGCTCGGGTGGGGTGCCCGATCTGATCCCTTCGATGCTCAAGATAGGGCCCAAGTGCAGAAAGAGCTCACCGGTGAATAGTAACTGACATCTATAGAGGTAAAAGAGTGGGCCTTTATCATAGGTCAGGCCCAAGGGCATATTCCACAATATGGGTCGAATATTCCCTTCTAGGCTTACCACTGTTGCTGAGCTGGGTGGTCGCCACCTAATCCAGTCCCACCACATGGCAAACTTAGATTGGAGGGGGAGAGTTCTTCACATCACTAAATATAATATTATTTTTTATGAATGTGTAACAAAAGCTAGTTAATAACTAGATATTATAGAGGTATTATTGACATGGTATTTATACACATTGCTATTGTTTTATAGATGCTGATAATTTTCTTTAGTTTACTTACCTCAAAAAGACTGAACAGAAACTTCCATATCAAAATTATCATAGACCACCAACCAGTGGGTTTCCAAGTCTGGAAATTATAGAGATGTCTCCTTGGTACATTCAGCTTAAATTGCAAATGTAGACTATAGAGCTTCAGAAATATGGTGGTGATCATGGTCACAGACGTGACAATTTTCTTAGAGAGTGTGTGTGCTAAGACCATATGTATAGTGGTGACCACTCTTTTCACTTTTTAATGGACTTATAATTTATAAGAAACAGAGCATACTTGATCTTACTTAAAGGAATACTACATGTACAAATAGAGAAGGATGAAGACATACTCTGTTAGAACCTATTATTAGGTTGGTTTAGCCATAGAATACTAGTAATTTCACCTAACCTTCGCGGATATTTCGTAAGGATCGGGAAATAATCTACAAGAACAATTACTTGTAAGAATATGATAGAATCCTGTAGAATTCTATCGTTGTTTGATCGCTTGAAGGGGATCAACTCCTTTGGAACGCTATAGGGGTTCCTCCCTCCTAGGTAGTCGGCCACAAGGCTGAAATAAAAGAGATCTTTGCTTGATGAGAAGTGGTGGTGGCTACATGCTTTATATAGGACTCCAAAACCCTAACCTTAGAGAGAACTCCTCAATCAAGGGGGATGATGGCTAAATTAGGGGGATCCTACAGACGCCTTAATCAAGGGGGATGATGGCTAAATTAGGGGGATATGACTCCTCAATCATGGGGGATGATGGCTAAATTAGGGGGATATGACTCCTCAATCATGAGGGATGATGGCTAAATTGAGGGATATTACATGGCTCAAGGATTTATTTGACTCCCTAACTTATTGGGCTTAGGACCCATCCAAGCTAGGGTCCTAACAGACCCGCCCTCTTCAAATCAGCCTTGTCCTCAAGGCTGAGACTCCATGTCTCCGTGTGCTGATTTATAACTCCTCATGAGGCTCCCTCGTGGCCCCTGTAGTAGGCGCATCCTGCTCCTATGGTCCAACATCAGCAATAGTGACTGGACGGTGATGTGTCACGATCTTGTGATCTCACGTAATCATCAGCTGAACTTGGGCCTCCTCATCAGCTTGGGTGTCGGTTGGATGGATTTGGGCTGAGTCGTCCTTTTTAAACTTCTATTTGAGGTGGAATACCTGGATGATCAGGTGTATTTTTTATTTAGTGCACAGATCTAATCTCCAGGTTATGGCCTCAATGTGATCTCCAATTTTGCAAGATCCAAAGTAGCAGGGGGACCGCTTCCTGGGGGCTCGGATTTCTTGCTGGTGGAGCTAGAGATGAAGGAAAACTTGATCTTCAATAGTAAACTTTCTTTTGCTCCGACATTTGTCAGGGGGATGTTTCTTTCTTGCATGGGCTGCCACGTGATTGTTCTTTAACAGTAGTCGGGCCTTCTTTTGGAATGAGGGCTGCCCTATGATAAGGTCCCCAGTGGTATGAGCCCGATCTGAGTCTGAGGTGGGTAGGAGCTGTGATTTTCCCAAGCCCATTTTCACTTCTCCTTCGTGCTGATATCTTGTATCATACCAAACTTCAGTAGCAATTAGTATCCCCTTGTAGATTAGAAGTCTCGTATGAAGTGTAGGGTGAGCCTCGATGCGGATTAGGAGTCGGCTAGCTTGCAAAAGGGTGGTGCCAATCTCAACTCCTGTTATGTCTGCTCCAATTTCGAACACCTCACCACAATCTGGTAATGCCAGGACCTATAGATGGCATCGTGGCTGTGAGGGCCCTATAGATGGTGGACGTGTTGTCACGGACAACAATGTAAACGAGGTGTTCGATGAAATGCTCATGTTTGTCTGTGTCCTTCGGTTTGTGTGCATACCTTGTACAGCAAGTAGCGGGCTTGAAGTAGGCTTAGCAGCCCTATTTTGATTTGTTTTATGGCCAATTTTGGCTTGTAAATACGAGTGTGTTTTGTAAGCACTTGTGGGGACTTCGGTTTGTAATGGACCATTATCCTTTGTGTGCAACCTCTCTGAGTTTGTAATGTCCATGGGTGTAATTTATATCTGGCTTTATAAAGTGTTTGCTTGAGCAGTTGCTTGTGGATCCCGTGAGAATTGCTTCTTCTGGCCCGTTTTCTCTTTTGTAAGTCTCACGGACTCTAGGAGATCTCGGGGAGGGCTGACCTTTGCGGACGGACACGCATGGGTGCCGCACGGCTTAGGCAAAATCAGCTAAGCCCGTGACAATGTGGATGTCTTCCTCTTGTTCCTTCAGAATTTTGATCTCCATCCAACCACAGATTCCATATTGGTACTGTCGCTAGAGGGACTCGATCTTCTTGCGATCGTCGGCAGTGGAACGGAGGTCGTCAATAGGGAAGACTTCGAGCAACGTGGTCCGCTCTTGGGAGAGGTAGTGGAAGTAGCCCGAGATCTGGGAGCGCCACATCAAAAAGCATAGCTAGTTCAGCTGGATGTGGCACTTCAGGAAGAGCTTATCCCTGCAACAAAGAGGCAAAGCTTTTGGAGATAAAGTGTTGTTGCAAGGGAAGGTCGTCGCCGAATGATCCATGTCTCCCACATCTCCTAGATGATCCTTTTAGCTTCGTTCCATTGAAGATGTGGACAGCAATATGGCCGAATATGTGCTGGTGGTTCCTCCTGCAAGATCAGCATACGGAGGTTGTGTAGTCTGGTAGGAAGAAGTTGGCTCGGTTCGGCGTAGGTGCCTGAAATTTCAACAAGCTTCTCCAAGCGTTGTGTCAAGACCATCTTTTCTTCGCTCCCCCGTTTTCCACGTAAGGTCACATGTTTTCCTTTGCCATTCATAAGGTCATTGGGGCTGCTGGTGTCGGTGAGGATGGTGATGGGCTGATGCTTAATGAAGCCATCAATGTTCATTATCTGCAGTTTCGCGTAGCCAAATGAAGCATGAAAGGTGCGGGCTACCGATTGCGATTTTTCCTTTGTATCCTTCTCCTCGGACTCGAGAGCCGCATCTTTGAGTTTGGGTTCTTCAGTGGGCTTAATCATTAGAGGTCTCTCCTTTTCATAATGGTGGTCTCGGCTCTCCACAGTTTATTGCAGTGCCAACATAGGCCCTTTGCCGATCTATCACGAAGTTCTTCTCTTATTAATTTCTTTGGCTAAGGGAGACGATTAGAAGTGGATGGTGTTGGAGGTTTATATGCTGCTGGTTGTGATGTGGTTTTCATGCTCCGAGAATCTTGATTGAGTGAGCCACTCCTCTTGGAGTCGTGTGAAGGAGATCACTGTCGTCAAAGTGTAGGGCCGCTGCGCCTTAACTTATCCTCTTATCTCCAGCTTTAGTCCTTCGATAAAGGTCCCTGACAATTGTTTCTTAGACCATTCATGGGCTTGTTTAGATAATCTTTCGAACCTGGTTTGGAATTCCTGAACCGTCGAGGTCTCTCGGATCTTCGCGAGTTGATTGTTGATGTTCTCGTACTCGAATGGTCCAAAGCGGATTAGCAGTCCGCTTTTGAATTGCCTCCATGTTGAGACTCTGTGGGTGTGTTGGTACCAATTATATCATTGAGTGGCTTCTCTTTCTAAGTGGATGGCAGCAATGTCGACAATAGAAGCCTCTAGGGTCCTGTAATAATTGAAAGATTGCTCCACGTGCGAAATCCATTCCGTCGGGTCTCCGCCTTCCCATCGAGGGAAGTCCATCCTTATGCGTGGATATGACAAGTCCGTCGCTTGTTCCTCTTTCTCCAGTGGATTCTCTTTGCGATCTGAACTCTCGCTTTGTTGTGATCTCGTTGGGCTTGGTGATCGGCCTAATCTGAATTATGCGAAGAGAGCGCGTAGTTTGTTTTCCATACACATCTCGAATGCCTCCAACTTGGCACCGATCAGATCTATTGATGCCATGATGTAGGGATCACCAATTTGTCGAATAGACTGATTGGAGATGGTGGCTGCAATCTTGAGGTTGAAAGCAATAGTGGCAACAAGAGGATGAGAAAGGGCAACTGCGATCTTGAGATTGATGGCAGCAGCGACAATATCGTGATGAGACGGGGTGGCTACGGTGATGCTGCAAAATTGTCGAGGTTGCGGTGATGCTGCAAGATCGTCGAGGCCGCGACGGACAGAAAGGAGCGCTGCTGCAGGTTCCTAGTGGTTGTTGTGTTGTTGGAGGATGGTAGCCGAGGGAATTTGGATCGGGAAGCAGCGACGACGGTGGAGGAAGAAGAGGGCAGCAGCAACGCCGACTACGGCTGCGGTGCGACTGCGTGGGCTGCAGGCGGAGATGGTGGCTGTCTGCAGGCAGCTGTGGTAGAGGCGGTTGCAGCAAAGGCGTGGCTATGACAAAGGGAAGAAGAGGAAGAAGAGGTAGAGGAGGGCACGGCTGTTGCAGAGGAGGACACGGCTGGAGCGGAAGGCAGCAGCGTGTGGCTGGCGCCGGAATAGCATGGAAAGAACAGCGGTAGCAAGGTCGTGCTGCTGCGGCAGAAGAGGACGACGGCAACGTGGGCTGCTAGCGGTTGATGGGCGCGGGAAGCAGCGGAGGCTGAAGGAAGGGTAGTGGCTGGAAGATTGTCACGGAGAGTAGGGGAAGTAGAGATGGCAGCGATGGGCAGCAGGTGTTGGAGCGAGAAATCGCTGCTGGCAACTTGTGCAGCGAGGGATCGTTGTTGGCTACATGAGATCGCTGCTAGCCACGAGAGATCGCTGCTGGTAGTGTTGTGCAGCGAGAGATTGCTGCTGGCCGCGAGAGATTGCTACTGGCAGCGTTGTGCAGCAAGAGATCGCTACTAGCCACGTTGTGCAGCGAGGGATCGCTGCTGGCCACGACCAAATCGTTGCTGGCCGCAAGAGATCGCTGCTGGCTGCGACCAAATCGCTGCTGGCTGGAGGAGATCGCTGCTGGTTGTGAGAGATCTCTGCTGGCCGTGAGAGATCGTTGCTAGCAGCGTTGTGCAGCGACAGATCGCTGCTAGCTACGAGCAAGGCAGATGGCAGCGAGAGATCGCTGTTGGCCACGACCAAGGCAAATGGCGGTGAGAGTTCGCGCTGGCAGCGTTGTGCAATAGTGATGCTTGCTGTGGTTGAAGGGATAAGGGGAGATGGTGGCCAAAAGGATTGGTGGACCGAACATTGAAGGGGTTTGGGCTTAGTAGGCTACTGTTTGAGGTACGGTTTTGGAGGCATTATGGGGGCTGCCATGAGGCTTTGATGGCAGCGGCTTAAGGCTAGAGAGATGGTTTAGAGTTGCTCTGGGTGGCAGCAACTGGTTTGATAAGGATCGGTTGGGTATGCAGCGAATAGATGATGAAATATGGTGGCATGATTTTTTGTCAAAGAGACAGCAGTTTCTCGACAAAAGTTCCAGCAGTAAACCGATGCTTTGTGGATAGAATTGACAATATGAAATAGGTGTGGATGACAGCAAGTAGATGAAAATATAGATAGAAATTCGGCAGCAATGCAACAAGAAACATTGACGAATATTTTGGTAGCAGAATTCTCGTCGAAAAAATCAGCAGTTTTTTGTGATGAAAAGTTGCAGCAGTATATGAACGTTTTAGAGATAATTTCAACGAGGAACTGAAGTAGATGAAAGCTAAGCCGATGTAAAAATACGTGAAAGTTTTCGTCATAAAAAGATGGCAGCAAGATCGATAATTGGCAGCAAGTATGCGGCTGAAAACTTTTGCAACGTACTTTCATTCGTAAAGATAACAACTTTACGACGACGAGTATTTTGCAACGAGGGAATAAATGAAACTATTTTTGGGGTTTTTGGATATAAAATTGCAGCAGCAGTAAGGTTCTTGCGATAGAAGCAATATCATATCCTGATACAATTTGGAGTAGCAGCAACAGATGATGGATCTGCGGCAAAGGTGATGACAGTGGAGTGGACGTTAAAGACAGGAATTGTGGGAATTGCTTGGATGATGATGGGTGGCTGGAAAGGCAGCGAGGCACCAAGATCGTTGATCTGATACCAAATGATAGAATCCCACGGAATTCTATCGTTGTTTGATCGCTTGAAGAGGATCAACTCCTTTGAAACGTTATAGGGGTTCCTCCCTCCTAGGTAGTTGACCACAAGGCTAAAATAAAATAAAAGAGATCTTTGCTTGATGAAAAGTGATGGTGGCTACATGCTTTATATAGGACTCCAAGACACCTAATCTTAGAGAGAACTCCTCAACCAAGGGAGATGATGGCTAAATTAGGGGATCCTATATGACTCCTCAATCAAGATGGATGATAGCTAAATTAGGAGGATATGACTCCTCAATCATGATGGATGATGGCTAAATTAGGAGGATATGACTCTTCAAGGCTTTATTGAATCCCTGACTTATTGGGCTTAGGGTCCTAACAGACGTATATTAGTCACAGCGATTTTTACATAGCATACCTACACTAGTAGGTTGACAGAGCTGCCATGAGACCACAACCGGACAAGAAAAAAAAAATTCTTTTTGGTACCTCAAGAGCAAGCTTGTGGCGGCGGAACTTCCTCAGCTCCTTGGCAACGCGGCAGAGGTACCACTTCGATAGCCGCCTCTCCTCCGCCTCCCACCGGTCCAGCACGAACCCGGACCCGAGGCTGGGGTCCTCCATGGTGGAGATCCGGCGGTAGAGCGAGCTCCACTTAAGCACCGGCCTCCGCTCATAGTCCACCGTCCCGTAGCTATGGACCTGAGAGATCGAACAGAGGATCGGGTACCCGGGTCGCCGCTCCGACTGCAGAACGGCGACGTTCTGGTGGAACCCAAAAGCAACTTTGGAATAAGAAGCGGAAGAAGAAAGGGAAGAGGAAGAGACGGGGAGACCTTGGAAAGGAAGAGCGCAGGGGGCAATGCCAGAGCGGAGAAGCATTTTGAGGGTTCTGGGAAGGAAGGGTTCGCGCAAATGGCTTTCAGATTTAGATGGGGGAAACGGGGGTAGGATGTGGTCCGTGCGGATAAGAAGAAGGGAGGGGAGGGGGACCTCCCTGTGTAGCCCTGTACAGAGACCAGGGTTGTTTGTTTTTTTTTTTTTTGTGTCCATCGAAAGTGGTTGCGTCCCTCCCTCCTACAGGTGTCCACTGCGGAACGGCGAGGGTAACAAAGCTGGAGTGAGTCTTTGTCGACGGAGGTGATCGGGTGACTGCTAATTGACTCGAATTTTAGCATCGAGATAGAAATGATTAAGTTGGAATGAAGTAATAATATATATAGGAACAGGAAAAAATAAATAAATAAATGGATAATATTTAAAACGAGTTGGAATAATTGCATACGCCCGACCAATTGAGTACGATAAAAGATTCATACGCCCGACCACTGAAATGACCATCGATCATTTAACATTATCTTTGGCACTCTTATTATGTACACATCTCAAAGTTTCAACAGAAACCACACGCGGTTGGGACTTGCCTACTATTTCCCTAGATAGACTTGAGCATTATACTGAAACAATCTTTTTGTGATGGCTAAAAAGCAAAACCGAAACAACATTATCAAACTGCAAAAATTCTGAGAGAATTCACACGAAGAAGAAGTTAGATATCTGTCTGGTTCCTAACGTTTAAGGAGGCTGTAGGAAGGCATGTCCTCGATTCGTTGGATGTCTTCCAGTAGAAGCTCTTGTTCAAGCTGACGGCGTGTCGACTTCATCACCAGCTAAACGAAAGCAGCAGAGATCAATGCCAAGTACAGAAACAAAGAATCAATATAATAGTCACAAAAAACACACAAAAAAAAAAGGATAGATAGAGCAACGGACATTGAAGTCCATGTAGGAGGCGCGCACTGCGAGCCATTGCTGGTCCATCATCTTGAAAGACATGCAGTACAACACATCGAAAGCTCGCTCGTTTTCTGGAGGCAAATTACAAGGAAACACTCTTGTCAGTGCCAAGCTTGCAAAGTTCCAATAGGAGAAACATTCCACAGAACAGACTTAAACTTCCGTCCTTGGGTTCTCGAGAAAAGCCTATTACTCGGCCTAGAATTAATTAAACCATTTCATGCCATTATAGACAATATGTACGATGATGAGTGCGAAACGAAGGAGACAACAAAAGCATCAATTTGAGGGTTACCTAAACAGGCATGGTCGTGTTCCATATACAGGAAAAAAAAAAAAAACCATTACCAGGTATGAGAATTCAGAATTCACATGTAATCCGATAAACTCTCTAGATCGTCACACATAAGCTTGCTAATAGTGACAATATCGTTTGCGTGAGTGAAGTATGTCCGCAGAGAAATGATCACAGGGATTTCTGCAGATCAGTGTGGTCTGTCTAGTTTATTTAGTTAGTATCTATCTGGATACATAAAAAGGTAGTAGTAGTAGTAAGTAGGCAATCAGGGTGATGTTTTCCCCCCATCTGACAGACATCCAGGAAAAGAAAACAGCCTTGGAAAAATAACAAAGCAATAATCAAACTGCTGAAACGTACCTGAAAGTAGCTTCAAGAAAACCGCTGCCATCATTGATGTTTGTTTGGCTGCAGTCACCAATATAAGTTAATAAGCAGTGGTGCCTAAGAACTTAAATTTGGCTGGATAGTGTAACTCGGTAGATAAATTCCTTAAAGAAACCTTGTAGAACTTGAAATGTGAGTATACATTACGTGCAAGCAACTCCGAGAAATTTTAAAAAAAAAAATTAGGGAGTCTATCAACCTATTATGATCAGTAGGGCACAAACCAGCTTGAAGATCAAGCATCTGTATGAGCATGAATGTAATATTTACGCCCGCAACAGCAAATGGATACTCCCACACGGCTCTGACGCCTTCCCGCTTTTGCAGAAGACCCTGGAAAGATTTCTGCAGCGAGATTTTTTATAACCAAAGATGACAGAGAATACAGGCTAAAATGATGCCAACTGTGATGCCAAGTAACATAAAAAGTCGATGATTCCAAATATATGATAACAAATATTAGCTCTACAGGTGCCCTTTTTTTTTATACAAATTATACGAGACGATTTAGTCTGTAAGCACTTGCACGAATAAGGGAAGTAAACACTGAGGTGTAACTAAGATATATTTTTATCACAAAGTATGGACTAAATACACGATATAAAAAACTTCATGCATGTCTTTGGTTCCCACTTTTGATTAGGGACTTGTCCTGGTGCAACCTGACTTAAATAATGAATCTTAACTAAAGCAAATTCAATTCACAAATCAAGAGTTGTTACTTGATGATAAGCCACTCAAGAGCTATTAACTAGTAAACCCTTGCATCTAACCCACCCACAAGCCTTTCAAACTCGATCAGAATTCAAAGTCTCATTCAAAACGAGGAGAACTCTAATTTTGTAATGCCAACAAGCTAACAGTACACAACTCTGATTTTTTTTTTAAAAAAATAAAAAATAAAAAACTTCAATTTCAGAAACAAACATAATTAAGAACAGGACACTGCATTTTGTACGCACAACAATGCATTAAACAGTTTGTTGAAAGTTAACTGCTGAAATTTATTTTTTGTATACATGAAAAACACAAATTCCTTGTATCCAAAATATACTATAAGATGTTCCTGTTTTAGATTATAAAAAGGCAGACTTACAGGATAGTTCTTGGCAAAGAATAACAGATTTTCCAAAGATATGAAACCACCTCCTCTGTAACACAAAACCAGAAATCATCTAAAACTATCACGCTAAATGTAAGTGAGCTCTAAGCAAGACACAGCCATGGAAGAAGTAACAGAAATATAGTACCTGAAATCAGTCGAGGGGTCTTTTCCTTGCCATCCCATTTCCTTCCACTGGTCAGATATTATACCATGGAGTTCGACCCCAGGATAAGCAGCATACCAGAGGGCCCATAAAGCTTCCTAACATGATCGAAAATATAAATCATAAGATGCTAAAATATAAATTCCGCAATAAGGTATCGGTTTCTTCCTTCTAAGAAAAAAATGTTGATGTATTTTTTTCTTAAAAACATAAATTTGTATTTAAAACAGAAACAATGATGTATTTAATTGGAGCATCTGAATGTAGTACAAACTCTTGCTAATAGAATGAGAAAAGATTAGTGTCTCAAATCATGTTTTTGATAGAAGACATAGATAGATGATAAAAGATACGATCTCCAACCACCTTAAGATTATATCTTCAACCACCTAAAGATGATTCTATCGATCTCCCTAATCTTGATAGAGGAAATCTTCCTCAATCTTTTTCTCTAATCTTGTATAAATAAAGCTTGTATCTATGAAATAGAGCATATTATTCTTCATGGTATCATAGCACCTAAAGACTATACTTTCTATTTTGTCATGGTATCATAGCATCTCTCTCTTTGAAAAGAAATTACCTCTTCCTTTTTCGTTGTCCAATGACAGCAAACTCTCATCGGCGTCCTCTCCCTCGACCACGCCAATGACACTGCTAAGAGCGGCTTGTCTCACACCCGCATCATCGACATCTGATCGTGAGACCTTCGGCGGCCTCATCCTCTTTTCCCGGTGAAGAGGAGAAGCTTCTACGACATCGCTCCATAGCAAACACTTTTATAGCCAATATAAATTATAATCATGGACTTCACAAACTCTGAACAATCGCACATAAAGGATCATGGTCTATTAGAAATCGAAAGACATGGACATATATGTGCATTACATCCAGCACCTTGTTTATATTTTTGTCTGTAATATTCTCCCTCACTTATTCCTTCGGCGTCTTTGTCAAAGCTGTTCTATATGTTGCATCTCCTCACCTTTTGCTAAATATTCAATCTTTACTCTAACTGCAACACGCCTCTTAGCTCTGAGTGGTGGTGGTGGGTTCAATTGGCTCTAGAGAAAAATTTATTAGCATGAAAGTCAAGTATTTGACATGATTTAAAAATACCACTTTTAGAATGTGTGGTCTATTAGAATCTTTGTGGATTCTAAGCTTGGGGTTTGATCTCTATAGGGGATCGGCCTCTTGGAACTCTGTAAGGGTTCCCTCCTCCAAGGTATTCGACACAATAGCTAAAGAAAGATTGATCTTATTCATAATGAAATAGTGGTGGCTACATGAGTTTATATAGGGACTCAAAACTCTAACTCCTAATATGACTCCTACTCCATGAAAACTCCTCCTTAATGGAAGACTCCAATTCCTAGTGAAACTCCTACTCCAAGTAAACTAAGATTCTAACTCCTAATTTAATATTATATAATATAATATAATATTATAAAAATATTATATAATATAATATAATATTATAAAAATATTATATTATAATATAAAAAATATTATATTATATAATATTTTTAATATATTATATTATATAATATAATATTATAAAAAAATATTATATTTAAATACCGGGCGGTATGTACTGTGTATATCGCCCGGTACGGGTCTCGTACCGGTACCGATAATATGTCGGTACACCGGTACGGACCGGTAAGTAAAACCTTGGTAAAAACTGTGAAGACTTTAAATTTATGTTTGAGAGAATATAATCGTGTATATTTAGTCAAATAATATATAAAAATGATATAAAATCTAAAATTATCAAAAGAAGTGGTCAGGACAAGACCCCAAACATATGTGTAAATTATTTTAAATGATATAAAACAAGATATCGAGGATGTTCCAAAAGGTAGTCTATGACTTTTATTGCTAAGGCATGCATCACAATGAGTTATAATGCTACTGAATTTCATAGTTGGAAGAGAATAATGAGAAAGTAATTTTTGTTAGATAAGGGATAAAGAATGACCAAAACGGCGATGCCACATATCAATTGGAACTGAAGAGTGAACTATGGGTTGGGTGATTTGGGAAGCTGACGACCACTCATAAATGTTGTCTCTATTCGGGCCTTGGACTAAGAATACCCCCATACTTAAATCCTTTACCAAAAAAGAGTCAAGAAAGAATTCAATTGATGTGTTATTTTGTTTATAGAATTGAAAAATAAAAATGAGATTTCTTTTAATATTAGATGCACACATAATATCATCAAGTGTAAAAGTGGTAGTATGTGAATTAAGTATTGTGGAACCAGTATGAGTAATGAGAATTACGTTAGTCACCAACGATGATATCGTCATTGCCTCTATAGTCATTGTGAATGAATAAATTCTGAATATCATATGTAATATGATGAGAAGCGTCGGAGTCCGCAATCCAATTGGTTGGATAAGCAGCCGAAGTAGTCATGGTGTTCGCTTGAGGCCAATTGGATGTAATAGGAAAACTAGGTTGAGATCGATAGACTTTGACGGAGTATCTGACTTTATCACACAATTGACATATGACTCTTTATTAGTTTGGCTTGTCAGGACGTTGGGGCTATTGATGGGTACTGAAGTTGCCCTGATAGTTGTTGAAGTTTGGATTGAAACATTGGTGGGGATATGTTTGCATTACCCATATGTCCAGGAGGCATTTTGGTTGATCTTTTACTTGTGCTCTTAGTATTTTTGTGGCTCCTTCTCTTGGATTTTGGACTGACTTGAGCTGTGATGGTCGATCCTGACATCTTATTGTATTTTGAATGTCTCATAGTTAGTTAGCTTATCGTAGAGTTAATCGAATGACATCGATAAGTCGCGTGCCCGAATTACTACTGTTAATTTTTTGTATTCATCTCCAAGGCCATTGAGAGTATGAACTATGACTTCTTTATCAGTGAGAAAATGACCTATCAAAGCCAAGTCATCGGTGATAACTTTTATATTTTGTAGATAGTCAATAATAGTAATTTCCTCTTGTTTGATTTTCATCAGAGTGGAGAGGAGACTGAGCATGCGAGTACGGGAGCGATTGGCTAGGGTGGTTTGCAACTTTGACCACGCTTCTGCTATGGTGCTGCATGAAGATATCAGTGGGGCAATGGATCCAACGACTGGAGAGTGGTCTCACTAAGGGCTGCTTATCTCACGCTCGCATCATCGACGTCCAATTGTGAGACCCTCGACGACCTCGTCCTCTTCTCCTGGTGAAGAGGAGGAGCCTCTATCGCATCACTTCAGCAGAGGAGCACTTCCCTCTCACCGCAGACCTTCCGTTGCCTTCCAGCTTCGCTGGCGACTCTTGCTATTGGCGTAGGAGCGTAGGCCTGTTTCGCGTCTCACGCCAACTCTGTTCCGCAAGCCGATTCGATTGTAGTCGATCGGCAAAAATCCTGGGAGTGTAATTGATCGTAGCCTCTAGTGAGGCTATTACCCATCTACAATAATCTCACTCTCATCACAGATCACCAGTACCTGGTAAGCTTCTCCGCTGTAGTGATCTTTTTGCCCCCATTTTCCCAACATCAACCGAGCAAGGTTGACGAGCCGAACCCCAAAAAGATCGTCTCCTACTTCCCCGCCATCGTCGGGCCGCCTTCTCCACTACTGCACAGAACTCATCTTGGTAGGCACCCTCCCTTGTGCCGCCATCGGACCCCGACTACCCCGTCGTCATGTGGTATCAACCACATGATCGCTTCTCAACGATTGATGATGTTGCTAGCACATCCCCTCCGCTGCCCGCAGTAAGCGCCCTCTCCTCTGTCGATGGTAGCTTCTTCTCCTGGTAAGGTCACTGCCCCCTCCTACCGCCGTCTAAATTTTCTCAGGAGGGAAGGAGATCGAGACGCACATCTGGATCCTTCAAATCGGTACATACCCTCATAGGGTCTACATCATCTATGTTTGACGTTCCGATTATTGTTCTTGCAGGGAACAATAGTTCTTCTCAGTATACATGACTCATCTCCATCAATGTTGCAACTCTAATACCTTCATGCAGCACCGTAGTGGATCTATCGCCCCACTGATATCTTCATGCAACACCATAGCGGAAGCGTGGTCCATGTTGCAAACCACCCTAGCCAATCACTCTCGTACTCGCATGCTCAGCCTCCTCTCCACTCTGATGAAAATCAAACAAGAGGAAATTACTATTGCTAACTGTCTACAAAATATAAAAGTTATCATCGATTACTTGGCTTTGATAGGACATTTCCTCACTGATAAAGAAGTCATAGTTCATACTCTCAATGGTCTTGGAGATGAATACAAAGAATTAGCAGCAGTAATTCGGGCACGTGACTTAACGATGTCATTCGAGGAACTCTACAACAAGCTAACTGACTATGAGACATATTTGAAATACGACGATAAGATACCATGGTCGACCATTACAACTCAAGTCAGTCAAAAATCTAAGAGAATGAGCCACCAAAATACCAAGAGCATCAGTAAAAGATTAACCAAAATGCCTCCTGGACATATGGGTAACACACAAACATATCCCCACCAATCTTTCATTCCAAATTTCAACAACTATCAGGGTGGCAACTTCAGTACCCATCAGCAGCCCCAACATCTCGACAATCCAAACTAACAAAGAATCGTCTGTCATTTATGTGATAAAGTTGAACACTCCGTCAAAATCTGTCGATCTCGACCTAGTCTTCCTGCTACATCCAATTGGCCTCAAGCGAACACCATGACTATTTCGACTACTTATCGAACCAATTGGATTGTGGACTCTAGCACTTCTCATCATATCACCTTTGATCTTCAGAATTTATCCATCCATAATGACTATGGAGACAATGACGATATCATCATTGGTGACGATAACGTAATTCTCATTACTCATACTGGTTCTGCAACACTTAATTCTTACACTACTACTTTTACACTCGATAATGTTCTGTGTGCACCTTACATTAAAAGAAACCTCATTTATGTTTCTTAATTCTACAAACAAAATAACACATCAATTAAATTCTTTTTTGGTAAAGGATTTAAGCACACGGCAACCTTAGTCCAAGGCCCGAATAGAGATAACATTTATGAGTTGCCATTAGCTTCCCAAATCACCCAACCCAAAGTTCACTCTTCAATTACAGCTTCAATTAATGTGTGACATCGTCGTCTTGGTCATCCCTTATCCAACAAAAATTATTTTCTCGTTATTCTCTTTCAAATATAAAAACCAATAGCATCATAACTCATTATGATGCTTGTCTTAGCAATAAAAGTCATAGACTCTCCTTTGGAATATCATCCATATCTTGTTCTATGTCATTTGAAATAATTTATAAAGATGTTTAGGGTCTTGCTTCGACCACTTCTTTTGATAAATTTAGATTTTGTATCATTTTCGTATATTATTTTACTAAATATACATGGTTATATCCTCTCAAACATAAGTTTGAAGTTTTTACAATCTTTACTCATTTTAGAAAATTAGTTGAAACTTATTTCAGTCTACAATTAAAACAGTTTACTCTGATGACGAAGGTGAATATCAAGCCTTAACATCCTGTCTCTCAACTTATGGTATACAACATCTCAAATCACCATTACATACTCCTTAACTAGTTAGTCCATTCACGTAGTGTTCCACTCACGCATGAAACACATTGTCATAGACTTTCATTTTGTCATAGATCAAGTTGTCAGACATCAACTACGAATTTCTCACATACACACTGTTGATCAATTAGGAGACTCTTAGCCCTTAGAGTATTTTTTTTACATCGATCCAAGATTATCGTCCTTGACAGGAGCTCAATCTTATAAGGACATGATAGAAGATTTAGATAGAAGATAGAAGATATGATCTCAAAACACTCGAAGATGATTCTACCAATATACCTAATCTTAATAGAAAAAATCTTCTCCTCTAATCCTCAATAAATAGAACATGTTTTATAAAGGAGAATATACTATTTTTATACTTTTTTATTCTGTTTTATAAAATAGAATATACTATTCTTTGTACTTTTTATTCTGTAAGTTTTCCCGAGAAAAACAAATGCATTGTGATAAGTAAATGCAAACCACCAGGTAACATAAGAAAGCACTTTGGCCCTTATATGCAGAAATAGTTATATAGTTAATATTAACTATGACGCTTAGAGATTAACTAGTAATTGTACTACCTGCAGTATAAATACTTGCTCATGGATTAACTAATTTATCTATGTGCTCGGGAGTGTTTTACCTGCATACTTAAGAGTTCAAGTTTATTTAGTTCAGAAATAATCCATCACAAAAAGAAATTAAAAGTTAAACGGTTTGCTTTTTCCCAGATTTAGAACGAGTTCTCCAACATCATAAAGTTTCGTTCTTAACTTGCTTCTGTTCATACAGCGTATTGGATGCAATACCAAAATGTACCTGATGCTCTTTCTTTGAACTATCATACGCAACATCTATTCGGCTCTGTAATCTTCGCAAGCATTCCTCCTACAAACACATCAAACAAGTTTAAACTCATGTTGGGCTTCCAACTGACTATCCAAAAGGAAAAAGTTGGTAGTAAATTCTCAGATGATTAAAAGTTCATCGAACTAGCTTACGGTAAATAAATGTTGAGAGAGAAACTTTAGACACGGCAAACGGCACAAAGATGCGCGTGCATGTCAGACGCATATATATGAGACATAAATTAGAAGGGGAGAATTTTGATGATACTCATGAAACTTAATGATACGAATCAAAAAAAAAAAAAAAAAAGAGAGAGTTGGTTATTGTTTCGAAATAATAAAGAAAAATTATTACAGATGTTAGATTTTCTTAATAATTTAATCCGCAGCCACATATTATTTGCAAAAAGGATACAATAAGAATAGGTATTCCGTACAGATCCCGTTAAGCACGAATTCATGCAAACATAATGTTGACAAAATACTATAGAGCACCTCAGGATGCTTCGCTTCATGAATAAAATTACGTACATTTAGAACCTTTCAAAATTCATCAGATCTTTAATGCAAGTTCTGCTGAAAACTTTTGAGCAAATAACGATTAAATTATGAAAACAATAGAAAGATAAATTTTTTTTTAGTAAAGAATTCATTGCTAAGATATATTACTAATCTTTACCAGCTAAGCAAACTAACTAAATATTTTCAACAAAAAAAATTCAATGTATAAATCTTTAATCAATATATACAGTACGATTTTGTCCTATATAATAACTATGTTTTAATACTAAAAAATAAGAAAAAAATTAAAAAAAAAAAAAAAAAAACTGGTTTCACTCCGTCATTTCGTCTGCTTCCCACTCACCTGCTCCCACCCAACAAGTGTTTCGAACACGAAACATCAAACAAGAAAACCAAATCGCATAAATTAACCAACACGGCTACATAACCAATAAAGGAGATTCAGTGATATAATTGTGTTTGGATAAAGTTCAACCCTTCAACGGGTCTACTGCAACCAGATTTAATATAGATCAAATTAAATCAGATAGAGATTTGGTTCAATATGCATAATAGAATATATCAAAGAACCAAATTTCGATTATACCAATTTGCACGAGCTGGTGGCATTCACCGACTCACTCTAGGATCGGTACTGATTGATATAGGTCAATACCAATCGGTATTTATTTTCTATTATTTCTCAATATTATCATGTGGTATGAGTCAAGACACTTTTTTGGTATATAGATATACCTTACTGGTCTGACCATTTAGTACCGAGATTTCAATTCTTGGAATAAATTAGTAAAATTTAGATAGAAAAAGATTTTCACCCATTTCACAGCTAAAAAATATGAAATGCAATAAAAACGTCCTTTTAAAAAAAATGGATTAAAATTCAAAAAAAAGAAGAAGAAGAAGAAGATACTGACAAAATTAAAAATAGTAGTAGGTGACAATTAGGCTTATCTTGCATATATAATGATATGTAATGAATGATGTTTGTTCTATATCAGTTATCTGAATGTAGACGACAAACATGACCATGATACTAACTCATCATCATGTCGCAAAAGCCATCATTATTTCTTAACGACAAAAGAGAAATGATACGACATCACAATGCCACAGTTATGTACCAAGAGTAACTCAAACTAACCAAATAATTCAAGTTTCTACTTGAAAAGTACTCTTTGTTTAAACAAGCAACTTGTGTGAAAGAAATGGATAGTATATATAATATATGATTGATTACCTGGGAAGGTGTCAGATCAAATAATAGACGAGTATTGTTGTCTCGTCTTTGGGCACAAACGCATGACAGGCCTCGTCCAATCCAAGCTGTTGATCCTGTCACGACCTCAGCTATAGAAAACACAAGCTAATTAATATATTCATACTCTTCAGCGACCTCCAAAATTAAACACAATGTTTAATAGAGAATAAACAAGGAAAATGGCTTGTATTGCCATCAAACCTTATAGACACAAATCCTCCTTGACGACTAGAAATAACACTCAAGCTGTGTTACTAACAACCTCGTTTTGCGAAACAAATTTACAAACACTTGGAGATCGAAAAAGGACAATTAATAGAACAAAAGCACACATTATGATTCAAAAGGCCTTGCATTAACACAATTCAGGGGTTCTAGGAAAATTCAGCTTGCAGGAACTCTTATCAATTTTAGTGATTACAAGCATATGAACAGCTACTTGGAGTGGTAATAGCAGCATGACTTTGATGAAGCAAAGATATTTAGTATGGCATATGTAATAACAAGATTGTTATATACATATTCATATGAAGCAGGGACGCAAAATTATTGCAAATAACATATTAGAGTAGGAAGCGCAACAAAAGATTTCAGAAATAAATGATGAGACAGACAAACTGGAGGCTAATATATGAATCAAGTAGACTCTGAACCTGCCTTGTTCAGTTGAACATTGATATGTATAATGAGCTACATATCTTGACTCTGTTCTGACTCTGCCATGTTAAAAGAAAAGGAAATAAAATCTAATCCCTAAATATAGTATATGACTCAAAATCTTTTATGTTTTCCATTAGCAACCTAATTATACGTATCCTGGAGGAACAGAATAAGAGCATCTCATTAAAATATTGACATACCACTGCAGTTAAGAGCATCTCCCGTAGAGCATATTCCATTGATCTAAATGCACAAGAATAGGAAAGCTAAACTTAGATTACTTAGCTGAGATTGTTCCATCATTCATCTGGATCTATTGTTCTTCTTTGACGCTACCATCTGCTCGTTTTATCAATAGAGCAACAGTTGCTTTTAGCGAAGTATTTTGAGGAGACGAGCAATCGCATACCAGGCGACGAGCGGCATCCGCTCCCTCGAGGCGGTCCCTGCGACACCCTCCTCACCGCCACGAACGGCCCGCCTTTTCCGTCCGTCTCCCGCATCTGCGTCACTTCTCGGTTCACTCCGAAACCTTCGTTCGAGCCCCACCCATCCCGACGACCACCGCCAACTCCTCAAGGACTCGGCATCCGACGCGAAGCACGGGGGTCGTCGATCGATCGAGGAGCGCGTCGGAGGCGGACTCGTGTTAGGGAAAAGGGGAAGAAGAGATCAAGATCTCGCTCCCATGCTGCCTGATACGACTCTGTGGAGCGGGTGGTCGTTTCCTCTCTCTCCCTCCCTCCCTCGCTCTCGAGAAGGCGGATCGTTCAATTTTGGTTTCGATTCGGTTTGCGTATGGCATTTATTTATTGGGAGAGTAAAAAAAATGATGGATATTATGCGGATTAATCCTAAGACGGAGCGAAAAGGTGTTTTGCACGCTGGTTTTCTAACGCGCGTCGATTACGCGCAAGAACAAACGTCCCACCGAACCTCAAACGGGTTCTACCACCTCAGCGCGTAAAGGTGATGCGTAGAAATGACATGTTTGGTTAAGATGTGGAGAATGGCTGTGGGTGGTGGGTGTTCCGTGTCACTTTTATATCGGCCAGCCCCATGCCTCGTTGTGGTCACCTCCCGGTGGGCGGGCACGACCCTTTGCATACAAGTTTGGTCCCCCTTCCGTGGGTCAATTCTTGGAGACATCCAAACTGTTTCATCCCAAATTCAACACTCATAATTTTATTAGGATTCACCCTCACATCTATCTTTCACCTTTTGTATCAACTAATCTCCTCATGCTATATGGCCATGATTTGAAAAATAATAATTATAATAAAACATTTATAGTTAGTTATTTGTCAAAAAAAAAATAATAATTTGCCCAAAGTATGGGCATGTGGTGAGTGAGTTAATTTTAAGTTTTTCAACTAAATGAATGCTTCCTAAATCAACTTAGAGCTCGATTCTGATGGTCATAGCGTTTCTTTTGGGCAAATTATACGCGTGTATTCATCAATTAATTTTGGAATAAATTTGATAGTTAAATCAAGGTAGCGAGATTGGTATGAGTACTAATATACTGATAATTATCTGATTTCGAACGAATTAAAGCATCGGTCAACTTAAGAAAGATCGTACGAGAGCTTGATGCAATCATTCATTTTGGTTGGAATATTTACGAATAGACTAAGGTAAATTGAAAACTCATGATTGGATGATCGCATTTGGTCAACATGGAATCAAATCAATCATGGTCAAGATATATGCTTACAGAAGTACTCCAAGATGAATGACAAATTGAAATGTGATTTAAACAGGAATCCCAATTGGTTCAACAAACATCACATAGTTAAAGAGTGATGACATGTAGCATCACTTGATGATGTGTACAAAACTTGGAGTCGCAGTAGGTTAGGGAAGGTGAGCTGCTGAAGACCCACTCCTTGTGACGAGGAGGTGCAAAGTGGTTCAACAATGTCTAAATTGAAAATAATTAAAAGGATTCATCAATGTACTTTCAAGAGAATTTAAATAATATGTTCTGTGCATGCGACAAATTCCTGCCAACCAATGTGATTATTATATCATGAATTATTATGTTAATAAAGACATAAAGTCTTAATTATTTAGGGTTGAATACATAGATTTTTTTTTTAATCATCATTGAAATCCTTAAAGTTTAAAAATATTTTAATTTTTATTTATAAAATTTTTAGATATATATATATATTTTTATCACTTCTGGTACTATTAAGTTTAATCATTTTATATTTTTTAAATTACTACACACACGTACGACTCATTATTATGTGCTCATATCGTAATTTTTGTTCATTTTTATATACTATATAAAATGACACATTTCTTCTCTATTTAATGGTTTGCAGTAAACTCACATTTCCAAATTGTTGTGGTAGTATTAGGTTACTACCACCTAAATTTACACAATGTGACCTCAGACTAATGTAGATCTAACTAGGAAGTTACCTGCATTAATAACATAAATCAACATGTATTAGTATCCCAAGCACAGTCTCCTAGGCAACAGAAGGTCTCATTTAAAATAGAGATTCCATTTTGTTAATGACATGAATCAACAAGAGACACATGCTATGCTAAGATCCAATAATAATAGACATTTTTTATTATCCCAAAAATAAAAATATTTCATGCAAGTACATAGGGATCAGATGAGAAATATTATGTTAAATGTCCAAAAGTTATATATGAGAGTATATTTAAAATGATAAATTAGTGCATAAAGCTCTTATTAAAGGGTCGATATCTTTTTGTTTGTTTGATGAAAATCATTATCATTAAAATCACAAAAAAAAAAAAAAAAAATTTGTCATGGAAGGATCTAGAAAAATTTATTCTGGATATTGCTAAATTTATTAAGAGCTTTGGAGACCAATCTCCAACCCCCTTTGGAGATCCAACCTGTTTGGGAGTCTAACATGCATAGGATTCAGAAAGTGAAGTGACATCCCACTAAACAAAGCGATAGCATGTGAGTGATCATGATGTGGAGAGGATAAGGCTTGGAGGAGGATGGACACTTCTGTCTCTCTTCAACAGAGTTCTTTGTTGTCAAGATAGTGGAATTATTTATTTTACATTTATGACTGGTCTAAAGAAATTACAACACGGTGGAAGCATGGATCTTACATTCTAATTTCGTTATATTTCTTTTTAGTTTTCTGTCCGTCGTTTTCGATTTAATCTGGTGAATCTAAAAGAAGATGAAAAGTGATGATGTTGAATTATTGATTTCTTTCTTTGGAGGAGAGAGAGAGAGAGAGAGAGAGAGAGAAAGCGAGAGAACATTGAAAGAAAGAACTCCTAAAAGAAAAAGGTACAGTGGAATGACTTCTTTTATGGAACAAATTAAGGCTCATCAAAAAGTGAGAGCCACCGAATGCAAAGCAGAAGCAGGAGCTCAATCATGGTGGTCAGTGGTCGGTGGTTACTTATGAGACCACCTTCTTTCTTAGTTGGCTGAGATAAGCTGATGGGGTAAGCAGACCCCAACAGTTTGATCTAAAGCTCTTCATCACTGTCAAAGTTGGAGCTCTTGTGGAGGCCATAATCCAAAACTGCTCAGCATCAGTGAAGTAACTCAAGTGTTCGAAGCACAATACCAAGTTACTAAGAATTGCCAGCATCAGAAATTTGCTGTCTCATTTCATAGGATGTGTGTGTGTGTGTGTGTGTGTGTGTGTGAGAGAGAGAGAGAGAGAGAGAGAGGTTAATCAATTGCTGGATGCCATGAAGATGCACAAAAGTTCAGCTTTAAAGCAATGATGATAAGTTTATGATAGCATAATCTTTCAGGAAATTCCAAGGCCACCTGAAAAGTATACATCAGGTTGTCAGTTGCAAAGCTTCCTGGAACATAAGAAGAATAAAGAAATAGGAAATCTACAAAACCCAAAATGCTTGATGTTGACAGTCTTAGGCTTAACTTGAAGCATATTTAATTATGATAAAGAAAGGAAAATAATTGTGTCCTGGATACTGTTCTATGAAAATACATTCTTTTAACCCCCATCCCCACTTCAGAAACAATGTGACTTGGTTAACTCCATAATCTGCATATGTTTGAAGCTAATAAGCTTCCATGTCAATTGAATTTTCCTAACAAGCTTTTGAACTTGATATGCAGACTTACAAGAACAGTACACAGGCTTACAAGAACATGTATCCAAGATCCAACAATAAATTAGAGTTGCTAAATCCTATGTTTCTCTTGGAAGCAACATGAAAGAATTGGAAGACCAAAGATCACAGTTCTTACTTGTAATGACTAGCTGACAGTGAAACATAACCTCCATTGGACATAGAGTTGTCATCAATATATCAACATTTATCTTCTGTAATGCAATGAGTTAGATATCACCAGCAACAGGCATGCAGAAACAAGTGGTGCAGAAGCAGATCACCATCTTCTTCAGCTAAATAACCTTCTGGACTTGTCTAAATACAAACCTATGCAGCACCAATCTCTTTATTCTGGCCATAGAAATGACACAGATTCACTGTAATTTACTTAAGTTGCAGGGAATACAGACCCATGCTTGTTTCAAGTCAAAAGAAACCTAAACAATATAGTAAATAAATTATGATGAATACTCAAATTGATGGATCAAAAGAGTACTCTCCGAAACAAAGTTAGGATACTGAAAAGTCCTAAATTTGCAAAACCGCTATTAGTGAATGCATAGATTCTCATACAAAAAGTTTCATACTGTAGATGGTTGCTTGCAATCATTCTTTAGCCGATATGCATAACAATATCTTTTAGTTGGAAGGAGGATGTACTTAAACTTCAATTGATCATTCTCATATCTGTCTTGTGGCTGCTTTAGGAGTTCTTAGGAGGCTCAAAGTTGCATATTTTTGCTATCAGGAAAAAGAGTCACATTTTGGTGAATCAGTTGGACTTTTTTTTTTTTGTGTACCGATGCGAGGTATGACTAAAGAATTTTGGAAAGAAGAGTAGTAATCAGCTCCAATAGTTTCTGCTGAACTTGAAGTACTTCAAATTGTTGATTGAGGGTTGTCTTTTTTTTTTGTCTTGGAAGCTAGCTATCATCCTTTAGTTCTTTTTTGGTTACAGACACAGATATAAATAGAACAATATGTATTTGATATGAGAATGTTTGTCATCTGAATCCATCATCCAAGTGAAGTAGAGAGTATTTGGAGGCTGGATTTTGACCTCCATTTTCTCCTCCTGCTTCTCTCAAAAACCCAAAAAAGATGGAGCAGATACTAATGTTGAAAGGTCATAAAAAGAATTTGTAAAGCAAAGTAAAATAAATCTGAAGATGATCTCAACGTTGCAAATCACCAGATCTTCAAAGTCGAACAACTTGAACAGATCTAAAAAGCTGTGAATGGCTACAGAATAGTCATCAGGATTTCCATTCGGACTAGTCCTAAGATTAGCTCAGGTTGACTTGTGAGTTCCAGGACAGGATTAGTGTGAAACATGAACTATGTTTGGTTAATAATGTTGTGCAATTGAAGTCTGAAGTGTTAAAATTAATCTAAATTTAGTCTTAGTAATATGGTTCAGTTGGTTTCCTTCATAATTATGCCAATTCCTGCATCATGCAGCATTAGGAAATACTATTACAGGTAGAGACAGCCTGCATTCCCCTTAAAACACCATGAGATCTTGAAGCCTCCTGATTAGATTTACAACTGGAGATGCAACAAATTTGAACACAGATAAGAAATTACTGACACAGATTCTTTAGTCAAGTAACCAGGCAAATTTCCACACTGACAACTGCACAGAATCATGCTTCATTTTCTCTGGGTAGTTTGCTGTCTTAAGTTCTGAAGTGGCACATTCTCTCCAGCTTTGAATTCCTAAGCAATGAAGGATACAACCAATAGTAAACTATGCATCAGAAGAAAAAGCATCATATTACACAAGATTATCTTAAATGGCTAATGATTAATATACAGTAATGATAAAAAAATTACCATATATTCATCCATCATGCCTGAAAATTCTCTGCTTATGTTGTTTCAGAAACTGTCCCATGTTTTTCTGCAGCAGATTTTTAAGAGCTGTGTATTTGATGTCAAATGCTTAATACATTTTGACATTTCTTTGCAGTTTGTAGAACAAAGATTGATCATGTTAGGAAAAAACAAAATTTTAAGTGTGGCCTCGAATGAGTCAGGCCATGTTTGCTTCGTTATTAATTCCAGAAAAAAAAACATACTCAACAATCACAAGAGAATAACAAGGATACAAGGATTACGTCATCGTGTACGTTGTCATCATCTTCTTCTCTTATTCCTCTGCCCTCAATTACTGCTACTGCGGTTTCTCCCAGCCACTTCCACAGTAATCGCAAGCCCTCTTTAAATTCTGTCCTAGCTGCAACAAGACTTGGTTAAAAGAGAAAGGGTTTAATGGTTGATGTGGGTTGTGGGTTATTAAAACCCACCATGGGCTGAATTAATGGGTCATGTGTCCAACAACCTATTCCTTCAGCCCATAAGGAGATTGTTCTATGACTCTTCAATGCGAAATCATGTCGACTAGCTATCGGCACATCTCTTGTCTTTTTTTCAACAAGATCTTTGTCAACATATCTACATGTTATCATCTATGTAAATTTTCTAAAGCTACAACTATTTCTCTTCTTCAAGTACATTTCAAATCTAATAGTCTCTGACATCTATATGTTTTGACTTGGAATGAAAGGTTGAGTTCTTATATAAATGGATGACGCTTTAGCTATTATAATGTACTACATAGTTTTTCTGTTTCAGCCTAAATTCTTGTAAGAATTTTTTTATCTATAATATCTCTTTATAAACCTCTGTAGCAACAGTATATTCTGCCTCTATGGTGGAGAGAGTAATATATATTTATAATCTTGATTGTCATGACATAGCTCCCCTTACAAAAGTGAGTACAAAACCTTATGTTAACTTTCTTGTGTTGATATCTCTTACTATATCTTCATCTATGTAACCTGTCAACACATATGGTCTACCTTCAAAGCTTAAGTAAACTTTAGAGCTCTTTTTGAGAGCTGTTGCTCGGTGCTCTTTGTCTGGATCTACAAAAAATCTGCTAACACCGCCCACTATATATGCGATGTTCGGCCTCATATATATTAAACTTCCGACTACTGAAGCATAAGATGGACTTTAATCTTAGTACAACTTGAAGTGACCTGAAAGAGAAGAACCAAATAGCTTTGCATTACTCATATTGAACCAATCCAATATCTTCTCAATGTATTTCTCCCATGATAACCAAATCTTCTTATTTTTTCTATCACTAAAAATCTACATGCCTAGTATTTGCTTTGTTGGACCCATGTTCTTCATTATAAGGACTCACTTAGTTTCTTTTTCAACATGTTAATTGTAGACATATCTTTCCTAAGGATAAACATGTCATCAACATAAAGTAAGAGTAATAAAATCCTCATCAAATCACTTAATGTATATATAATGATTTGAAGTCGTTCTATTATATCCATTTTTAACTATAAATGAATCAAACTTCTTGTACCATTATCTTGGAGCTTGCTTCAGTCAATACAAACTCTTCCTTAGCCTGTAGACAAAATCTTTTACCTTTGACTTTGAAGCCTTCTGGTTGCTCCATACAAATTTTCTCTTCTAAATCACCATGAAGGAAAGTTGTCTTCATATCCAACTGCTCAACCTCCAAGTCCAGACTTGCAGCAATGTCAAGAACAATATGAATAAAAGATATTTTAATAATAAGAGAAAAAATATCTTAAAAATTAATACTTTTCTTTTGACCAAAGTCTTTCACAATCAATCTAGCTTTATACTTTTGTTGAGAATAATGTTCGAGTCTTCAACCTGAAAATCCACTTATTCTTTAAAGCATTGCTTCCCTTTGGTAGTTCCACTAAATCATATGTATGATTCTTCTACAGAGCATCCATCTCTTTCTACATAGTTACTAAACACTTCTTTTTCTACTTATTTTCAACTTCTTCATAGTAAATCTCTAGTTCACCTTTATCAATAAGCATAACATACTTATCTGTAGATCTTTTAAAAGGTTGATGTGGTCCAGAAGATCTTCTCAACTGAGGTTCTACAGGAAGTTGTACCTTATCTTCTTCCTACTCAACATATCCTGCAGGTAGATCAACATTGACCTCTACACCATCTTCCTGCATATCTCTCATATCACCCTGATTTACCGGAGGAGTAACTAGGTTACAATATATTAATCCTTCTGCAAAAGTTTGGCTAATGACTTCTTCTTCAAGTCCTTAAGGTTTTGATCATCAAATAAGATCACATCTCTGCTTCTAAACAAATTTTGTTATTCTGGATTCCAAAACCTATAATCAAACTGATCATATGAGTAGCCAAGAAAATTATATAATTTTATCTTACCATCCAACTTGGATCTCTCTTTGTTTAGAACGTGTGTAAATGCACGACAACCAAACAATCTCAAATGCCTATAAGAGATATCTTTTCCTAATCATACGTGCTCTGCAACCTCACCATCTAGACCTATATAGGGTGACAAGTTGATCACATTAATTGCAATCCTCAAAGCCTCATCTCAAAACTTGTTGGGTAGCTTGGCATGTGAAAGCATACATTTGAGTTTTTCCATGATGATGCAATTCATCCTCTCTGCAATTGCATTATGTTGAGGCATACTAGGAACTATCTTCTCACATTAGATGTCATGTGATCTACAATAATCATTAAATAATCTCGTGTACTCACCACAATTATATTATCTTATGCATTTCAATTATTTTTTTATCTCTTATTCAACTGTGACATGAAACTCTTTGAAAACATTAATAACTTGATATTTGGACTTTATAGCATAGGTCTAAACTTTTCTAGAAAAGTCATCTATAAAAGTAACAAAATAAAGTGTACTACTGATAGATTCATTCAGAGTTTTTATCCTCAACGGACCATATACATCTGTATAGACATAGTTTAAGACATGCATTTTTCTAGATAAAGCAGGACTAGCAAAGAAAATTTTATGTTATTTGCTAACCAAACAATCAATACAAGAGTTCAGAAGTGTACCTATGGGGTATGATAATACCTCTTTTGGAAAGAACTTGTAGGTCCTTCTCGCTCATGTGTCCTAGTCGTCTATTCCACAACTCCATGCTGAAGTTTTTCTCTATATCATTTAATTATTCACCATAAGCTTTAGCCTATAACTTATATAAAGTGTGACATTTCTTCTCACTAGCTACAATAAAAGTGATAGAAGATAGGATTAAGTTAGGATTTAGATATGATTTAAATAAGATTAAATTAGGATTTAGATATGATTTTCCCAACGGAATGAGGAAATCACGTAGGTTAGTTGAGGAAAATCCTCTTATCTTCACCTGTATAAATTGACAATGGATCAATGAATCAATTGGGTATTTCATTATTTCTTTCTATTTCCAACATGGTATCAGAGCCCCTCTCTCTATAAGAGAGATTATCTTTCTTTTATTCACTGTCTAACGATAGTTTCTATCTCTTCTTATTGTCAAACAGTAGCCTCTCGCTGACATCAAAGCCACTCTTCACGGCTTTTGGTGTGTCGACTTCCTTTCTTTATCCGCTGTCAAACGACAGCTTCTATGATCGTTTGTCCGCGACGGCTCTTCTTTTTCGTCGGCTTTCTCATTCCTCTATTGAGATGTCCTTATGCATGAGGTCGTCTTCCTCGTGCACCACCACCACTATCGCATCAACTCCAACGAGCAATGGCACCTTCCCTACCCCATCTGTAGCAGATGACGGCTTCTACATCTGCTCGCCGGTGCCGTCCCTCCTAAAGCCTCTACTACTCTGTTCTTTCTCTCTACCGAGAGCACCTGTAAGGGTCACCGCCCATTGTCTCAAAATGCTTTATAGAGAGGGCGTAGCAAGTTCTTTTTCGTTGTTAAACGACAGCAAATCTATGATCGCAACGCTTCTCTCGCTGTCCTTTAGATCTGTCGACCGCCATCTTCCTCTCCTCCTCTGCTGGCAGCGTCGCCTTGGCTGCCAGCCCTCGCTACTACCACGACCTCGTTGCTTGCCGCTGCTACCAGCGTCAACCTTATTACGATCGCTGCCCTCATTTCCTCTTCCTAAATAGAGATCAGCGACGCTGCTAGCTGTAGTGTCACTGCCTCTCCCGTGCCACCCGCCGCCATAGTCCATCTCCTCCATCGCTCAGCGAGGAGCTGCTGCTACCCGCTGTCGCAGTCACTTTCAGCCATGCCCTCTGTCGCTGCCCCGCTACTACCACGCAACCACATCGTCGTCCCTTGCTACAGTCCTTGTCGTCCCACTCTAAGGGCCATCGCCCACCTACTCCTCCTTCGAAGCCGCGACCTTTGTTTCCCGACAAAAATAGAGTAATAATAATCTTCCAACCGTGCTCATTACAGGCCGTGCCACTCGCCCTCGATCCACTGTTGTAACCCACCCATGTCGCCTTCCTCTACCGCTGCTGCCATAGCCCTCGATCCTTCGTTGCACCATTGCCATCAACACCCTCCTCCACCTCTCTTCCCGATGAGGGCCTTGCATAGACTTGGGCTGCTAGGATTGGAGTTCGGCCTCCAACAGAGAGGCGTACGAGGACTCCAACTCTCTTCCTTGGCAGAGGTCTTCGCTGGCTTAGCTGACCGTGTGGGCACCTTCGGCATCGGACTGGTGCAGCACCCTCCGACCTCACAACCGCAAGCCTAAACTTTGGCTTCAATTTCGGCTTCGTGGGCACCAGAACTTTTGGCTTCCCCTTGCTCTTTGTCGCTGACATCACCGTCAAAGTCAACCACCATCAGGTCTTCACCGTGGTTGACAACACAACAGCTTCCTTCCTTCAGTTTCATTGACATCGATTCAAGATCGACATCCTTAGTTCAAGATCGGCGTCCTTACAGAAGCTCGATCTTATGGGGGGATAATAGAAGATAGGATTTAATTAGGATTTAGATATGATTTCCCCAACTGAATGAGGAAATCTCATAGGTTAGTTGAGGGAAATCCTTCTTTTCATATGTATAAATAAACGATGAATCAATTAATCAATTGGGCATTTTATTTCTACTTCCTATTTCTAATATGGTATAAGAGAGATTACCTTCTTTTTTTATTCGCTATCAAACGACAGCTTCTATCATCATTTGTCCATGGATAATTCCGCTGTGAAATCACAGATACCCAGGGGTCATCCACCGCCACCCTCTCGGACATCTTCTGCTTCCTTTGCTTCGAAGGTAACTCTCTCCTCATCGGTGCAGATCTATCTCTTCTTGCTGTCAAACGGCAGTCTCTCGTCGACGTCGAAGCTAGAGACTTCTAGTGCGTCGACTTTCTCTTCCTCCGTTGGACCCTGTTGGCTTTCTCAATTCCTTTACCAAGGTGTTCTTCTGCATAAGGCCATATTCCTTGTGCACCACCACTATCGCATCAGCTCCAACAAGCAATGACACCTTCCCTACCCCATCTGCAGCAGACGATGGCTTCTACACCTGCTCACCAGTGCCATCCCTCCTGCAGCCTCTGTTGCTCTATTCTCTTTGTCGAGGGTACATATACGGGCCATCGCTTATTGTCTCTCAGTGCTCTGCAGAGAGGGTGCAACAAGTACTTTCTCGCTGTCAAACGATAATAAATCTACAACCGCAGTGCTTCTCTCGCTGCCCTTCAGATCTACCGATCGCCCCAGCCATAGTAGCATCTCCTCCGTCGAAGTCAACCGTCGTCAGACCTTCACCGAGGTTGACAACACAGCGGTCTCCTTGACATCGGGTCAAGATCTACGTCCTTCACAGGAGCTTGATCTTGTAGGGGCATGATAGTCTGATCTAATCGAATTATCAAATTTGGCTCCAGCATAATCGTCTGCTCCTTTCTTAAGATTCATTGTCATCGGTTCAAGATCAGCGTCCTTAGTTCAAGATCGACGTCCTTACATGAGCTTGATCTTGCGGGGGCATGATAGAAGATAGGATTAAGTTAGGATTTAGATATGATTTAAATAAGATTAAATTAGGATTTAGATATGATTTCCCCAACTGAGTGAGGAAATCACATAGGTTAGTTGAGGGAAATCCTCGTATCTTTACCTGTATAAATTGACGATGGATCAATGAATCAATTGGGTATTTCATTATTTCTTCTTATTTCCAACAAAAAGAACCCTTACTAAACTTTCCTTTTCTTTTGTAAAATCTGCTATTAAAGTTTTCATCATCTAACCTTTCAACTAAAATTAAATTAAATCTTAAATCAATCATATGCCTCACATCTTTAAGCACTAACTTGCAACTAAAGTTGGTCTTTATATGAATATTACTCATGCCGATGATATCTGTCATGCCATAGTTGCCTATCTTGACAACACCAAAATTTTCAGACCTGTAGGTAGTAAGGAATTCTCTCCATAGTGTAGCATGGTAACAAGCACATGCGTCAATCACCTACTCGAGATCCTAATAATATAAAAAAATATTATCAAACGTAGACAAAATCAAACCATCACCGCCCTACACTATAGTTGTGATATTCTCTTTTGACTTTGTAGGCTTCATTTTATTTTTCTTTTTCTTATCTTTTCAAGTTGCTTGCATTAATTCTTGTAGTGTCATTTCTCATCATAATTGTAGTAAATAATATCTTTTATTAATCTTGACTTTCTTGTACCCATGTGTGAATCATTACATACTTTGACTTTCCTATTCTCTAAACAAGTGCTTGTGATTTAATATGAAATGTTGCTAAATTTTTTCTTCTTTAACACCTCATTCAACAAACTACTTGTTACTTGACTCATCGTAACAACATTATATTGTCATGGGCTTAACTGATTTTTCCTAAGCCGTGTGGCACCCATGCGTGTCCGTCCGCAAAGGTCAGCCTTCCCCGAAATCTCCTAGGGACCCTTAGAACTTAAAAAGAGAAAATGGGCCAGAAAAAATATTTTCAACGGGATCCACAAGCAACTGTTCAAGCAAACACTTTATAAACCAAATACAAATTATACCCATGGATATTACAAACTCAGAAATGTTGCACATAAAGGATAATGGTCCATTACAAATCGAAGTCCCCACAAGTGTTTATAAGACACACTCGTATTTACAAGCCAAAATCAACCACAAAGCAAACCAAACTAGGGCTGCTAAGTGTACTGCAAGCCCGCGACTTACCGTACAAGGTATGTACACAAACTGAAGGACACAGACACATATGAGCATTTCATCGAACACCTTGTTTACATTATTGTCTGTGACATTCTCCGCCACTTATTCCTTCGACATCCTCGTCGAAGCCACTATAGACACTACATCTTCTTGCATTTTGCTGAATCTTCAATCTTCTACTTTGGCTGCAACATGCCCCTTTGGCTCCCAGCCGCTCTCCACCGCTGTTGTTGAGTAGTTGAACTCTAATCCACCATGCTGTTTCAACTCACCAATAACTGAATCTGGTGTGGGGTTGGCTGAGTTGTGTTGATTCTTGTTGACTCTCGCGGATCCTTCTGATGAAAGAAAAGACCTACCTTATTATGCGCTAGTATCGCAGTATACTCATGTTGCTTGAACTGGATGGATGCTTATTTGAACTTTAACGAGCATCACCTCACAGACTTTGAAGTTTTTGAGGTCCTTCCTCCATAATGTTTGCATATTGATTCTTCTTCTACGTTTAGTTGTCACTTCCAAGTAGGTTTGCATCACTTCCGCTTTATTTGCATTCAATTGAGAAATGAAGTGGACAATCTACTCACAGTAGTACTGATCACCAATGGTGAGGATTTAATAACTATTATCTTTCATAAGCTTTCTTTGAATGGTTACTGAACTTATGCAGAGCTCCTCTATTGTATAAGTAAGAGAACTGGGATACTCGACTTCACCCATCCTCTTAGTACTTGAGAAAGCAAGGCTACTTGGTTTCGCTCACCTCCTCGAGTTAAGATAATTAGGGTACTCAGTTTCGCCCATTCTCGTGAGTTGAGAAGGCAAAGGTTACTCGATTTCGCCTGCCTCCTCGAGTTTGTACTTCATGCATTGAGCTAATTACTAACATTCGTCCGCTCTTTGCTCACACTTTCGAAGCACTTGAAGTGTTTGCACTCCTTACGTTGAGTTAGCTATTGTGATTCGCCTTCCCACTGCCATTGAACTTTTGGAATGCATGAAGTTTTGCCCGAAAAGAGCAAAAAAGTTTACCCCAACTTGGAGTCCCCCAACTTGGAGTAAGTCTTTGATATTTCTGGTCGCCTCTGGGATTATATCGTCTTCTCCATCACTTTTGCCGCCTACTCCTCTGAGTAGAAAAGGTACAATATCACGTACTACCTACTTCGTTCCTTGGTCGAGCATTCCTGCATCAACCCAAAGTCCTTCGCTTTCGGCTATCTTGATGAGAAGCCTATTGACACTGGTCTTATGAAGTTCTTTGGCCTTTGCCCTTCCACCCTGTCTTGGTACTTGGAGTTTGCCTCTGCATTCTCCACCTCTTCGGCCCCTTTTACGACCAATGCTCTCTCTCCATGAGAGCAAAGGATCGATGGCTCTACGAAAGTCTCGCCTCTGCGGTAACATGGTGCTACCAAGCCCATAGCCCTACTATCTGTTGTCTTGCATCTGCATCCATTCCTTCGCGATCGGTAGATCCGCCTCTGCGGCACTGTGGTGTTCCTCCGAGTCCACCTCCTTTTTAATTGACCCTTTGCTTTTTGGGTAGTTGAGCCCTACTGGACTCGTCGTCGCTTCCTTGCCCATTTCGACCACCTGCTTCAACACCATTGTATCCTTCTAGTAGTTCTCATTGGTCAATGAAAAGACAGACTGCAACTCTCATGCATGGCCTTCGCCATCTTGTTGTAGGGCTCGCGCCGATTTTGTTCTCCTTAGCTTCCTTGGTAGCAACGTTCGCTTACTTGGCCTTGTCCCCTGACTTGTCGGGCTCCCTTAAGCGAATGTGAGCACTGAAGCAGTCCAACTCTCTGATCACTCTAACCATACCTCCGTATAATCAAGTCCCCTCTATGAGACTCATTGGTACTTGCAATCTGACTTCTCTCTCGGTGGCACATAGCCCCCATATGTTGATGACCAAGGCTTTCATCTAGTGCAAGCTTCGATGTGCACACATGGAAGAGCCGCCTCTACGGTACCATGACATTCACTCCTTGAATCAGCCCTTCTTGTCATTGCATTGTTCACCGAAGTAGAGCTCCCAGTAGCTCTTGATCACTCACATGATCACGTCCCCCTCCATGAGACTTACTGGTACTTGCACTAGGACTTCTTCCTCGGTGGTATACAACCCTCATATGCTGATGACTAAGGCTTTTATCCAATACAAGCTCCGATGCACACACGAAGACCCACATCTGCGGTACCACGACATTCACTCCTCGAATCCGTAGCCCTTCTTCTTGTTATGTCGTACACCAAAGTGGACCATATGTGTTTCATTGCCACGAACTATTCCACCATGATCCACTGCATCATGTCGCCTCCTGGTGACATCTCCATTGCATACAAATTCTCATGTGATGAACTCGGACTACGACTTCTCTATGTGTGGCCTCTGCCAACACCTCGTAGGGCCTCCGTCATCTCCGATTTTTGGTTCGCTCCCTTGCAATTCACCTTCGTCCCCCCACTCTTAGGTCACAGCCGAACGAAGCATAGCTCTAGAACAGTCCATCACCTAGTAGCTCCTGAAGTCCCCTGACTTCGCTAGAGTTAGTGCACCATTGTCTGGATCCTGGGCCTCTATCCCCTACTAGCACAATCTCCGCTATGTACCACTTGCTCCTAACAACTCGAATGATAACACTCTGGCATATTCTTCCAGAGTACTTACCTTTGCGTCCTCTTTCCCTGTGCTAAGGTCTCATGATCCCAACTTCGCCTCCACAAGTTGAATCACCTTAGTTACTCTATCAAATGCATCTCTAAGGTAAGGTGCATGTGTCTCGAAGCTGCTAGTTACAAGTGTCTTGCAAGCCAATCACGTGAGTGATGGCACGTGTGACACATTGCATAATCTTTTTGCTTATGATTAATATTGATATATTCTCACATTATATTATTTGTTACATATATATCGTGATGTCCTTGGTTATGTGCAATGGGAATTGAATCATGATAAGATCACGATAATGAGATCGATTCACCTTTAAATACAGATCCTAAATAATTCTGGTCATAGGTTACTCGAGAGAGACATTGAGATAACCGAACAGATCGATGTACTATATACCCATCTATATGATGGAGACGGTTGGTCTCATAGCCACTTGTGTGGAGACACTAAGGATATAGTACAGGTGCTCATTGGAGAATGAGTTCATTGATTGATTCACTTATGGAATGTTGTATGATTAATGATACCTAATGTCAGACAGTGATTCCATATCTCAGTTATGTATCTGGTCCTTAGACTTGAGACACCAAGGATGTCTTGTATGAGTACTTCTTTCTTTGACGCCAGACTTATAGGTTTGGAAAGTTTCAGATCTGGTACAACTGGTTATCGGGATTGATAGCCAACCTTACGAAGGCAATTGAGTGTCAATAGAGGATCATATACTCTCGGTATCATGAGAGGAATATCCCATATGTGCTTGCTCAGATAAATCCCTAGCCAGGGTCATTCAGATTGAGAGAGAAAGAGTTCTCCGAGAGAATCCGATTAGAGCAAGACTATGACGGATTCCGTATATGACCTAACAATACCATGTCTAATATATGGTCTATGGGATATTAGTTGGATGAGAGATTATATATACACAATAACTGTGGACAGACAGGTCCGATGGATTTGATCCCCCCTGTACCGTCTGCGGACTACGGCGTAGTGGCCTGATACGTCCATAGTCGATGAGTCGAGTGAATTATTATGGGAATAATAATTCACTATATCAGAAGGAGTTTTGATGAGAGCAACTCACGACTAACTCAGTATCGGGCCTAGAGGGTCACACACATATGGTGGATACTTCAGCGAATAGAGGATTGGATGGAGATCCAATTAGCCCATATTCTCGTTAGATGAGACCGTATACTAATGGACTTCTTGCTTAAGACCCAATTAGAGGCCTAAGGAGATTACTGGATAGAGATCCAATAATACAATGTTAGTGGGTAATTAGATGAAGATCCAATACCCACTAAGGAAGCCTTAGGGTTTTTTGGTGGCTCTCTATAAATAGTAGGGGAGACTCATGGTTGATTGGCTGCAGCTTTAGCCACCACCTCCTATTATCCTTCCTCCCTCTGTGCAAGAGTTGTGAGATCAGATTGGAGGAATTTCACAGTAGAGATCCATCATGTGGATACCGCTAGAGAGGAGGACGCTTGACCTCCTTTATCTTCTCCATCCGGATCTGGAATACATGGATATATGATATCCCTAGGTAAAATTAATCTCTCACACATCGTGATTTTATCGATTTTTGCGTTTATCTCGTGACCTCAATATTTTGCATGATGATTTGATCAACGTGGGAAACCAGTTTTTGTTTTGATTTCCATTGCGTATGTGATGCACCCACTGAGGTTTCCCAACAGAAGCTCCCTTCGTCTTTGGCACAATGCAAGATAAGTCTGTCCCATCAGAATGAAAAAAAAATCCATTGAATGACATAATCCCACTCTTGCCTCTACAAGAGTTCATGCCCTTGACCTCCGTCCAAGGAAAACTCTGTGCCTCCCTCCATATTCCATCTTCTATGTCGACTCCCTTCATGCGGCTTGGATATTTCACTAAGTTCTACTCAAGTTGCTCTGCTCCTCGATTTGCATTGATTTGATAGTGGCCCTCGCATCCACCATTCCACGGTCAGTCATTCGTTGAGTTCGATTTCCACATCGACTCTAAGTGTGCCTTCAAATGATGTTGTCTTGGATTGCTCCCCCACTTGATCTCGAAATGTATCCACCAATGCATTACCTCATTCGAGATCAACAACTCCATGCCACTCGTTCAGTCCGTTGAACTTTATGAAGATATAGCCTTGAGGAACTCTTTCTCAATATGTACGATCCATTATACATAATTCTCCCTCTAGAGAATTAGAACGTATCCCTCCTGAATATCTGTCCTGTTTGAGCAACTTTCCTCTTAACATTCTTCCCACTAGAAGTTTCAGAGACCACCATCCCCTTTGGACTACTCCATCTTACTGAACAACTTGTGTCTTGTTTTACCCTCATAAATGCACTTGCTAGATTGTGACTCTTCGCCAATACAGTTTCCATTGCACCCTTCAAGGTCTAGCAACATGCTAAACTTATTGCATACTTCAGTCGCCTACGTATGTATCATTTCCATGCCAAAGAGAATGTTCTGATGCTCCATGGCACTGAGTTCTGATCGTGCCTTGGGATGGCCACGAACACTCCGTAGTCTGTGTATAAGCCCTTGTATGAGTACCGAATCCTTCGGGTTAGCAATTTCCCTCACCTCTGTGAGCTTTTCACAACTCTTTCGATCGTTACGCAATATCTCCCACTTTGCACGGTCTCATATTTCACCAAACATCCCGCTTGCCTTGAGCCGTAGCTCAAACTTAATCATCCCAATCTTTGTGCGCTACGCATTCTTCTTCGCTTGCTTATCCTCGTGGTGCCTCTCGTGCAAAGGGTTGGTCATTCATCTGAATGCCAAGTCTAGATGCCCGCTCCTCTGAGCGACACCTTTCCATACATCTCAATGTCCATTTCCCTCAAATGGTTGCGCGTGCTGGTTGTCCTCTGTATAGCCCAGCTAGGTCTCCCACATTTGTTTGGCAAGTGTTTCTGCGTATGCTTGTCCTGCTCTGATACCATAATGTCACGAGTTTAACTGATTTTGCCTAAGCCGTGCGGCACCCATGCGTGTCCGTCCGTAAATGTTAGCCTTTCCCGAGATCTCTTAAGGTCCCTTAGGACTTACAAAAGAGAAAACGAGCCAGAAGAAGCAATTCCAACGGGATCCACAAGCAACTGCTCAAGCAAACACTTTATAAACCAAATACAAATTACACCCATGGACATTACAAACTTAGAAAAGTTACACACAAAGGATAGTGGTCCATTACAGACCGAAGTCCCCACAAGTGATTACAAGATACAGTCGTATTTATATACCAAAATTGACTACAAAGCAAACCAAACTAGGACTGCTAAGCGTACTGCAAGCCCGCTACTTGCTGTACAAGGTATGTACGTAAACTGAAGGACACAGACAAATATGAGCATTTCATCGAAAACCTTGTTTACATTGTTGTCCGTGACAATATGGCATAATGAATTGCTGAGAGAAACCATTAATGTCTCCCAACTTTTTGACAACAAACTAAGAAGTAATAATACCTACACGTTATTAAGAGATATTTTCATAGAGGATAACTAGTTAGTGATACTTTGTATTTTATTCAAATGCTCAGCAATAGAAGCATCATTTTTATATTTTAGGTTCACAAGCTTTTTGATCAAGAAAGCCTTGTTGTCAGTCTTTTTTCTCTGATAGAGACATTTCAACTTTTTTCAAAAAGAGTGTGTAAAACTTTCAATAAAAATATGATGACATATACTATCATCGAGCCATTATCGAATAAACCCAACCATTTCTTAGTCTAATTTCTTGCACTCATCATTTGCCGTAATCGAGGGCTTTGTACTATCACTTTTGCAAAGATTCATACGAATCATTGTAATATAAGAGGTATTCAATTCTTGATTTTCATATTATCCAATTATTTATGGGTAACACTATCGTTCGAACATAAAATTAAATATCACCAAAATTCACTCTGATACCAATTGATGAAATAAAAAAAATTATACACAAACAAATAGGAGCAGGTCGTAACATGCAACGAAAAATTAAATAGAAATTATAGTTATATGGAAAATCCGCTCTAATTTAAAGGGAAAAAAAATCATAGGACAAGCTATAGAATTAAATCCAGTATTAAATTAATGAACACACAAATCTCATCCACAGTAGCCACAAGTCCCCATTCAATTATGCCTTAACACACTAGGTTAAATGAGAAAGAATCTAAGTTAAGTAGAAAAAAAAATTAATGGTTAAAATAGACTATGGCTATTAAAGCCGCACGTGGATAATTCCAAAGTTTTCTCAAGCATTGGCATTATCATCTTTTGCAAACGTGAAGGCTATATAAACCAAAAAAATGGAATGCTGCCATCATGGAATGTGGTGGGGATAGGAACCTTTGCTTTTCTTACAATAAAAGGGTTGCATCATCTAACCCGTATCATCAATAAGCTACATTTTACTCAAGCATATGTCACACTTCCTCTTCTTCCACATGAATAGCCATGAACAACAACTTACATCAAGCAAAGACAAAAAAAAAAAAAAAAGGGGAGGCACCTGATGCTTCTAGCACAGAGTGATATGACCAGTTAGGTGAGCTTAAGTTAGATTTGGAAAATAGAGGCTGCTTGTTGTCATTACAAGCATGAGATATGTGGAGATCGCTTGGTCACCTTGTGGCCAAAATGGCATCAAGTGAAGCTGTCCATTGACAGCAGCTTCTTGCGACCTGATGCGTTGCTGTTCCAGAAGGAGGCTTGACATGACTCCCTGTTTCCTCTCGGTCTCTCACAGACCGTAGCAAAGAGAACTCATTTGCCCTCTCTCCATGGATGATGATGGCATGTAAATTTACTCGCATGAACTAGCTCGCAGAGTGGCAAATATAATTAATTATTCTTCTTAGCCTGTTAGTTTCGTTGACAATGAATCTTCTTTTTTTTTTCTTGTTAGAAGCTGAGATCTGAACCGGAGGTGGCTGCGATTTCGCAGGTTAATTGAATGGGCAAATAATAATATGCTCGTGATGGAGAGAGAAGGCTGAGAGAAAGAGGAAAGAGAGAGAGAGAGAGAGAGAGGAGGGAATTTAAAACATAAAGGGTGGACGTGCTGAGGGAGCATGACATGTTGCTGGAATCACCACTAGAAATCCTTCCAGCTATCACTGTGTCCTTACTCTCCAAGCTTTGCTGTCTCTCTCTCTCTCTCTCTCTCTCTCTCTCTCTCTCTCTCTCTCTCTCTCTCTCTACTATTCCTCCTCCCTATATTATCTCCGAACTTCCCCACTCTCTTCAGTCTCATCGACCCAAGCACAAGCGCTTCCTCTCCACAGCTCTTCAGCACACAGAGAGGAAGTGAAAGAAAAGGCAGGCGGCGAGCAATGGCATCCCATGCGCCAGCTCTGGCTCTAGTCATCTCCCTCGCCCTCCTCGCCACCTGCATCGCCCAATCCCCGGCCTCCTCCCCCACCGCGATGCCCCCGTCCACCACCGCCACCCCTCCGACCACGTCATCCCCACCTCCCGCCTCCTCGCCTACTCCGGTCGCCACGCCGCCGCCAGCCACCCCTCCTCCCGTCGCCACCTCGCCGCCAGCCACGGCCCCCCACGCCGGCGACCTCACCTCCCGCTTCCACTCCTTCCGCTACCCCGTCGTCGCCTCCATCGACGTCCCCGTCGTCGTCTCCATCTCCTAGTCCCAGCAAGACCGCCACACCAGGGCCGGCGCCGAGTACCTCGACTCCGGCCGACGGCGGTTCCGGGGCGTACGTGCACGGAGTCAGCATGGGAGTGGTGGCGTTGCTTGGAGGAGTTGCATTGCTTGTGTAGAGCTTAGCGAGAGGCGTTTGATGTTGGTTTCATTGATTTTGGTGCTTTGCCTTCATGGATTCTATGTATTATTTGGTGTAATAACTCTTGTCTACATTTCCTTCTTCCTATTCGGGTCTTCGTTTTTGTTGTGAGGCGATGATCGCAGACCGTTACTGTCATGATGTGTTTATGATACTCGATGTGAGACCCTGAACTCAAAAAAACACTAAAAGCCTAATCCCAACATCAAAGAGTAATCATGCTGACAAATAATATAAAAAAAAAAAAAAGAGAGGAACAAATCAAATCATGGATGAAACCTCCCAAGAACAACCACATTGTCGCTAACGATCAACAGACAGGGAGTGTCATTCATGTCTGAGTTAGACACAGATCGCGCTTCTGTGCCGCAAGATTCTCGTCAGCGGCAGATCACATGAAACTAAGAGCAACTCGCAGCTGACAGACTCAGAACATCAATCGATGTATCCCAAGCCTCAGTAAAGAGAGATCTCGAGCAGCTACGTGAGAGAGAGAGAGAGAGAGGGAGAGATGAAAGGAATCGATGGGGGGATTGGGGGGGGGGGGGGGTCACATGGAAACCGACGCCATGGTAAAAGATGGAGGCAGTGTTGGAGCATCTTTGGTGGCAGAGACGGACGTCGAGGGACCACCACCGGTGGGTGGGAGGGAGGGAGGGAGGAGACAAAGGCACAGGCAAAAGCAGCTTTGAGAGTGTGGAAGGGAAGGAGAGGGCATGTTACTTGTCACGGGGAGGACATGGATGAGGTAGCCCATTATTAAGAGAGGTGCATGTGAGAGGGACCATCTCGCCCATGGTGGCTTCGCTGGATCGAATTGGTTTTATTATTGCGACATCGGAGCAGGACAGCCTGGGCGTATACCACATATTGCCATCACTTCCTTTGTTTTCTTCTCCTTTTGTCTGCTGCTGCTGCTCCTCATTCTCATCCACTTCTTCGCTTCATCCGTCTTTTGGCTACCGACCTCCTTTGCTGTAATGCCTGTGTGTGTGAACAATCTCTCTCTCTCTCTCTCTCTCTCTCTCTCTCTCTCTCTCTCTCTTCATCCACTTCTTCGCTTCATCCGTCTTTTGGTGTAGTATACAACACTGTTTACCTCATCTAATTTTCCGGAACTTTTTTTTTTTTCGATTTCTACATAAATTTTAATTATCTACGAAACAATAGTGATACTTAATTATGTACTTAGTTTGATACCACGAAGAATAGCGTCTGATAAATTATACATATTTCAAATATGAATTAGCATGAGATGCTAATGTCATTTTTAAAATTTTGAAAGATCCTAAAATATTATTTAAAATCATAAGATTATCAACATAATTTAGTGAGAAACCAACATAAATTTACATCTATATAATTATTTTTTTATTTTTTAAAGATTATTTTATATTTATTTATATGATTTGTTTTTATTTATTATATGCATCTAGATCATACAAATTTCTAATATTATATATTATTCAATTATTATTATTTTTTATTTTTCTAGTTTAATTTAAAATAAAAATATATATATTAAAAATATTATAAAATAAATTTGTCACATAATATTCAGTGAACTTTTAGAATATAATTTTACTAAACAACACTTATCTCAATTTACCAAACACTCAAGATATTCTATAACGCACGCAACATTTCCTTAAACCTCTTTCTTCAAACGCATATTAAGAACGCAAAATTATTCTTAAACACACCTTAATGTTTAAATGGATTGGCATCAGATATGTCATAATAATTGTTATAAAAAATCAACATCTATAGCTTGTAATGCGAACCAATTACTATATATCTATAGTAAGATAAATAAATATATATATATAGTACATTGCTAAGATAAATATAACATCTACAACATCTTTCCTTGTAATTTGGTTCTAATTCTTGTCGTTCATGGGATCCAATCATGTTTCTTGAACTACAAACGAAATTAAAATGATTTATTGTCTTGATATAATAACATAGTTCTGATTCTAAATGGTGAATGATGATAACTATTTTTATATAATAGTTATTTTGGCAGATAATCTTTTGTTACTTGTTATTCGTATGCAAAAACAAAAACAAAAAAAATCAAAAAACAAAAAAACAAAAGCACTACATAATCATTATGGCCTTCAATTCCAGACAACACTCAAAGACTCAATCTCCTGCTTGTAATTGTTGGGCTAACCCAGACGAGCTTCTCGAGTCTCATGGGCAAAGCCCAATGCTCTCCGCAATTATTTGGATCTGTTAAGAAATGGATTCTCATAGGTAAAGTTGATTGATTACAAGTATTTATAGATGTCAGTGTATTGTTTATATATATGAAATATATATATATATATATGTATACCTAAACGTCTTTGGAACATTGGAATATAAGCGAGTGGTGGAGGCTGATTTATAAGAACTCTAGTCGTTCTCTTATAATCAAGGGAAAAAAAAAAGAAAGAGTTCATATAAAGTCGACGGTCGATCTAACGGACGAGCCTAACAAAGTCAAAAGAGGAAGCTTATATTTGTCGCGACTTGAATTCCAATCACTTCGCACAATAAAATAATCATTTCATGTATTGCATGCAGCTAAAGGAAGGGCCCGTCACATCCAAAACGATGGCAAACCACACGCAGCAAAAGAACACACAGTGCTTTCCCTCTACGAGCATTTCTCCTCCTCAGAGAGCTAACGCCCAGACCACAGCACACAACAACGAAGCCACACCAGCGTAAGAACCCCTTGCGACATGGCTGTAAGAACCACTTAGGAAAGGGAAATCACTTGTGCCGGAAGGCCACTCGAGCAAAGGCGGAGGAACAGCCTCAGCTTGCGTCACCGACGGCGGCGACCTCGTCGGAGTCTCCGCAGTTTGATTGCTTTCCACGTTCACGTGAAGCTTCATCCCTCCCAAGCAATGCAGCGTAACTCCGCACACGAAGTACCTCTCGCCCGGCGAGGTGAGGGGGACCGTCGTGTTCCCGTTACCGCCCGTCAGTAGAGGGCTGGCGTAGTTGCAGCTCTCGTAACCGGCTCTATCGACCTCGTTCACGGTGTGGTAGGTCGAGTACTCGAACACTGTCACTGTATCCATCAGCGATCGACCAGCCCATGCATCCATGCAACAACTAATACAAAAGAAGAAGAAGACAGAGAATACTGAACGTACTCAGTGCATCTCCTACGGAGAAGACCTTGTTAGCAACCCAGGAAGCAAAGTCTGAGCTGATGTCCCAACCGGCGCTGTCCCCGACGGTGAACACGGTGGCTTCAGCCGATGGCCCGAGGCTGAGAACGATGAGCGCAAGCATCTCCAGGAGCTTAGCCATGAGGGGATGAATGATCACCGAGACGTAGATGAGAGTTCGGCATATAAATCGATGATCTCTGGAATATAGTTTTAGTTAGCCTAACTCTTTACCCACTACTTTTTCTTGTGCCGGAAGTCTCATGTTGAGTGGTGGCGTGAATCAGGTGTTGGGAATTTGGATGGGGGGGGATTCGAAGACTGGGAAGAGGAGGCCTGTTAAAGGTTGGTGGGGGGAGTTCAGGTAGCTCGTCCGCATCGGACAAATCAAGATGTGGTTGGCCCACGAAAACGATCCCCTGCAATTATCAATGCCAAGAAGCTTCTCTGACACTAACGCAACTTTAGATCCCTGATCTTGGGATTGTCCATAATATTATGAAGGATGGATTTTTAGTTCATCTTTTACTCAATATTTGAGATCCTCCTACGAGACGAAGCAGTCGATGAAGATGATAATTAACACTACCAAAGAATGGGTCATGTAGCAGCAGGTAACCTAATGGAAGAACTCCATTGCTGTTGGTTGACCTTAGCAGACTGTTCTCGGATGCATGACATAAGACTTACTTCCATCATCATCTTGCACTAATCTTATTATTCCCATGCAGATTAACTCAACCGCTCGAAGCCTTACAAGAAATAACCCAAATGACGTAACCCAACATTACATATATTGAAAGCACTGCCTCTGGTTTAGCCCGCATGAACAAGTCCCAGCAGCAGGAGAGCGTTCCCGCTGTGGAAGCCCCCGCTGCTCCCCCCGCTGGATTTAGTAGATGACTCCGAAAGGCGTTGACGGGGGAGAACCGGACGGCGTCGAGTTGCTCGCACCGGCGACGGTCACCGCCAGCTTCATCCCACTGGAGCAGTGCCCGGGTGTGCCGCAGATGAAATATCTGCTCCCGGGCTTGGTGAGTGTAATCTTGGTGCTCTGGTCCGTGGAGGTCTGGATGGAGTTGCTGGCCGAGCAGGCTTTGTAGTCAGCTTCTCCAGCCTCGGCCGGAGTGTGAAGACCATTGTACCGGAAGACTGACGAAAAAAAAAAAAATGTGTTAGTATCCTTTCTGGCTACTGCCTGTACACATCAAAGGATTCATTGCCAAACGCATGCTCGTTTTACTGGCCAACCTACGTTTGATTTCATATGATACTTCATATTTTACATCGAATGATGCTTGCAGAGAGTGTCGCCGACGTCGAAGGTTTTGCTGGAAGCCCATGCGTTGTAGTCCACCCCACTTACCCATCCTTGCCAGTCGCCCACTGTGTAGTCGGTGGCGCGGGCGGCCGGAGCAGCTGCGACAAGGAGGACCAGAAGAGCTACCACACCAGCCATGTGTGCTTGTTCAGTAAACCTTATCTAGTGTTCAACAGCCCAAAGCAAAAGGATCGAGAAGCAACGAGAGAGAAACAATCCATGTTCGTGTTATATAGGCAGTTTGGTTGCAGAAATTAGTGCTCTTGAAATCAGCCTGCTGATATGGTAATTTACATTGCACTACCAACTCCCTGTCTTTGGTATACCTAATGCACTGGGGAAATTCCCATGGAGCTCCTCTGTTCCTCGCGCTCTTGCCTGCCTAATTCCTGGGAGAAGTTTCTTGGCTCGGCTCATCACAAGGTTAACTTGCCTGCACAAACTTGTTTCTAGCAGCTGGTGAGTGGGGATGCATTGCTCGTTGCAAAGTGCATCACCCAAGTCTGTTCCTCATCTTCTGCAGGTTTAGGTGATTGAACAAGGAGCACATCAACCAATGAGTAGTTTCCAGTCTGATGATGCATTTATCTTTCTAGCTGCAGGATTTTAATATCCTTATCCGACACCATGAGAGGTAGCGAGCATGACTCTGCAGCTGCTGCTTTGATTTGTTCGAGCTTGAACACCTTACCCTTGTAAAAATTTAGAATGAGACTAGAGAGAAAAATACTCTCAACTGTTCCTATTTTCACGAAGGCAAACTTGTGCCATGAAAATTAACTTCAACAAACAATTGTGAGAGGCTACAGAGATCAAATTTGGATGTGTGGTTTAGGCATATGTGTGATCTCTTTTGATCCTTGAGAAAAAAAGTAGCAGATGAACTGCTTCACTGATCACTAATTGTATGCAACATGGGATGGAAGCAGTTGGAGCATGAGAGAGTTCTTGATGTCCTTGAGTCAACTAACTACATAGTACAGCTTGGCAACACAGTCAGATGTGCACCAATGATGGATGTGGCATGTGGAGAAAGAGCTGTGATTCTTCTCATCCCTCATCTTCGACAAGTTCAGAAGATGAAATGTGGCTGAAAGATACAGTTTTACAGAAAGAAAAAAAAGATGTGCAACGAGTGGATCCCAAACTTTACTTCTTGTTATTGTTGTACAGTCAAATGGTACTACCACAACGATCAACAATGCTTGTTTTCCTCACCCTCGTTGAAGAAGAGCTGCGTACTAGATGGGAGGACAGTGACTGATCACTTCATCCTCACACTGTTGCAGGAGAAGGCAGCAGCTTCATGGGTTGATGAGGTGAAGGACCAGAAGACCAGCATCGAGGCCCACCACTTGCACTCCACAGTCCTCTTTTTCTTGGTCTAAAGGTGGAAGGAATCATCACAGAGACCCAGGTCCGGGGGCCCCACCCTGTCCTGATTCCAACTTCGACCCCAAAAAAAGCCCTTCTCCAAAACAAAGGAATACTATGCTGAATGGGAGGATCCCCATGCTTTTTACAATACTAGAAAGAAAGAATTCACCCTCTCTAGATCTAAAGCTAATCATTCATTTTAATCACCCACCACCCACAGCCCAGATCCAACCTAGGTGTTTGAGCCTTTCCTTTTAGACATGTCACATGCTATTCCCTCTTCCTTCATCATCATCATCACCACCACCACCACCACCATGGTCAAGCAAGCAAAGGAGATAAGTGCACCAGAGTTGTTGGATAGATAGCTGGGTGTTGTTTGATCATGGATGCATCAGCACCAACAGTGGACACGACCATGTTCTTGTGGGTGTTTCATATCTTGAGTCGAGAGACGATCACAGATGCAAGGAAAGCAAGAAACATCGGTCTCTGGTCAAATTGACCATCAATTATTGTGAGCCACTGGTAGCATATGTTGGGGGAAGAAAAGGTCTGGCACGAATTCCCAGGCCTGTTTGACCACTCCAATGTAGGATGACGCTAAATGTATTTTGATTTATCGATTAGATTTCGTGAATGATGTTTTAATTTTATTAATGTCTCCATTCTTTTTTGTTTTTCTATTTGAGTCAACGCGTGCATTGACCATCGATTATATGGACTCTCCCGGTTGATCAAGATCCGATCACGCCGACAGCGAGCAGCAGATGGGGCGACGACCGATCGACGGCGATTAGGCGCGCTCGATTAATGCAATGCAATGGAACCACACCCTTGCGTCCACGGCACCGGACTGGGCGCCACCGTTTTATACCCTCGTCACGGATCCGACGAGCGATGCAACACGCAAAGGTGGGGCCCACGCTACGCCCGACTGCAGAACGGGTACGGGAGCGTGAAATAGATAAATAAATGAAATGGTGGTCGATAAAGTTAAAGCGGAGGGGGAAAAAGAGAATTCTGTTGCTTCTCTTTTCAGTTCTTCCACACTCACTGCTTCTGCTGCTGCTGCTGCTGCTGCTGCTGCCACACACACACACACCCTCTCTCTCTCCTTCCCTTCCCTCTTCCTTTCCACTGCGAAGCGACCAGAGAGAGGAGCGGAAGAGAAAAGAATAGAGGACGCGGAGGAGGGGATAGGAACCCTAAGATCGAGCACCAGAGACCCTCTCGTGGAGATTCCATCGGGCTGGCCGTCTCTCCTGTTGATGGTGGGCGCGCATCCCGCTTTGCTGTCGCTTTGTTGGGAAATCTTCGATTCCTGATGTCGATTGCTAAATTTTCTTTTTCTTTCTTGTTTCGATTTCCAAAGATCGAAATGTGCGAGCGAAGACTTGGTTCTACAATTGTTTTGATTTCAGTTTTGTTTCGATTTCTTGCTGTTCTCGAACAGAAACTGGGAATGGGCGGATTTGGTAGGTTTTATTCAATGCTTGTTTTGGATTTGGATTTTTGGTTCCCGCCCATTAATTGATCTTTTGTGCAAAGTAGAGTCATGATCTGCAGGAATAGTCCTTGTTGTGTGTTCTTTTCTGTACTGTTTTGATTTGGTGATGGAGATTTAACAATTCTTGATATTCTAATGTGTGAGTTTTAGGTCCCTGGAAAGAAGAGTGTGCTGCCCAGCTTTAAAGTTCAGCGACGCCTGCTCTATTAATTGTAGCATCAGAAGGGGTTTGTGCAATGTTGAGACTACAGAGGCTGATACGCGTTCTTGACTTGTGATTTGGGTGACAAATGAGGAACGGAACTTCACAGTGAAATCTGCTGCATTTGGATTGTTTTTTCTTTTGGGATTGGAGGAGCCATAGGTGATGTTAAAGTTCCACTTGGGATGGATCCGACTTGCGAGTTAAAAATATCGACCCCGCAGCATCCTTCTGCTGATAAGGCCTTGGGTGGGCACGAAAGCGGCTCGACAAAAGAACAGAGTCCATCTGCTGTTTGGAAATCTCAAAATTCTGATGCCCCTGTCCTAGAAGAAGCACTGAAACCAAAAGGTGCATTAGAAGAGCAGAATGAATTAGCACCTGATGTTGATAGCTTCAGGAGCATGGACTCCTTTGAAGAATCCAGGAGAAGTTCTTTCAACGGGGCTAGTCATCCCCCGGAACCCATGGACACTGATCTAGTGAAGACGGTATATGTGGCAATAGATCAAGAAAAGTCTAATGCAGGGTGCTTGATGAGAGGGCTCTCTGTAAAAGGTCCTTTTATGGAAGATCTCTCGATTCGGGTTCCTGTGACGAAACCAAATGCTGCTCTTCTATCACCAGATGGAACCTCTCCCGACGAACCGAATGAGTCAGGTGCCGTGTCTTCTCCGTTTTCTGTTCCACATGCATTGCAGTCAATGGAGACAACATTTTTACCACCAGATTCCGAAGAAAAAGAGTGTGTTTGGGATGCTTCCCTTCCCCCGAGTGGGAATGTCAGTCCTCACAGCAGCATTGACAGCTCCTGTGTGGCCACCGCAATGAGTGTCGTGAACAGCTGCACAAACACATACAGAAGTGATGGGATGACCAGCGATGGTATGCTTAGTTTGGAAAGGGCCTGTGAGAGCACAAAGGGAAGTGTTATAGGGGACTCACTTGGAAGTGCTAAAACTAGCATCAGTAGAGCGAGTGACAGCAGTGGTCTCAGTGATGACAGCAGCTGGAGTAATGTCACTGGAAGTGCTAATAAGCCTCATAAGGGAAATGATCCTAGATGGAAGGCGATTCTTGCAGTTCGATCTCGCGATGGTATACTGGGTATGAGCCACTTCCGACTGCTCAAAAGGCTTGGATGTGGTGATATCGGTAGTGTTTATCTATCAGAATTGAGTAGCACAAGGTGCTACTTTGCTATGAAGGTGATGGACAAGGCATCTCTAGCAAGCAGGAAGAAGCTGACAAGGGCTCAAACAGAAAGGGAAATCCTCCAACTTCTTGATCATCCTTTCTTGCCAACCTTGTACACTCATTTTGAGACTGACAGGTTTTCATGCTTGGTGATGGAGTTCTGCCCTGGTGGTGACTTGCATACCTTGAGGCAGCGACAGCCAGGGAAGCACTTTTCTGAATATGCAGCGAGGTAAAAGTTGCAGCATGTAATGTTCTTGTTCATTGCTTTAATATCTATGGTCCATTTACTAGTTCCTTTGGTAAGTTGAATATGACATGTTCTGCCCATGCTATAACACATATGACATAGGGCTTGGCTTTGCCATCATGACGCCACTTGTCCTGTTATAACACAACTCTCTTTTGTTGATTAACTTTCTTTGGGTGTAGTTGTAAATTTCTATAATTTCCTGCAGCCAAACATTCTGATTCGACTTTGCTTCTTGAGAACTTTGAAATAATTAGTAGCTACAATCACTGCTTTGCATATTTGCTTATTTTTCTTCGTTTATCAGGAATATAAGCTATAATCACAAACTTTTACAGAAAGCACAATCTAAAGCCTTTTGAGTCATGATTTTTTTAATAAAACCTTTTTTCACAATTGTAGTCAAAGTTGCCACTCCCGTGTGAACTTTTTCAAAAGCAGCCTTTCCAAGTTAAGTAGATACTTACCAATGACCTATGTTAAATACTGTTAGGCAATTCTAAGTTTCTCAAGAATCTCAAACGCACCTTCTTTCCTAATTAGTCAGCTACCAGGAATATGTCGCTTCACAGTATTTTGATCTACATATGGACATTTAGAAAGTTGGTACATATGTTTGATTTGTGTATTTATTATTTAGATATTCTCTTAGAGATTGTGGATCTTGATTTTGTTGAAGGCACAGTACTTTTTGATTGAAGCAGTAAATCCACGGGGACGAATGATACATTTTGATTCTTGTGTCATTGAGCAGATTTTATGCTGCGGAAGTACTTCTGGCTCTTGAGTATCTTCACATGCTTGGAGTTGTATACAGAGATCTGAAACCAGAAAATGTACTTGTTCGTGATGATGGGCACATAATGCTTTCCGATTTTGATCTATCGTTAAGGTGCGCTGTCTCACCAACTCTGATAAAATTCTCATCTTTCGACTCAGATCCTTCCAAGCGGGCAGCGGGCGCATTTTGTGTCCAACCGGCCTGCATTGAGCCTTCTTCAGTTTGTGTTCAGCCGGCATGCTTCATGCCAAAACTATTTCCCCATAAAAGTAAGAAAAAGACAAGGAAACCATGGGCTGAGGCACCAAGGCAGCAGGTAGCCACCCTGCCTGAGCTTGTTGTTGAGCCAACAACTGCTCGATCGATGTCCTTTGTTGGCACACATGAGTATTTAGCCCCTGAAATCATCAAAGGTGAAGGCCATGGGAGTGCTGTGGACTGGTGGACATTTGGTATATTCCTGCATGAGCTCCTTTATGGAAGGACACCGTTTAAGGGCTCCGGCAACCGGGCAACATTGTTCAATGTAGTAGGCCAGCAGCTTAGATTCCCGGACACTCCGTCAACCAGCTACGCAAGCAGGGATTTGATAAGAGGGCTGCTAGTGAAAGAGCCCCAGCATCGGCTGGGCGTGAAAAGGGGCGCTGCAGAGATAAAGCAGCATCCCTTCTTCGAGGGTGTGAATTGGGCGCTGATTAGGTGCAGCACCCCACCTGAGGTGCCACGGCCGGTGGAGGCCGAGCTGCCAGCCAAGTTTGGGTCAGCCGAAGGATTCGGGACGAGTGGCAAAAGAATTGTGGGAGCAGATGTGAAGTCTGGAGGTAAGTATCTGGACTTTGAGTTCTTTTAGCTTGTAGCTTATTGTTTGATGCCTATGTATCAGGTACTTCATCTATTGAAATCCATCTGTTGCTGTGCTACATAGTGACATATTCTTAACTGTAGCCAAATAGTTGTAGTTTTGTGTTTCAATAGAAAGTTGTTGGTTTCTTGTTTCCACTTTTTCCAGTGAACTGGTTCAAATTGCAACTGATGTGCGTCTCATAGCTGCCATCTTTCACAGCCTCTGTAAATACCTGTACACTTACAGGCTGCTGCACTTTTTTGGCATTCCTTTAAACATATTCTCTCCCATACATGCACACAATTGCAAATCTGAAGCAGAAAAATAGGGACATAAATTGTATCATGACATTTAAATTTATGCTTAGATTTTATTCATCCCTTTCAATATACATTACTGTTTTTACTGCTATTATTTAATTCATGTGCATCGAAACATCTGATTATTTAACTGTTGATTTAGGGCAATGAACTACCAAGGGATCTTTCACTAAATTGATGTGACCATGTCTAGCTTTTACAATCTGTTAATTAGTTTAGGACATTATGAACTTTCTACATTTGCATCTCACCCGAGGTTTCAGGACAGCATCTGTCTGACGGAATTCTGATTCATATTCAATTCGTGTAGGAAATATCTTGTGCCAGTCATGAGTTGCATTACATCTATTTTTCTCGTCAGCATCTCTAGCTTCAATGTGACTAAGCGATGGTAATAATAATGTTAACAGTAAGGATAAAACTAAAGTTGCATATCCAAGTAAGTTGTTTGCTGACTCTAAACAACTGCATTGCCTTATGAGTTGTAAGATGCTGATTAGGTTTTGGAAATGGTGAGAACTTTACATCATTTAAACGTGATAAATAATTTCAAGGTTTCTTCTTTGTTGGACAAAAGTCTACCTTAGCAGACTTTTCTCGTCTTAAATAGTACTGGCACGATTTGCATTGAAGAGACTGCTGAGGCTCAATCATGGAAACTTCTCATAGAACAAAGAGCTGTGCACACTGATTGAGCCTCCTCCTTAATTTCTTGCAACTTATATTTTCATTTAACTGAGGTTAAAGAATTGATGGCACCAGAAGTACCTTTGTTTAAAATAGACATCCTTTGTCTAGTTGAAGTTTATGCTGCAAAAACCTAAATTTTCTTTTCAGGATTTGCATTGATACTGTTGGTCAAGTTCGAAGTTGTTGCACTGATTCAGTCTCATTGATGGTAGTATTAACTTGCGTAGCAAATTAATGCCGTACGAACAAATGTTGTTGAGAAAAAAAAGAAAAAAATCTTTCAATAAGTGAAGCTTATTGCAAATAGATTGAGTTTTCTTAGTGTAGTTGTGATGACAAACAAGTATCGCAATTTAATGTGTATAAAATATATTCCATCTAAAAAGATTAACTGTTTCGGTTATATATGTACCAAAGAAAAAAAAAATATAAGAACTTAATACTTATTCATGGAGTGAGACTATCTGTACATGGATCTTTTTTTCAGTTCATCTTGGTTTTTCTCGAGGATCTTAAAATTAATATGTGGTCAGTAGGTATAAATGATAACAATAAATAGTGTAATAAATGAAAGGTAAATTTAAGAAATAAATCAATTAATAATATAACAATAAGCAGGATCTATAAATATAATAAAACAATACATATTCGGAATTAACACAATATGCTCAGAAAGACGTCCGAACTATTACGACAAAAAAAAAAAAATCTAGTGGAATGGTGTCTCAGTAGCTGAGATCGTTAGTTGTCGCATCTCTATGGGCAAAGAGTAAATCGGCCTATCAAATCTTCATGTCCGGAAGTGGTTTTTAGTTGGAATGATGGTATCAAATCTTGATGACATGGGAACCTTTTATGGTCGATCACTCATGTCACTATCCAATAATTTAAATGAGTTGTTAATGTGTTTTAAGATCAATCTTCCTTTGACTTTGAGAATCACAAAAAAAAGAAAAAAAAAAATCACAGATTCTAGTGCGATATATATACAAGGGATTCAGGAAATTAACTAATTCTGCCTTACATTGAGTTCTTAGTGCACATTAATTCAAAACCTGACTTTAAATTAGGGAACAACAATATCCTCGTCGTGTATGCATGCATACACACACCCACTTGGCTCCATGTACATATCTATGTTTGTGTGATCGATTTCTATCGACGAACTCAACCAAAGCGTTCGACATGGATTCCGCCACCACCATCCGGGAATAGCGGCCGGTCTACGCACACTTGAATCCGAGTCAAGCCGCCTCTCTTGGCGACGTTTGATTCCGCCACCACCACCACCCATGCTTTGATTGATTCCACGGATGCACACAGGCACGTTTTATTACAGATCCGAGCCAACAAAGACGCAGGAGAGAGAGAGAGAGAGAGAGAGATGGAAGACGCGCATGAACGACTGGTCAAAGATTGTTAGGTGACATCTTAGTATCTATGACATGATCGTACTTTCTCGATGATCACTGGGTGGCCTCCTCCTGCTGCTGCTGCTGCTGCTGCACCGACTCCCTGATGTCACGGGCCTTGGACACCAGACGCTGCCGAACCTGCTCCAGCAGCTCCGCCCCCGGCGGCTGCTTCCCCGTCAGGTCCTTGTACATCCACCACAGCACCGCCAGAGCCGCCAACCCCAGCCCGCCGGATGCCAGGAAGCCTGCGGCCAGCAACAGGACGACGATCGCGGCAGGGATCAGCACCGGACTGAAGATGATCAGCAGCGGCGTGGCCACCACCAGCGAGACGACCGTCCCCGCCAGCGTCAGTCCCGACAGCACCAGCAACGACGTCCCCGCCAGCGCTGCTACGACCCCTTTCACCACCACCTGCTGCTGCTCCCCCTGCCGGTAAGATTGATCAATTCCGAACTCCGCCATCTTATTCTTCCTCTGTCTTCTTCTTCGGAGCCTCAGAAATGGACGAGAGAGATACATATAAGAAATGTGAGGCGTGGAGGCGCACGTGAGGTCTGATGCGTGGTGGGTTGCATGTCGAAGAGGCGACAAGTGGGGGACGGGATGGTGGTCTCGGACGCGAGCGAGTTGAAAGGTGGGGAAGAATGGAAGAGGTTTTCGGCCTTTGGGATCGCCGAGCGAGGCTGGTGGTTTGAGTCACTGAACCGGAAGGAATCGGCCACGTGGTTGGGTGGCAGACTTACTTGGGTTTCGGTCCCTTTGGACCGACCACTTACTTACTTCTATCTGGATCCGATTAGCTAACCGGATTGGAGATCCCCGGTGACAATTGTATGTATGTATGTATGTATGTATGTATGTAGTCCTCCGTTTTCGGATCCTCCTACCAAATCCGTATTCTCCCCTCCTATCTTCCCTAATCCGGCTTCCGTCAATGTCATCTCTCTTCCTCTCCTCCGCCCTTTTTACTTACTGTGTTGATCGGTTCTTGTTACCCGACGGATGATGGAGGATAGGGTTTCGGTGAAGACGATCGACCGCTTATTTCTCTCTTCTTGGTATGGCTTCGTTGCCTTTGGAGTCCACGAGCTAGCTATTGATGCAGCCATAGGTCCCTTTTCTTGCAAGTGCAACCGTTGAATACTTGTGGAAGTATCAGAATTTTATTCTCTTGATGTTGTCAAAAGGGAATAAAATGATTTTAAAATCTTGGGCAATTTACTTACCTAAAATAAGGTCTTCATTTTTTTTTAAATTTTTTTTTACTCGACATTTTTTATTTTGATCAAAATATCTTTGATAAATAAAAAATAGTGAATGTCCATGGCTGTTTGACATGAACTCAACTAAACCCAATTCAATAAAAAAAATTAATTACTTGATCTAATGTAACGTTGATTATCGTTGTTACCGACCTTCTCCTTGTTGCTACTTGTTGTCATTATTCATTATCTATGCCAAGCCCCGGTCTAACCCTAGTGGTGCAATGAGCTCTAGCTATTGCCAACAAATAGTTATTGATGTCCTCGTTTTCATTGGTCGTCGTCGCCATCCATTCCTACATGCGAAACCTCGGTCAATGTTTCTCGACCTGACCTCAGTGGTGCAATGAGCCCTAGTCGTCACCAACATCAACAACCTTCTTGCTAGTCGTTGTCACCGTCTATGTAACACCGTACTCCTACTCTCATCCATACCCTACATGTTCGACTAAGGTAGGATGTCTCATTTCCTTATCCTCATTACTACTATCCATATGAATGCCATGAAAGGTATGTAATCTTGAAAGTAAAACATATTAATTACTAAATAAAATGATAGTTTTTTCCTTGTGATTTTGATACATGTACAAAATCTATATCATTTAACTGAAAAGAAAATTTTAAACATTACAAATTCTATACACTAATTCCCGACAGGTCATCATCCATATTTGTGCTAGTATGAGCTTGCACGTACTCACTTCCCTACCCAATCACTTGGGAGAGATGCTACCATCCTTACCTGCATAATAGAATCGATAATGAGTAATTTATTCGATAAGTATAAGCTTTTATAGGTTTAATCATATGAGTATCCATCATGTTGTATATATAATATTCCAAAATAGTTGGCATAAGACATTTCATCTTATACATAACATGCGTAATATATTGTTTGTCGAAATAATTTGAAATGTTGATATCTATATGTAGAAAATACAATAATTCATGAATTTTTACGCTTTATATCATAACATATACATGCACTCCCACATTGCATGTTATCATAATATATATATATGCACTCTTACATTATACATCATAATAAATACGTGGACTCTCACACTGTACGTCCTAATATATATGTAATCTCACACTACACGTAAAATATACATGCACTCCCACATCGCACGTCACAATAGATACTTGTACTTTCACACTACACATCATAATATATATATGTACACTCACACAACACGTCATAATATATATACGTATACTCCCACACAATACATTATGATATATACATGCATGTAAAATATTTTTATACTTAAAAAATACATATATTTACATTTAGCTTACGATGAACTCATGACGATCATATTATTTGAAATATATTTTTTAGAATAAATTATGTATGTTATAATATATATGACCACTATTTTATAATGATTAAACTTATACTTACAAGATGTTAGTGTTATTAAAAAAACATTCCTTTAGGATCACTATGTATGACCACTATTTTACAATGAATATTGGTTCTAGAAAAAAATGAGAATCAATACTCATTAATGACATCATGCCCCAGCCTCTTCATCTCCTGATTGTCATCTCAAACCATGATGAATAATAACACTTTATATTAATAACTAACATTAAGCCTCCCTCATCAGCTCCTCCGTCGCATAAGTACGAGGCACAAGGAGGCTCAGTAGCAAAATCCATGATGTTTGGAATCACATAATGCGACACTCACCAGTAAGGATACTGCCCTGCACAAACATGGGGTTGGAACAGTCACCCTAGAACAGACAAACCGTTCATCTGAAATATCGACGGATGCCGACATCCAATATATAATCGACTCCCTACAAGAGGTATAAAAATCATGCCCCAAGCAAGTAAAAAAAGCGCAAAGTAGGCAAGAGTCTCTCTACTCCCTACTCTCTCATTTACATAGTTCACACTACTATCATTGTATTAACTTAAGCATCAGAGGGGTCGAGCTAGGGGGACCTCCCGACGTAGACCTATTGTGCATGATCACCAATGGCCAGGAGACAACCATGATACTAGGAGACAACGCCATTGCCCAAAGATGGCCCAATCACCAAGATAGGACCTTGCACCTAAGCAGATCTCAATTCCTCTACTCGATCTCACTGCTCCAAGGCCAGATCAACCCTGACAAACCACCTCCCTTATGGACCTCCTATGTCAGTTCGTCACGTCAACACACCCACATCAGCACGAAGGAGTCATGAGGATGAACCTGCACCTTTTGTAGTGAACCAACCGAGCCGACTAGTGTTGACTCACTATTGCTGGTTACAGGTGCCCTACAAGCCAATTATGTGAGTGATGACACGTGTGACACACTAAGCGATCTTTTTTGCTTATGATTATTGTTGTCATATTCTCACATTATGACATGACAGTATCATGTCGAATATATGGTCTCTGAGATATTAGTTGGATGATGGATTATAGATACACCATAATTATGGATAGATAGGTCTGATAGATTTGATCCCCTTATCGTCTAGGGACTATGGCGCATTGGCCTAGTACATCCATGGTCGATGAGTCGAGTGAATTATTATATGAATAATAATTTACTATATTAGAAAGAGTTCTAATGAGAGTGACTCACGACCAGCTCGGTATCGGGCCTAGAGGATCACACACATATAGTGGATGCTTCAATAAATAGAGGATTGCATGAAGATCCAATTAGCACTGATGGGCTTCTTGCATTAGGCCTAATTAGAGGCCAAAGAAGATTATTGGATAGAGATTTAATAATGTAAGGTTAGTGGGTAATTGGATAGAGATTCAATATTTACTAAGGTATGAACCATAGGGTTTTTGGTGGCTCTCTATAAATAGGAGGGGAGGCTCATGGTTGATAGGCTACAACTTTAGTCAACCCCTCCTATTCTCCTCACTCCCTCAGCGCAAGGGTTGAGAGACCTGAGACTACGATTGGAGGAGTATTGCTATAGAGATCCATCGTGTAGATACCGCTAAAAAGGAGGATGCTTGACCTCCCTCATCCTCTCCATTCGGATATGAGAAAACATGGATATACGATCTCTTTAGGTAAAATAATCTCTCACACGATATGGTTTTTTAATTTTTATGACTTTCTCATGACCCAATCTTTTGCACAATGATTTGATATGCGTGAAAAATTTATTTTATTTTGATCTTCCGCTACGCTTGTGATGCTCGTGCTTGATTTCCCAACAGTGGTATCAGCACCAAGGTTCTTTATGCAAAAATTGGTCTTAAACTACGTTTGATGAGATTGAATCGCGTAGAACTATTCTACATATTTGTTGCAGCGATTAACTACAGGGGTGGCCGGCCACAGCCAAGTCACCTGCTGGGGTGGCCGAATGCTACTAGGGCCCCCTACAAGGGGTGACCGCTCACAAGAGCGATCGCCAGCAGGGGCAGCGCCCATGGAGGTGCTGCCTGCGGACATGGCGCCCGCCCGAGGGCAATGGCGACTTCCCATGAGCAAGGGCAATTGCCGCCTGTGCAGGGGCGGTGGTGATGACCTTCAAAAGAGGAGGGCAAGGGCTTGGGTTTCTTTTTGGAAAAGAGAATATTTTGCCTCTGAATTTAGGAAATTTTGAGGATTGTCCTCATGTGCAGAATTCTCAAAACACTTTCAACAATTCTAGAAATTCTAAGGACTATTCTTTTATCTAAAATTTAAAAATACCCTTGACAATTTTAAAAATTCTGAGCATATCTGATTTCTAAAAAAATAATTAATTATTATATATCTAGTAATCCTACATATGATGTGATGTATGATGTGAATAAATAATCATGAGCCATGTGTTGTGATATGTGTAAGTGTGATTATTATTATTATTATTGGGACCTGCGAGCCTTCGTTTTTCTCGTTTATTATCAGGCCTGCTTGCTTGTGATTATTTTGTAATTACATGAAGAGGTGCGGTGGGAGCGTGGAGGTGATAGTGGGACCTATGATGCTGTGGCAATAGATCACTACGCATGGCGATGCGACAAGGATCCGATAAAATCGATGTTGAAGAGATCAACAATCACAGGGCATGAAGATTCGCTGATGTACACATAGATCCTATTATTGGCTTGGGCTTAATCATATTAGGTGATGGCTCATGATCATCTAGTGTGACTTGCATATGTGATATATGTTATACACCTACTATATATATATATATATATATATATATATATATATATATATATATATATATATATATATATATATATATATATATATATATATATATATATTTATGCATATGATGTAGATATATATTAAATATATATGTGTGTGACACGACATATTACGAGACCGATATAAAATAAATACCCCTCATACGATAATATTAAGTCGGTAAACATGAGGTAATTAGATTGACCCAAGTGGCCTTCCATCGTTATAGGAAAAAATTAAATCACGACATAGGTTTAGTTGGTCGAGTTCCTCGAAGTTCACCTATCTACGTGATTAAGTTCTTGCCTACAACATATAGATGTCACCAGTGACCTGAGAACATAGTATGACTTAGTCGAGCAGTCGAGAGCATATCAATCGAATCAGACTCCTCTTGTAACGATGGTGATACTTAACTAAACTTCATGACTGGTTGAGCAGTTGAGACCATGATGATTCAAAGGTCAAACATAATGAAAGAGTTATGATTGACAAGAGTTGCCTACCTTTTGGGCTTAGTGTAATTGGTCGAGTCCCTCGATATTGCATTAAGACGCTAATTAGATCTCGATCCCCACTAGGAGTCTGTCAGAGACTTTTTTTTATGTGCCAAGGGTGTCACGTGATTCGCTAGGAAAATAGTGGGAGTACATTAAGACAGAAGTCCATATCTTAATTAGTTTTTCTATAAAATCTATATGTTATTAATTTAGGCTATATCTTGTTTGTCGCTTGTAAAATGACATATTTGATGCCAACCGCCTCACTAGTCCAAACTACATAGATTGGCTTTGCAATTTGAGAATTGTTCTTATGGTGGAGAAAATTGTATATGTCCTTAACATGATTGTGCTCACGTTAGAGGAAGGGGCAAGTGAGGATTGGATCGCTCGTTATGTGAAGTCTCTAGGAATAATCCTAGAAGATAACCTGTGTATTGATCTTATATTTCAGTCCCTACTAGATTCCTTTTCTCACTTCATCATGAATTTAAACATGAGCAAGTTTGAGGTAACTCTCCTTGAGCTCCTCAATATATTGAGAGAAGCTGAAAGTGCTATCAAGAAAGAGAAGTCAGTTCTCTATATTGGTGAGACCAAGAATAAAAGGAAGGCTAGTAAGACCCTAAGAAGGGCAAGGGCAAAGAAAGACTAGGTAAGATAAAGGTTGCCAAGAAATACCTGGGAAAGGACAGAGGACAGTGCTTCTACTATGGCTAAGATGGGCATTGGAAGAGGAACTGCAAGGACTACCTTGCAGATAAGGCAAAACAGAAGCTTGAAGAAGCTTCAGGTATATTCATAATCAATCTCCACTTATGAGATTTTCATGATAACACATGGTATTTGATACTTGGAGTGCTTATCATATTTATAATTCATTGCAGATTCTAACAAGACCTAGGAAATTAGCAAGAGGCGAGATGGACCTCAAGATGAGCAATAGAGTAAGAGTTGTTGTAGTTGTTGTTGGGGAGGTCACCCGATATCTGCTTGGTGGAGCTATTATTGCATTGGATATATGCTATTTTATTTCCTCTATTATCAAAAATATTATTTTCATCTCTTATTTGATAATTAATGGATATAAATTAGTTTTTGAGAATAATAGTTGTTTGATAATTATGGATGATGAGATCATCACTAAAGGGACCCTTATAAATGGCTTATATGTGTTAGACACTTCTCCACATATCATGAATATAAATACGTCTAAGAGAAAAAGAGATGAGGTGAACAATGCAAACCTATGACATTGTAGGCTATGTCATATACATGAATGCTATTATCGCATTGGATATATGCTATTTATATATCATATATATATCTGCCTGGTGGAGCTATTATTGTATTGGATGTATGCTATTTTATTACCTCTATTATCAAAAATATTATTTTCATCTCTTATTTGATAATTAGTGGATATAAATTAGTTTTTAAGAATAATAGTTGTTTGATAATTATGGATGATGAGATTATCACAAGAGGGACCTTGATAAATGGCTTATATGTGTTAGACACTTCTCCACATATCATGAATATAAATATGTCTAAGAGAAAAAAAGATGAGGTGAACAATGCAAACCTATGACATTGTAGGCTACGTCATATACATGAAGGAATGATTCAAAAGTTGCTGAAAGATGGATACTTAGATCCATTTGATTATGAGTCATATATAACTTGCAAACCTTGCCTTTATGAGAAAATGACCAACTTTTCTTTTAGTGGAGTTAGAGAGAGAGCCACTAAGTTATTGAAACTCATACATAGTAATATATATGGTCCCATGTTAACTCAGGCAATAGGCGGTTGGTTATCATACTTCATTACATTCACTGATGATTTCTCTAGGTATGAGGCATGTGTACTTGATGAAGTATAAGTTTGAGGCCTTTGAGAAATTCAGAAAATATAAGAATAAAGTAGAGAACCAGACGAGAAAGAGTATTAAGACTCTTCGATCAGATCGAGGAGAAGAATACTTGAGTATAAAGTTCATCCATTTCCTCAAAGACCATGGGTCACCTCCTTATGCACCTTAGCTCAATGGTGTATCAGAAAGGAGGAATCTCACACTATTAAATATAGTGCGATCAATGATGAGTTTCATTGACCTACCCATCGTATTCTGCGGATACGCCTTAGAGACCGTAACTTACCTTCTGAACAAAGTCATATCAAAGTCGGTAGTGTCTCCACCATATGAGATATGGAAAGGAAGAAAGCCTGATCTTAAGGTGGTTAAGATTTGGGGCTATCCTGCCTACGTTAGAAGATATAACCCCGACAAGCTGGAATCAAGGATAGAACGTGCATATTTGTGAGATACCCTAAGAAGCATTGAGGGTATTATTTATATCATTCCAAGGACTAAAAGGACTTTGTTGTAAAGAGAGCTGTGTTCCTTGAGAAGAAACATATTCTTGGTGGAAACAATGAGAGTCAGATAGAGTTGATCGAGGTTGGAGAACCTAGCTCAAGCACCAATCCAGAGTCCAAGTCTGTTCAGGTACCTAGCACACAAGTTTCAACTTTGCGCAGGTCTAGTCGAGTATCTCATCCTCCTAAAAGATATATGGGGTATATGAATGGAGAGGACTCTCAGGATGTTGATCCTCAAACCTATGAGGAGACTATTATAAGTATAGACTATATGAAGTGGCAATAAATCATAAATTCTAAGATGAATTCCATATACTATAACAAGGTTTAGAACCTTATGGATGCACCTGAGGATATTGTACCCATCAGCTGCAAATGGATCTTCAAGAAGAAGATCAAAGTGGATGAAAAAATGAAGACCTATAAGGCAAGGCTGGTAGCTAAAGGATATCGTCAAAGGCAAGGGGTTGACTATGATGAAACCTTTTTACTTGTAGCTATTCTTAAATCTATCAAAATTCTTTTGGCCATTACAGCACACTATGACTATAAGATCTAGCGGATGGATGTGAAAATGATATTCCTTAATGGCAACCTTGAGGAGAATGTATATATGATACAGCCAAAGGGAGATCCATTTATGGATTGAAGTAAGCTTCCCGAAGTTGGAATATAAGATTTGATGAGACGATCAGATCTTATGACTTCATTAAGAACAAAGATAAGCCTTGTGTGTATAAAAAGGTAAATGAGAGCGTAATCACCTTCTTGGTGCTATATGTGGATGACATCCTAATAATTGGGAATGATGTAAGAATGCTCTCTATAGTAAAGGCTTGGCTATCCGGAAACTTCTCCATGAAAGACTTAGGAAAAATATCCTATATTTTGGGGATCCGGATCTATAGAGATAGATTTAAGAGGATGCTTGGCTTGTTCCAGTCTAGTTACATAAACTCTATTGTCAAAAGGTTTGACATAAATAATTCCAAAAGAAGTCTTATACCGATGAGATATGAAATATCACTTTCTAGGAGCATGTCCCCAGAGACTCCTGAAAAAAGGATAGACATATATATGATACCCTATGCCTCAACGATAGGATCTATCATGTATGCTATGCTATGTATCAGGCTTGATATAGTGTATACTCTGAGTGTCACGAGCAAGTATTAGGCGGATCCAGGTTTAAAACATTGGAAGGAAGTAACGTATATCCTTAAGTATTTGAGAAAGACTAAGGATCTTTTACAAGTATATGGAGAAGGTAGCCTTTAAGTTGAGGGCTACATGAACTCGAGTTTTCAGTCCAACATTGATGATAGTAAGTCGAACTTAAGATATGTTTTCATCCTGAACGAGCAGTAAGCTCGAAGAGTTCAAAGCAAGATACTACTGCTGATTCGACCACAGAGGTGAAATATATATATATATATATATATATATATATATATATATATATATATATATATATAATGATGTCCTTGGTTCTGTGCAATGAGAATCAGATCGTGATGAGATCATGATAATGAGATCAATTCACCTATAAACACGGATCCTAAACAATCTCGGTCATAGGTTGCTCGAGAGGGACATTGAGATAACCGGATAGATCGGTATACTATATACTCATCCATATGATGGAGGTGACTGGTCTCAAGCCACCTATGTTGAGACACTAAGGATATAATACAAGTACTTATTGGATAATGAGTTCACTGATTGATCCACTTACGGAATACTATATGGTTAATGATACTTAATGTCAAACAATGATTTCATAGTCCCAATTGTATATCTGGTCCTTAGACTTGAGACACCAAAGATGTCTTATTTGAGTACTCCTTTCCTTGATGTCGGACTTGTAGGTTTCAAATGTTTCATATCTGGTACAACTGGTTATCGGGATTGGTAGCCAACTTTACGAAGGTAATTGAGTATCAATAAAGGATCATCTACTCTAAGCATCATGAGAGGAATATCTCATATGTGTTTGCTCAGATAAATCCATGGCCATGGTCATTCGAATTGAGAGAGGAGTTCTCCGAGAGAATATAATTAGAGTGAGTTGCTCAGATAAATCCATGGCCATGGTCAATCAAAATTTACCTCCTATTCTCCTCCCTCCCTCTCAGCAATTGTTTCAAGATTAGATTGGAGGAGTTTCGCTGTAGAGATCTATCATGTGATCAGATTGGAGGAGTTTCGTTGTAGAGATCCATCGTGTGGATACTGCTAGAGAGGAGGACGCTTGACCTCCTTTATCTTCTCCATCCGGATCTGGAATATAAGGATATACGATCTCCCTAGGTAAAATTAATCTCTCACACATCGCAGTATTTTCAGTTTTTGTGATTTTTCTCGTGACCCTAATCTTTTGCACGATGATTTGATCTGCGTGGAAAACCAATTTTTGTTTTGATTTTCGCTGCGTATGTGATGCACCCGCTAAGGTTTCCCAACAGATGGTACATCCTTCTACTACTCCTCCCAACCAACGTCAGGGAGAAGAGGCATAAGAGGCTTATATCCCATCTCAACAAAATGATGCCTTTGCTTTAGCCCAAACATTGGACCAAACTAGCGCTTGCTCAACCATCCATGACCTTTCCCTGGGGCTGGAGACAATCCACTTCACCCATCTCATCCAAGGCCCTCCTAGGCCTCACCTACTAGCAACTCCCCGGAGCTCTATGGCGGCCCTGGCAAGCTTTCTCCTAGCATCGCTAGAGTGTCGACAATGGCATAGGGACCCAGGTCCAAGTGACCCTGTGCCTCTGCCTCATACTCGACAGTGCCCGGGATAACTCAGGGACCTAGGCTCTAATAGCCCTACGTATTCGCCTCGTCCTTGGTAGTGCTAGGGACAACTCAAGGACCTAGGTTGCAATAGCCTTGTACCTCCACCTCATCCTAGTAGTGCCCTCCAAACCTCCTTGAGCCTCTGTTTGGCCTTTATTACTCATAATTGACCCACGACCAACAGAACCTAAATAGGAGCACGTCCCCCTAAGCACATCAAGCCCTAGGGCAATAGAAAGCTCCTTCTGTAAATGAGCACTATAGGTAATACAAATCCTAAGGGCAAGGCAATACATCACATCCTAAGTAGCTTAGTAGTGACAAATGCCACCCGCCATAACATCACCCACAAGCATTGGTCAAATATAATGACAGGTCCAGCCTCTCGCTTTAGAGGGACTAAAAGACCCAAGGGTTGCATCTAGGCTGAGCCTTCGAGCTCCCCTTAGCCATGCACTTGGTGTTAAAGACCGAGGGCTGCACCTAGGCCGAGCCTTCATGCTCCCCCTAGCCATGCACTCGATGTAAAAGACAGAGGGTTACACCTATGTCGAGCCTCAACACTCCCCATAGTCATGCACTTGGTGTTAAAGGCCGAGGGTGGCACCTAGTTCGAGCCTCCGCGCTCCCCCTAGTTGTGCACTTAGTGTCAAAGGCCAATGAATGCACCTAGGCCAAGCCTCTGCATTCTCCCTAGCTGTGCACTCAGTATGGAAGGCTCAAGAGTCACCCCTCAAATGAGTAAGAGTTAAAAGGACTATCTCATGAGCTAAGCACCTCGATATGGAACTCAGAAGGCCGAGGGATACACCTAGGTCGAGCCTCCATACTCCCCATAGCCATGCACTCGGTATTAAAGGCCAAGAGTTGCACCTAGGTTGAGCCTCTATGCTTCCCCTAATCATGCACTTAGTGTAAAAGTCTGAGGGTTGCATCTCGGCCAAGACTTTGTGCTCTCCCTAGTCGTGCGCTTGGTGTAGAAGGCCAAAGGCTACACCTAGGCTGAGCCCCCGCACTCCCCCTAGTTGTCCACTCTATGTAGAAGGCCGATGGCTGCACCAAGGCCAAGCCTCTGCGCTCTCCCTATCCATGCACTCGATGTTAAAAGTCAAGGGTTGCACCTAGATTAAGCCTTCGCGCTCCCCTTACCTGTGCACAAGGTGCTAAAGGTCGAGGATTGTACCCAGGCTAAGCCTTCGTGCTTCCCCTATTGGGAAACTATGTTAGAACATCATATGTGCAGCGAAAAATAAAAACAAAACCATATTTATCAAATCATCATGCAATGATTGGTGCATGAAAAATTACAAAATAAAAAATATTGTAACACGTGTTAGATGTTTTACCTAGAGAGATCATATATCCACAGATGCAAATAAGAGGATGAAGAAAGTCAGATATCCTCCTCTCTTGCGGTATCCACACGGTAGATGCTGCAATGATACTCCTCAGATCACTGCGGGATCTCCCTCTCCATGTGTAGTACACAATAACTGTCGGCCAAGGAGAAGAGGAGGCTAAGGAGAATAGGAAGGACGATCACCAAAAGCTCTAGCCTGTGTACCCTTTAACCCACTCCAATTTATAGAGGTTCCTGCCAACTTAACCTCTACTCGTCGTAACATCCACCATATTGGTGTGACCCTCTAGGCCCAATATTGAGCTGTCATGAGTTGTACTTGTCAGAACTCCTTCTAACTCAAAACTCCATCTGACTCAGTGAATTATTATCCCATAACAATTTACTTAACTCATTGACTATGGATGAACTAGGCCACTACGCCATAGTCCCTAAACGGTATATAGGGATCTAATCCATTGGACCTATCTATCCTTAATTATTGTGTATCTATAGTCCCTCATCCATTTAATATCTCAGATATCATATATCAGACATGGTATTGTCAGACCTCATATGAAATTTATCCGAGTCTCGTTCTAATCGGATTCTCCCTTAGAGCTCTTTCTCTCTTAATCCGAACGACTTTGGCCAGAGATACGTGAGCAAAAACACACGGGATATTCCTTTCTTGATATCAAGAGTGGATAATCCTCTATTGACGCTTAATTATCTTCGTAAGGTTAGCTTACAATATTGATAACTTGTTGTAATAGATTTAAAACTTTCAGACTTGTACATCCGACGTCAAAGAAAGGAGTACTCAAACAAGACATCATTGGTCTCTCAAGTCTAAGGACCAGATACACAACTAGAACTACATAATCACTGTCTGATATCAGGTATCAGTAACCATCTCGTATTTCATAAGTGGATCAATCAGTGAACTCATTCTCCAACGAGCACATGTATTATACCCTTAGTGTCCCCACACGAGTGGCTATGAGATCAGTCGCCTCCAACATATGGATGGGTATACAATACACCGGTCTGTCCAGTTATCTCGATGTCCCTCTTGAGTAATCTATGATCGAGATTATTTAAGATTTATTTTTAAAAGTGAATCAGTCTCATTGTCATGATCTCATCATGATCTAATTCCCATTACATAGATCCAATGACATCATAATATATATAAATATAAATAAGTATATTTATATACACACATACACTTAATAAATAATATATAATGGGAGAAAATATCAATAATAATAATATATAATAGGGCTGTGCAGCGTATCACACGTGCCATCACTCACTTGATTAGCTTGCAAAGCACTTGTAACTAATAATCTCCCACTTGATCTAAAGCCAATGACCCAAGTATCTAATCCCCATTAGACTCCCACGACACTCAAAGACAATATGAGATAATGACTTTATTTGTGGATCTATAATATTATCTTCTGATGAAACTCTTTCGATTGCTATATTTCTACGGGCCACGATCTCTCTAATCAGATGGAACTTCCTCATAACATGCTTCTGATGAAACTTGGGTTCTTTCACTTGATCAATCACCTCGTTATTATCCAATATATGAGAATCGACTTCTTGCTGCACAATACAACTTCCAAATTAGTGATGAATTTTTTCATCCAGACTCTATCATCTGTTGCTTTTGCTATAGTAATGTACTTTGCCTCTGTGGTCGAGTTAGTAGTAATATCTTGCTTGGAACTCTTCTAGTTTACTACTCCTCCATTTATGGTAAAGACATACTCTGAGTTTGACTTACTATCATCGACGTCAGACTGGAAACTCGAGTCCATATAGCCCTAAACCTAGAGGCTACCTCCTCCGTATACTAGTAAAAGATTCTTAGTCCTTTTTAAATATTTAAGGATGTATTTTACTACCTTCTAGTGTTTCAAACCTGGAACTGTCTGATACCTGCTCGTGACACTCAGAGCTTGTGCTATATCAGGCCTAGTATATAACATAGCATACATCATATACCCTATCACAGAGGCATATGGTATCATATCCAAGTTTGTCCTTTATTCAAGGGTATTTGAGAACATACTATTAGAAAGTGATATTCTATGACTTATTGGTATGAGAATTTTCATAGATTTTTTCATGTCAAGCCTTTGACAATGGAGTCTATGTACCTGGACTGGGATATACCAAGCATCATCTTGGATCTACCTCTGTAGATCCGAATCCCCAAAATATAGGATGCTTCTCCTAAGTCTTTCATGCATAAGTTTCTAGATAGCCAAGCCTTAACTATAGAGAGCATTCTTTCATCATTCCTAATGATCAGGATGTTATCTATATATAACACCAAGAATGTAATAATACTCCCACTTACACACAATGCTCATCTTCATTTTTAACGAAGTCATAAGATTAGATCGCCTCACCAAATCTTATGTTTAAACTTAAGGAAGCTTGCTTTAGTCCATGGTCCTAAGCAACCTGCACACTTTATCAAAACTCTCCTTGGACATAAATCCCTCAGGCTATATCATATACACATAATTATCGAAGTTGCTATTGAGGAACATGATTTTCACGTCCATCTGCCTGATCTCATAGTCATAATGTGGTGCAATGACTAAAAGAATTCTGATGGATTTCATCATGGCTATGGGTGAGAAGGTTTCATCATAATAAACTCTTTACCTTTGATGATACCCTTTGGCCACCAGCCATGCCTTATAGGTCTTCACCTATCCATGTACTCTGGTCTTCTTCTTAAAGATCTATTTGCACTCGATGGGTATGATACCTTAGATTCATCAACAAGGTTCAAAACCTTATTGGATTACATAGAATTTATCTCAGAATTTATGACTTCTTGTCAGTTCCTAGAGTCCATACTCATAATAACTACCTTGTAGGTTTGAGGATAATATCCTGAGTATCCTCTTCATTGATTTCTCATATATCTTTCAGGAGGGTGAGATACTTTGCTAAACTTGACAAAGTTAGAACTTATATGCTAGGTACATAAACAAACTCGGCCTTTGGAATGGTGCTTGAGCTAGGTTCTCTAGCCTCACTCAACATTATCATGTTCCTACTGTTTTCACTAAGAATATGCTCATTCAGAATGAACATTACCCACTAGGCAAACCTTTTGGTCCTCTAGATGATAGAAACAATACCCATAAGCTTCCTTGGGATATCATATAGATTTACACTACTCCATCCTTGATATTAACTTGTCGGGGTTGTGTATTCTAACATGGACAAGACAGTCCCAAATCTTAACAATCTTAAGATTGAGCTTATTCTATTTCTATATCTCATATGGTGTAGACACTACCGACCTAAATGAAATTCTGTTCAAAAGGTAAATTACAGTCTTAAAGGCATATCCCCACAATGAGATAGGTAGGTCGACGGAACTCATCATGGACCATACCATATCTAACAGTGTGTGATTCCTCCTTTTTGATACACCATTGAACTGAGGTGTATAAGGAGGTGTCCATTGGGATAGAATCCCATAGTCTCTTAGGAAATGGGTGTACTTTGTACTCAAGTACTCTCCTCCACGATCTGATCAACGAGTCTTAATATTTTTTTTCAGTTTGGTTCTCTACTTTATTATTATATTCTTTGAATTTCTCGAAGGTTTCGAACTTATATTTCATCAAGGACATATGTCTATACCTAGAAAAATCATCAAGAGCATCACATGTGCAGTGAAAAATAAAAACAAAATTAGTTTCCCACATTTATCAAACTGTCGTGTGATGATTGGTGTACAAAAAAATTATAAAACTAAAAAACTATGTAACACGTGTTAGATGTTTTACCTAGGGAGATTATATATCCTTGAAAAACCAGATCCGTAGGCATAGTTGAAGGAGGTCAAGTGTCCTCCTCTCTAGCGGTATCCATACGGTGGATGCGACGATGATGCTCCTTAGATCACTATGGGATCTCCCTCTTCAAGATCTATCGCCCAAGGAGGAGAGGAGGTTGAGAAGAATAAGAGGGGCAGCCATGAAGAGCTCTAGTCTATGAACCCTTTGGCCCCCTCTTATTTATAGAGGTCCCTATCAATTTAACCCTAATGGATCCTGCCTTATTGGGTATTGGATCACTATCCAACTACCAAAGCCTCTTAGATTATTGAATGTCTATCCAATAATTTCTTATTAGCTCTTATTGGATCTCATATATATGATCCAATAATATAGGGGCTTATTATATATCTAATAAAACAGGGGCTTCAGAGATATATCATATCCAAAACTACACTCGTAGTAACATCCACCATATGTGTGTGACTCTCTAGGCCCACTATCGAACTAGCCATGAGTTGCACCTATCAGAATTCCTTCTAACTCATAACTCTTTTTGACTCAATGAATTGTTATCTCATAATAATTTACTCAACTCATCGACTATGGATGTACTAGGCCACTACACCATAGTCCCTAGATGATCCATAAGAATCTAATCCATTAGATCTAGCTATCCATAGTTACCATGTATCTATAGTCCCTCATCCATCTAATATTCCAAAGACCGTATATCAGGTATAGTACAAGCCTCATATAGAATCTATCCAAGTCTCGTTTTAATCGGATTCTCTCACAGAACTCATCTTTTAATCTGAATGACCCTGACCAGGGATTTGTCTAAGCAAGAACATACGGGATATTCCTCTCTTAATATCAAGAGTGAACGATTATCTATTGATACTCAATTACCTTAGTAAGGTTGGCTACCAATAATGATAACCGATTGTACTAAATTTGGATCTTCCATACCTGTAAGTCCAACGTCCAAGAAAGGAGTACTGAAATAAGATATCATTGGTGTATCAATTCTAAGGACCAAATATACAACTATGACTACAAAATTATTGTTTGACATCTGATATCATTAACCATCCAGCATTCTGATAGAACCCAGAAGGAGCTCTATAGATTTAGATCCTTGAGGGGGACCAACCCTTGGAACGCTATAGGGGTTCCTCCCTCCTAAACTCAGCACAAGACTGAAATAAAATTGATAATTGCTTGATTCAAGAGGAGGGAGGGGGGGAGGGGGAGGGGGGGGTGGGGGCGGGTGAGGGGGTGGCTACATCTTTAAATAAGGATCAATAAAATTACTCATTTGCCTCTCTTATAGCCAACCTACCTTAATAGGAACAGGGGGCAGCTAGGTTGGCTCTATAGCCAACCTAAGTAGGGGAAAACCCTGGCCGACCAACCTAGTAAGGGAGGTGGCAGTCACTAGGTCCTAAGGGCTAATCTGAACCCTAGCCATACTCCTTTATAAGATAGAAGTGGCTTTATTATAATCTAGTAGGGTTTTATTGACTACTTTCTAGGGAGATTAGGACTCAACCCTGTTGGAATCCTATCAAACCCGCCCTCTTAAAATCAGTCTTGTCCTCAAGACTGAGGTTCCATGAACTCGGGGAACTGAGTCTTCAGCTTCTCATATGATTCCCATGCTATTATCAACTGAAATTTGGCCTCCTCATCATCTAGGGTGTTAGTTGGAAAGATTTGGGCTGAGTCATCTTCTTTAAATTTTCATTTGAGGTGGGATACATAATTCCACTTTAGTAAAATGTTACATGTTGGCCTCCATGACTCCTAAGTTACAGAGTTAACATGAGAGCATGGATGCAGATTCTATCCTTCTTTATCTTCGCCAACTGTTTGAGAAACAGGGAAGAACTCAAAGATATGAGATATCTAAGAGACTCTTCTAAGCCAGGATGATAAAAGGGACATCGGTTGAGAACCATGTCCTAAATATGATAGAGGGATCGAGAAACTTACAGATCTACAAATAGTCCTAGATGATAATCTATGCATTGATCTTATACTTCAGTACCTACCAAATTCCTTTTCTCACTTCATCATGAATTTTAACATGAGCAAGTTTGAGGTGACTCTCCCTGAGCTCCTCAATATGTTGAGGTAAGCTGAGAGTGCCATCAAGAAGGAGAAGCCAGTTCCCTATATTGGTGAGACCAAAAAGAAACGGAAGGCTAGCAAGACCTTTAAGAAGGGCAAGGGCAAAGAAAGACCATGTAGGCAAAGGTTGCTAAGAAATACCTAGGAAAGGACAAAGGATAGTGCTTCCACTGTGGCCAAGATGGGCATTGAAAGAGGAACTGTAAGGACTACCTTGCAGAGAAGGTGAGACATAAGCTTGGAGAAGCTTCAGGTATATTTATGATCAGTCTCCACTTTTTAGATTTTTATGATAACACATGAGTATTGGATACTGAGAGTGTTTATCATATTTATAATTCATTGTAGGTTCTGGCAAGACCTAGGAGATTGGCTAGAGGCGAGATGGACCTCAAGATGAGCAATGAAGAAAGATTTGCTGCAGTTGTTATTGGAAGGTCACCCTACATCTACTTGGTGGAGCTATTATTGCATTATATGCATGCTATTTTGTTCTATCTATTATCAAAAATATTATTTCTATCTCTTGTTGGACAATTAGTGGATATAAATTAGTTTTTGAGACTAATATTTGTTCAATAATTATGGATGATAAGATCATCACTAAAGGGACCCTTATAAATGGCTTATATATGTTAGACACTTCTCCACATATCATGAATATAAATATGTCTAAGAGGAAAAGAGATGAGGTGAATAATGCATACCTATGACATTGTAGGCTAGGCCATATACATGAGGGAACGATTCAAAAGTTGTTGAAAGATGGATACTTAGATCCATTTGACTATGAGACATATACAACTTGCGAACCTTGTCTTCGTGGGAAGATGACCAACTCTTCTTTTAGTGGAACTGGAGAGAGAGCCACTGAGTTATTGGAACACATACATAGTGATATATGTGGTCTCATATCGACTTAGGCTATAGGTGGTTACTCATACTTCATTACATTCACTGATGATTTATCTAGGTATGGACACGTGTACTTAATGAAGTATAAATCTGAGGCCTTTAAGAAATCAAAGAATATAAGAATGAGATAAAGAACCAAATTTGATAGAGTATTAAGACTCTTCGATCAGATCGAGGAGGAGAGTACTTAAGTATGGAGTTCATCCATTTCCTCAGGGACAATGAGATTCTATCCCAATGGACACCTCCTTATACACCTCAGCTCAATAGTGTATCAGAAAGGAGGAATCACACGCTTTTAGACATGGTGTGATCCATGATGAGTTTCATTAACCTACCCTTCTCATTCTGGGGGTACGCCATAGAGACTGCAACTTACCTTCTGAACAGAGTTCCATCAAAGTTGGTAGTGTATACACTATATAAGATATAGAAAGAAAAGAAGCTCGATCTTAAAATTATTAATATTTGGGATTGTCCTGCCCATGTTAAAATACACAACCCCGGTAAGTTGGAATCAAAGATGAAATAGTGCACACTCATGGGATACCCTAAGGAGACTTTGGGATATTATTTCTATCATCCTAAGGACCAAAAGGTCTTTGTTGCCAAGAGAGCTATGTTATATAAGAAGGAACACATTCTTGGTGGAAACAATGGGAGTGAGATAGAACCTAGCTCAAGCACCATTCAAGAGCCCAAGTCTGTTTAGGTACCTAACCCACAAATTTTAACTTTGCGTAGGTTTAGCAGAGTATCTCACCCTCCTGAAAGATATGTGGGACATATCAGTGGCGAGGACTCTTAGGATGTTGATCCTCAAACCTACGAGGATGCTATTATGAGTATAGACTCCGGGAAGTGGCAAGAAGCCATGAATTCTGAGATGGATTTCATGTACTCTAACAAGGTTTGGAACCTTGTGGATGCACTTGGCGGTGTTGTCCCTATTGATTGCAAATGGATCTTCAAGAAGAAGATCGAAGTGGATGGAAAGGTAGAAACCTATAAAGCAAGGCTGGTAGCTAAAGGATATTGCCAAAGACAAGGAGTTGACAATGACGAAACCTTTTCACCTGTAGCCATACTTAAGTCCATTAGAATTATTTTGGCCATTGCAGCACACTATGACTATGAGATCTAGTAGATAGATATCAAAATAGCATTCCTCAATGGCAACCTTGTGGAGGTGTATATGATACAACCAGAGAGATTCGTATCTAAAGAGAGTCCAGATAAAGTGTGTAGGTTGCTTAGATCCATTTATAGATTGAAGTAAGCTTCCTGAAGTTAGAACATAAGATTTGATGAGGTTATTAGATCTTATGACTTCGTTAAGAATAAAGATAAGCACTGTCTGTACAGGATGGTAAGTGGAAGCTCTATCACCTTCTTGGTGCTATATGTGGATGACATCCTAATCATTGAGAATGATGTAGGAATGCTCTCTACAGCAAAGATTTGGCTATCCAGAAACTTCTCCATGAAAGAGTTAGGGGAAATATCTTATATTTTGGGGATTCAAATCTATAGAGATAGATCCAAAAGGATGCTTGGCTTATCCTAGTCTAGGTACATAGACTCCATTGTCAAAAGGTTTGGCATGAAGAATACAAAGAGAGGTCTAATACCGATGAAATATGGAATATCACTTTTTAGGAGTATGTCTCCAAAGACTCCTAAAGAAAGAGCAGACATGAATAATATACCTTATGCCTCAGGGATAGGGTCTATCATGTATGTGGTACCAGGCCTGATATAGCATATGCTCTGAGTGTCACAAGCAAGTATCAAACAGATCCAAATTTAGAATATTGGAAGACAGTAAAGTGTATCGTTAAGTACTTGAGAAGGACTAAGGATCTTTTACTAGTATATTGAGGAGGTAGCCTCCAGGTTAAGGGCTATACGGACTTGAGTTTTTAATCCAACTTTGATGATAACAAGTCAAATTCAGGATATGTTTTCACCCGGAATGGAGGAGAAGTAAGCTGGAAGAGTTCCAAGCAAGATACTACTGCTGACTCAACCATAGAGGTGAAATACATTGCTACAGCAGAAGCAGCAAAGGAAGGGGTGTGGATGAAGAAGTTCATCAAGGATTTGGGAGTCATACCAAGCAACGTGGAGATGACTCTCATATATTGTGATAGCGACAGGGCGATAACTCTAACAAGGGAACCTAGGTCTCATCAGAATTATTCTAAGGAGGTTCCATCTAATTAGAGTGATCATGACTCGAAAAGATATAGCAATGAAAAGAGTTTCATCCAAAGATAACATTGCAGATCTACTTACGAAGCCACTTGCTTAGATTGTATTTGAGCGTCACAGGGGTCTGATGAGGATCAGACACATAGGTCATTGGTTTTTGGTCAAGTGGGAGATTGCTGGTTACAGGTGCCCTGCAAGTCAATCATGTGAGTGATGGCACATGTGACATGTTGTGTGATCTTTTTGCTTATGATTAATATTGGCATATTCTCATATTATATTAGTTGTTGCATATATATTATGATATCCTTGGTTCAGTGTAATGAGAATCGGATCGTGATGAGATCACGATAATAAGATCAATTTACCTTTAAACATAGATCCTAAATAATCCTGGTCATAGGTTATCGAGATAGACATCGAGATAACCGGACAGACCGATGTACTATATACTCATCTATATGATGGAAGTGGCTGGTCTCATAGCCACTTGTATGGAGACACTAAGGATATAGTACATGTGCTTTTTGGAGAATGAGTTCTCTGATTGATCCGCTTATGGAATGCTGTATGGTTAATGATACATAATGTCATACAGCGATTTCATAGTCACAGTTGTGTATCTAGTCCTTAGATTTGATACTACTAGTTATAAGTGCCTTGCAAGCTAATTACGTGAGTGATGACACGTGTGACACGCTGTGTCATCTTTTTACTTATGATTAATATTGGCATATTATCACATTATCTGTTACATATATATTGTGATGTCCTTGGTTCTGTACAATGGGAGTCGGATCGTGATGAGATCACGATAATGAGATCGATTCACCTTTAAACATAGATTCTAAATAATCCTGATCATAGGTTACTCAAGAGGGACATTGAGATAATCGAACAGATCAGTGTACTATATACCCATCCATATGATGGAGGTGGCTGGTTTCATAGCCACTTGTGTGGAGACACTAACGATATAGTACAGGTACTAATTGGAGAATGAGTTTACTGATTGATCCGCTTATGGAATGCTATATGGTTAATGATACCTAATATCAGACAGCAATTCTAAAGTCTCAGTTATATATATGGTCCTTAGACTTGAGACACAAATGATGTCTTGTTGAGTACTCCTTTCTTTGACGCCAGACTTACAGGTTTGGAAAGTTTCAGAACTGGTATAGCTAGTTATCGGGATTAGTAGCCAACCTTACCAAGGCAATTTTGCCCACGAAGGCCAGCTGAAGCGTCGACGACCGAAGAGCCAGCTGAAGAGTGGAAGGACATACTCACAAAGTGGGAAGTTTTGCCCACGGAGGCCAACCAAATAATATTCCTAACCAAAGATGAGCAACTCCCTTCGGAACGTCGTAACAAACTCCGAGCGGCTGCAGCTCATCCAAGGACTAGAAGTTGACTCTAGCATGAGGTGATCGCGTGAGTTCACAATCTACCAGTCGACGTCTTGAGATGCTAACACATCCCTCGGGTGCCAACGAAGAATCCCTCGGGCGTCCATGTGTACACGGGTAGCAGTACCAAACTAAGGCGATACCTCAGCCTCGATATAAAAAATGTATAACTTGTATCTAAGATAGCCCCTATATTTTTAAAAATGTAGCATATAAGCCCCTCTAGCTAAGTACGAGTGGGCAAATATTAGAGTCTGATTACATGGCATACTAACTCATAATAAATCATTAATTTAATAGCATATGTAATTTAAGTCTAAAAAAAGATTTATCTTGCCGAGGAAAAGGAAGCAACAGAGGTCATAGCGACTAATTAAAGCGGTGAGGTAGAGGTAGGAGAGGGCGGAGGTGAACGTGAGGGAGAGCTAGACTACCACATCGTAGGCACGATGGGTGTGGGGTGTAGGAGAGGACGAAGTAGGAGACGGTGGGGATGAAAACGCCCAGAGGAAGATGGACCAAAAGACCATTGTGTATCTAGCGTCAGACTGATGAATGTATACCCACCTAAGGCAGAACCGAAAGCTCATAAGTTTGTCGCCAACATGAGAGAGTTGCTAGGCAACAGCGGCTTGGTGCTACTGCTGGTGGTCGCTTCCACAATGATGCATCCTCTCGCCATTAATAGTGATTTTTAGTTTTTTAAATTTAAATTATATATATTATTATTATTATATATTATGAGTAAGTATATCACACTGTAACGTATGTTAACTCATACTTGATATGAGGGTTTTCTATGCTATAATTTTAAAAATATAAAGATTAATTTAGATACGAACAAAACCATAAGGGCTTAAGTGATGTATCATTAAAATCACAAGGATTAAAATAAATATTTTTAAAACTTAAATTATATATATTATTATATTAATAATTTATTATGAGTTAAGGTTTGATGGGAGTAATTTATATATTATATTTTTAAAATTATAGAAATTATTTTAGATATAAGTAAATGATAAAAAGTTAAATGATGCATGACAATTAAATTAAGCTATATGGTCATTGAATTAGAGTTAGGAAGGACTGGGTTTTTGTTGATACGCATACGCACGGAAGCCATACATGCCCGGGTCAGGTCATTTGCTTCCCATGTCTCGTGATCGCTTGATGGAGAGATGCCTTTGGATTTATTCCGAGGACAGCCTTCGGATCCCCCACCCGTGAATCCCACCTCCCCTGTTCGTTTCTTCCGATCCCTTCCCCCGCGTGGGAGACACCAAACTCCGTGGCAACCCGTCCACACGTCGGCAGGATGGCGTGGGGCCAGCCACGTTGCGATACGGATCGTAAGTATTGCTGTTTCCTGCGTCGAGAGCGACAGGGGATCCGTTACCCGAGTCATTCTTCCTCTTCGCTTTCTCCTCTTTCTGTCTCTGTCTCTCTCTCTCTCTCTATCCAAATGTAATCAATCGATCGACAGCGTTCGGGAGGGGAACGCTCGCCCCCCTGTACCCTTCCCCCCCGCTCTGGGGCGACCGCTCTCTCCTCGCTGCTTTGGATCGAGCAAGGAGAAAGCCAGACACCCTCTGCCGCTTCGCCTCTATCCGATCTCGTTGTTGTTGGGATCCTGGTCATTAATTCGATCGATTGTTCCACGGAGTCTCGAGTCCGGGTCGATGTGATACTAGGCATTCTTAGGTTTCTTTTTGCCGTCGCTCCGACGAATTGGGCCAGCATGCCCTCAATCCTGTCGAGATGTACTTCCGGGAAGGGGAAGGGGAAGGGGACGGGCAATGGTCGCGGTGGTGGGAGCGGCAGGACGCATATCTACTTGAACGTCTATGATTTGACGCCGGTGAACAACTACCTCTACTGGTTTGGCCTCGGTGTCTTCCACTCTGGGATTGAAGGTGTCTTAATTTGTCCGAATTAAGCATTACATCTGATTCATTGCTTACATCTTTTGTTTGATGCAATACCTATTTCTTCTAATTAGGTTGCTTAGTTTAGGAATCCAACTCTTACTCCTTTTCCTTTTTGATCTTTTTTGGTGTCATGTCGTTATTAGGATTCATGTACAATTTCTGCAGGCAATTACATAACTTGTATTACAATTTAGGTTAGACAATTTCCAACAAGTATATTGGTTAATTTGTGACGTAGGATTCTCTGTTGACAATGTAATCCTTTGACCTGATGAGTAATCTTTGGATTAGTTCGATTTATGCTTAACACTTCCATTTCATAAAGCTAAGAAGATGTGCAGCGTGAACATGTTAAGTCGGTGCACTGTAGCTAAGGTAAATTATGAATATTATCAATCCATCAATTCGTATTAATTGACTTCTATTTTCGTGTCGAAGGATTGGGCATGAATTCCCTTGGACCAGTTCTTTCAAAAGCATTAGTTGTAAGGCGCCAAGGAGTCCCTTGCCATCTGAGATGGTAGGCATTCACCTGGTGCTTTTCGGAACAAAACAAGATGCTTACTGCACAAATATTGAGGATAAAGATAATTATTGAAAAAAAAATAGGGAGGTAGGATAGCAGCATGACAGCGATAATTGTTAGCAGATCATGGAAAGAAGGGAGAAGGGAGGAGGGAGGGAGAGAAGTGGCATTATGGTTTATGGTTGTTGGCTGCTGAGAGTAGAGAGGAGAAGAAAAGGGAGAGAAGAGGACAGTGAGGGTGGCGATAGTGGGTGTTGGTGGTGGATACAGGAGAGGAAAAGAGGGTAGCGGGAGATAGTATCAGAGGAAAGAGAGGACAACAATGGTGTGGATGCTAGTAGTCACACAGGAGGGTGGAAAAGAAGAGGCAAAAGGAAGAGAGAAGAGGGCAGCCATGGAGAAGCACCTGTGAGGATTGGGAGAAAGAAGTGGAAGGAAAGAGGGAGGCAAGAGAAGAAGGAAGGGAGAGAAGAAGAGAGGAGAGATGTTGCTGATGGAGAGACAGAGAGGAGGATACATGGCCAACTGAGGAAAGTTGGTCCTTCGGATCAGGTTGGAATTGGTTGTGGATAGGCTCTGAGGAAGGCTGGAGGGGAAGGGAACTGGGCTTGGATTGGGTCTCAATGGGAACCAGGTTTGGACTCTGTGAGAGATAATTGAGTTTTGATTTGGTCAAGAGATATTTTGGTTGCTTGGGTTAGCCCAGGTTTGCACTTTGGATACTTGGTACCATAACTGAGGTCCTTGCTTGGGCTTGCCTAAGATGTCTAGTACCTCATCTGAGGTGCTCGCCTAGATAACATCAAATTGAAGGCCCGTCATCCAGGGAGCCTCACATCATCTTGTTTGAATTACTAGTCTACTTGAACAAGTTGGTTTACTATCACCCCTTCTGTTAAACGATCATTATCACTCCTTACGGAGTCTATTATAGTTTATATTATTTCTTTTACTACCATTTCTACGGAGCTCCAGAATAATCTTGTGTTTATGCTATTATGTTGAATTGCAACTTATGAATTTTTTGCAATCGCATTAGCATTAACAAGCTGTTAGAACATGAATCTTGTATTTATTTTGCATAAAACAAATGTTGTTTATTTTATGAATTTCTCACAATTAGCATGAACATATAGTTCTAGAGGCATCTATCTAGAATGTGGGTTGATAATTAACAAATTATGGGTCTTTGTTACAATGTACACAATTTTAGCTAATACTTTGACAAACCTGGCAGGCTTCATGTTGATTTGCTGTCCTGATGGAAATAAGCCATCCATGGTTTTGAAATTTTCTTGATTGGTGCAAGCTGCATATAAACAACGTTTTCCTTTATATCTCCCCATGAGTCATACTTGATGATGACTTGTTTTATAGCTTGTTGGTTTCATCCTGCTTTGCTGTTCTCGTACCTTCTTCCACTCTATTTTTTAGCAAACATTTACTTTCACTTGTAGTTCACGGAACGGAGTATGGATTTGGAGCACATGATTACCGAACTAGCGGAGTGTTTGAGGTAGAACCAAAAAGCTGTCCTGGTTTTATCTTCAGACGTTCTGTGTGGCTGGGCATGACTGATGTGCCCCATTCAGAATTCCGCTTATTTATTGAAGATATGGCTGGAAAATATCATGGTGACACGTATCATTTGATCATCAAGAACTGCAATCACTTCACAGATGAAGTTAGCAGGCATATGACAGGACAGCCTATTCCAGGATGGGTGAATAGACTTGCCAGATTAGGTTAGTATCTTTCTTGAAACATGTTTTCTGGTTCCAAGCGAACTCGGTATTAATTCATGTGGTGATTGGGAAGTTTCAGGATCATTTTTCAACTGCATTCTCCCTGAAAACATTCAGGTTACTGCAGTCAGACAGTTACCACTTCATCCAGCTTACTCTGGTGAGTTTGTAAATCATGGCATGTTTTTGTAGTTTGGTTTTCCTGCTTCGACAACTACTCATGCAATAAGTGTCGAGATCTTATGGCCATCCTAATAGTTGCATCCTAAAAATATAATAGCAAAATGTTAATATACTGAAATATAATTAATAACAAAAATAGTTGCATCCTGAAAGTTTATGCTCTTGAGGGCCTGAGAATAAGATGAAAGGAATAATTTATGAACTTGGCATTTGGAGATTCTTGTGAGGATAAAGAGGAGGGAAATAGATTTATTTTTCCGTCTTAGCAAAGGAATAAATAACATGGTAACAAGTTTTGGTAGGATCTATTAACTAGTTGGTTAGGCATCTTTATAAGTTCCAATATAATTCACATTTGTGAAATTATGATGCAACTAGTGCTGTCCGGAAGCTTATCCATGAACAAAATGGGATCAAAGTCTAATTTAATCATTCACCATCGGTCAAGTATCAACTATGTTGACTTAATCTTATTGTCCTCTGTTGTTTCATTGCTTCTCCAAGTCACGTGTATTGGTTACCTCAATAATTTTTGAAAATTATCGATAATACATCTCATTACTTGGTTCTTTTTCTGGACTTGGTATTTCGAACTGCTGAATATTTTAACCTAAAAAAGTTTTCATATTCAGTGTCAATTTTGCTGTTTAACCATGCATATAATATGGACGTGTCATTTGATGACTGAAGTACATTCTCGCATGCAAGAAATCTTCAATTGCTCCAAAAACTGCAGACAAGAGTATTTTATTTATTATTGTAGCACATTGTTTGATGACTGAATTATATTCTCACATGCAAAAACACTTGAAAATTGCTGTGACCTAAAAACAAGGGCATGTGTTTTTTGATTTTTTTTTTTTTTTTTTTTTTTTCAAACACTATGGAACATGCTTGGTTTAAGGAGTAGGCCATGTGCTTTTGACTATCTTGTTAAACATACAGTAAAGCATTGAGTGTAGGATAAAAAACTAGATATATTTTAATGCAGTAGGATTTGGAATCTACAGATTGTTGCTCTGCGTCAGTAATCCATTATTTCTCTTGTTGAACTCTCTATTTAACTGTCACTATTTGAGATGTCTTAGTTTTAATGTGTTTGTTCCACGGAAATGGTTGTGACCATTTACGTAGGGATCCGAATGAGGTTGATTTCTCTTTTTTTTATACTTCAATATTTTCAGAAGAAGGATCAGATTCATGTGCTTCCTCATTGGTAGAGATTAGTGACGAGGAAGATGCAGATCATCACCTTCTAAAGAAAACAAACAGCGACTTGGCGCTTGCAAATTGATAAGACACTGAGGCTTTGCTAGAGAGGTTTGTAACATATGACCCTTTTGCCTGCTGCGTAGTCTCTCTCTGTTTCTAATGTAACCAACCAACCAACGTGGACACGCTGCTGTTTCCAATTAAAATCCTTCTTGCGTGACTACTCTTCCAAAGTAGTCTTCACATCGACTGTGTTCCTAACACTAGCGTTCATTTTCTAATGTATGAAGCGCGGGTCGGTGCCTGGTTTTCCTGTAGCATTGTCATGTACAAAAACTTGGCTTCTTTGAGAACTAGTAGTTGTAGTAGTTGTAGAAATAATAATAATAATAATGTTGGTTGGTTTGCCTTCTCTCCGATAACAATAATGATTGCACAACGACAAAAGGCAAAAGTGTTGTTTGTACTCTGTTGTGTTCAAATGAAATATTATTAAAATTAAGAAGATAATTCCAAAAAATTATCCTCCGAAGCTTGATCGCATCGTCTGACTCCACTCTATCTATTATTCCTAATGTCGAGACCAAAGAGATCTAATCCGTGGTTTCATAACACATTGGGAGTTAAATAGACCAAAACCGAACCCAAGGCCTAACACTTACCCTAATAAAAAAGGAAGAAAAAACAAAAAAAAACCAAAAGGCCTGATTCTGACGATATTAATTCATTCATTCATAATCCTTTCCCGTTGGCCAATGATTGAGTTGGGAGTAGTTGCAGACGGCATGAAAACAATGCATCCTAATAAGTACATTAAAAATCCAAATATATATGATGGCGAGCTAGGAATGTCAAACATGGGATATAAGACCATTTTGGGACATCAAAAATGTCGGGAGGGCACCCCCAACCTTCCCAATCTATGGAAGGTGTGTGCTTAATGTATATGACCACCACGTCATATTAATTAGACAGAGCAGATGAGGCTAATGGCTAATGTAATTAATTGGAAAGGAGGAGTCACTTGCTCTGTCCTTCCCCACCTTGATTGGCTGTTGGGACGTCGATCACCTGCAGAAAAGAAGACGAGGAGGAGAGGACTCCTCGATCACTTTCAACAGTCTTCGGGCATGAAACTATAGGAAGCTGACAAGACAACCAGTGCGTCACACAGCATCACCATTGATTTCTTTCCCTTTTCCATTCCATTCCATTCCGCACCAAATCTCTTGTTTCTCTTGCACCGATCCTTTATGATCCATCAGGTTGATAGTGCTTAAGATTAGCTCTTCCGACTAGTTGACTTCAATCCATCTCATTTTTGGATTTGAATGAATGGGTTGGATAGATAGATTGTAAGTAGCTGAAGAAACTCTTATCTTGTTGTCATCCCTACTTAAAGATCACCTAATCGCCATGGACTATTAACTACACAACTTTGTGTTGAATGATTTGGACTTCTGTAACGTATGAGCTCATTCTGCAGACAAAATTAAGGGTCTGAACAGGTGACGCTGCAGACAAAGCAGAATATGACGATGCATCTAATCAAATGCATCGACACTTGACGGTATCTGATTGCTTTAGTTGTATCAATTCCGCTGCTGCAAATTCTTCATGTGTCATTTCATGCATCCAACTGTTTTCACCTGAAGCTAGAGCTGCATGCATTCATTCGTTGTCTTTCTTTCCATCAAAAGCTTAGCATCTTTGCAGACGACGATATGATCTTACAACAAGACGCAGTCTAATTCTCTTCCTCTTATGCTATACTTGTGTTCTCCAACTCTTCTCCTTCATCCCCTCCCTCCCTCACATGGAACTCTCTCATAGCACTGCAGGTTACGTCGGAGGACCCGCTGATTGATGTAACGACAACATAGCACCTCAATTTGCTTATAGGTCAGAAGACCTTTTCCCCAGTGCGATATGCTTGTCCGTTCCTAGTTGCCTTCGCCTAATAGAAATGGTCACCATATAAAATGGAGGTACACCGACATGGCCACTGTTTCTAAAGAGAGGTTGGGGGATCGTTTTCAGCATCTTCCATTATGAGCTTTGCGTGGACTCATCTTCCATGGACTTCTCAAGATTCTTTGCTTCCTGATATGTGGTGTAAGAAAGATTGTGAAGTATGTTATTGTGGAGAGGATGAAACTCTTGCAGTTTCAGATGTGGTATTGCTTGCGGTGCCAAAATTTTCCTATGTTAACATGATGCGTGTATTGGTGTTCTTGGTATAAGGGATGTCATAATCACATAAATTGTGTACAGATCAGTGAATTTTTTTAAAATGAACAAATGCATGCTACATGTATGTTTGGTTATACGATCTCAACAAGTGTTGACATTTTATTGTACTTGTTGGAATCACTTGTATACATGTGCATTAGTTCATCTACCCATACGCTATGTTTGAATTTTGAGATTGGGAAGAATAGATGACGACGACTGCTTCCTAATTCCTGATTGCAGACAACACCATGATCCGAAAAAAAAAAAAATGCATCGTCGAGCATGATGAGCCCAGTGCTGACTCCTACTTGTATCCAGAACTATTCTTCTTATATCGAGCGCATTTTTTTTACAGGAGTATAAATCTGATCACAAGGTGTATAAAAACAAGTATAATATGAAGTTTTGCAATGGTGTACCCAATTGCAACTCTGAATGCAAAGTTCATGACCTGATAAACTATCGAACACTCGAAAAGAGTCTCCCTTTGAATTGCTGGAAATGTGAGCCAACAAACTAATCAGCACAAGTTTCATATGGTACCCTATTCTTATTGCATGCTTCCCTCAGCCACACCAAGCTGAGAGAAAGTGATTTGTGACCTAAAAGAAGAGCTACGTCTCACCTATATGGTCGTACATAAGTGTAGAGAGAGAGTGAGAGAGAGAGAGAGAGAGAGAGAGAGAGAGAGAGAGAGAGAGAGAGAGAGAGGGAGAGCACAAGTATTCTGCACCACCCATAATATGTGAGCCTCTTGAACACATAATTCCGTAAGCAGTCGTTGAAACATGCAAAACAGCAGCTCAGTTAATCGTGCATTCCATTTGTGATAGTGACAAAGCTAGTAAACGATGGACTGCGATCGAACCCACCATTTCCATGAACGTGACAGTGGTAAAACTAGACATATGTGACTGTAATGATCAGTTTCCATCGTCAAACATGAACCGAAGCTGATTTAAAATCGCTAACTCTTGGATAGCGTTCGAAAGCACAAAAAAGCAAAGTGCTTAAAGTTTCAGTTATGATGCAACAGCTACAGTGTGTTCTTATCATTTTACTAAAGATGAAGATTTAGATCTTATCAGATGCTTTGCTTGTCTACGTCTGCAACTCCCAATCAACTTCCACATTTTTAATTCCGAAAAATATTCACTCCTTCCTGGAGATCACACCCTCCACCATCCTATTTATACCGTTCGCTCTTCCACGCATCTCTCCGCTCTCAACTCGCATCCATCTTCTTCACCCAGCTGATGGCTCTTCTTCTTCCCTGCCTTCTCCTTATGTTCGGTTCTGTAGCTGCTCAGCCCTCTCCGGGATACTACCCCGGTTCTTTGTTTAGGCCTTTAAGATTCTACGACGGCTACAGTAATCTTTGGGGTCCTCAGCACCAATCAGTCTCCCAAGACCAGTACTCTCTAACGATATGGCTTGACAGCAGCTCAGGTTCATCATCCTTGACGCTTCTTATGCTCTCGCATGCATATAGTATCTATCTATCCATTTGGTTGTTTCATACTGTGAGATGAACGAATCCACAGGTAGCGGATTCAAGTCGACTCGCCCATACCGAAACGGCTACTTTGCTGCTTCGATCAAGCTTCAGAGTGGCTACACTGCAGGAGTGAATACGGCCTTCTATGTGAGCGTGGAGGCCGCCAGACTCGACTTGTAACACTGAAAACGCAAGCTTTTTTCTTACTTGGTTCGTCGACCACTTTGTTTGCAGCTGTCGAACAACCAGGCTCATCCGGGGAACCACGACGAGGTCGACATCGAGTTCCTCGGCACCACCTTCGGGAAGCCCTACACTCTCCAGACCAACGTGTACGTACGGGGCAGCGGCGACGGCAGGCTCATCGGCCGGGAGATGAGGTTCCACCTCTGGTTCGATCCCACCGCCGACTTCCACCGATATGCAATCCTCTGGAACCCCGATGAGATCATGTACGTGCTTGTGCTCAACCGAGCTCATTCAGTTCGTGTCACCTTAGCCGTGCAGATGAGAGACGAGGGATGATGCAGGGCGTCAGACACTGATTCCTTGGTCGTTCGTGTTCAGATTCTTCGTGGACGATGTGCCGATAAGAAGGTACGAGAAGAAGACGGAGGCGACGTTCCCCGATCGGCCGATGTGGATGTACGGCTCCATCTGGGATGCGTCGTCGTGGGCGACCGAGAACGGCAAGTACAAGGTGGACTACGGGTACCAGCCGTTCGTGGCGAGGTACAGCGACTTCAAGATCGGGGGGTGCTCGGCGTTCGCGCCGTCCGGTTGCCGGCCTGTGCGGGCCTCGCCGTCTGGCGGCGGCCTCAGCCCGCAGCAGCGCGCCGCCATGGAGTGGGTTCAGAGGAACCACCTGGTCTACGACTACTGCCAGGACTACAGCAGGGACCATTCCCTCACTCCCGAGTGCTGACCAGCTCGATGGAGATGGTCTTCGTCGCCGTCCTCACCTTCGCGCTGTTTCCATGCTTAAGTGTTTCCTCCTCCATGGAAGGGGCGCCCTGCTACTGTGTGTCAGTTGCGGAGGCGTGGTGTGGCTGTACTGTGTGATACAATTGCTTTGGGTTGCTTGAACACAAAGAAAGCAACATAAAATATATAACAAGAAAGAAGCATACGAAAATTCCAGTCCTACATGCTATGTATGTAGGAATAAGATGGAATAATAATAATTTGGTATTGCAGTAGAATAAAAAGATCAAATATTAGTATGTTTCTGCATACAAAAACATCAGCCATGAAGCTTTAGTAGCGAGACGACGAAGAACTGGATCAAAGTAGGTTTCATTCCTGTTGCAGGTTGCACAAGAGATGAGTATATATCTTCTTCTACTTCTTCTTCTTCTTCTTCTTCTTCTACTACTACTACTTCTATCCCAACAAAATTTTTGTGGCTGTCATTCTTCGAAGTTTGCTTCGACTTGCAATCATCTTCCTTATACCTACTATTATTGTCTATAAAATATGATGGATGCCATTATAATTGCGAGTCCATTAAATATCTCTTAAAGAAGTGGTATCAAAGGTATATGATCAAGTTGAATCCGCGCATGTATTCCCAGGTCAGGGAATGGACACACAAAACTTGCCTCTCTCTTTCGATATATTTTAGAAGTACAATAATAGATATCTAAGGTTGGATTTAGTTTTACTGCAGAACAAGAATCAAGAATAAGAATAAAAGGAAAACAGCAATCGGATTTTTAATTTTATTTCATTTTATATGTATATATATTTTTTCATTAGAATGAGTCATTTTTATAGCGCAAAGCTCAAATAAACTTGGCCCAGAAAATGTCAACCATTTAATTCAATATCATTGGAGATGGTGATCGAATCATGACAATAATCTCCTTAAATACAGAGATAAGACTCTATACATCCATCATAGATCTCAGCACTCTCCCTCCGTAGCAAGTCTTGAGTAATATTTGCCTCGAGCAACACTGAAACATTTTGACTGACCTCTTTGTTTGAGAGTGAGAAAAAGCGTGGCATATATCTATCTACAGTGCAAGTCACACAACCTAAGGAAAAAAAAAGCCAGCAACAAGCCATCGAATTCCAATAGTTGATCACTCAGCACTCGGAGTCTTCAACATTGGTATGTATAACCACGTCTTTGTTGGCATGAAGACAGAGCATACGGCACACTGAAGCAGCAGACGATGTAGAAATTTTAGTACATACTAGTTAGTTTGCACACTTGAGAAACGAGAACAGGTCCGGAGTACAAGAATTCACGGCAGCGGAATCAAAGAGTAGTATAAGATGAAGACAGATCACGACGGGATCAAACAGGAAATGGAAGGACACAACATTGATCTGTTGGCTTCGTTCCAGAGGAAGACAAGCTCAGGATCTGCTCTTGAATGGGATGGCTCTGATGACGATCTGGTGGTAGAAGGCGGCCAGGGCAGCTCCTATGAACGGACCGACCCAGAAGATCCACTGCGACGACAAGAGGAACATGAAGCTGCATCAGATTCGTGGTAAAAAGTTGGCATCGAAAGCCTGAGAGCTCTCTCTCTCTCTCTCTCTCTCTCTCTCTCTCTCTCTCTCTCTCTCTCTCTCTCTCTCTCTCTGTGTGCGTATGTCCTACTTACATGGTCATCCCATGCGTGGTCCTTGTTGTAGATGATGGCAGCTCCCAGGCTCCGAGCGGGGTTGATGCCGGTGCCGGTGATGGGGATGGTTGCCAAGTGAACCAGGAAGACAGCGAATCCGATGGGCAATGGAGCAAGGATCTGTCGCGTGATCATCAGTTACAAGCAGGAAAAGAACACAGGAGCGTGAGTCTCCAAAGACAGACGAGGAGCACTTACGGGGACATGGGAGTCCCTGGCGTTACGCTTGGCGTCGGTTGCAGAGAGGACGGTGTAGACGAGGATGAAGGTGCCCACGATCTCGGCGCCCAGGCCGTCACCCTTGGAGTAGCCGGCGGCCACGACGTTGGCTCCGCCGCCGTTGTTCTCGTAGACACCCTTTTGGAATCCCTTGACCACGCCGGCGCCGCAGATGGCGCCCAGGCACTGCATCACCATGTAGAAGAGGGCCCTCGTGAGGGACAGCTTCCTCGCCAGGAACAGCCCGAAGGTCACCGCAGGGTTGATATGGCCACCTATCCAAGAAACGCGAGGGAAGGTTTTTGATGGTGGTTGGTGATAAAAGCTCAGCGTCAGAAAACAAGAATCGAAGTAAAAGCGATGGAAATAGCCAAAAAAAAATGAGGAGGGATGAGAAAGAGGACCAGAGATGCCAGCGGTGCAGTAGACCAAGGCAAAGATCATGCCTCCGAAGGCCCAGGCAATTCCCTGGATGCCCACGGTGGAGCACTTGCTGCTGGACTTCACCACCCCCATGACAGTGAGGATGGTGATGTAGAGGAAGAGGAAGGTGGCCATGAACTCGGCAATCCCAGCCCTGTAGAAGGACCATGACTTGAGCTCCCCGGGCTCGAACAGAGGCGCCGGTGGTGGCTCCTTGTAGTCCTTCTCCTGGCTCTGAGCTGCTGTACCTATGGGCTGCCTCTCCGGGAACTTGTTGGCTCCAACCCTCACATCCTCCTCCTTCCCTTCCATCCTCTCTCTCTCTCTCTCTCTCTCTCTCTCTCTCTTTCACAGAGCAATCTTGTGAAGCAACATCAGAGGGCAGGTGAAGGCATTGAAGGACCGGACAGGTGGATTTATAGCGGGCAATTGAGGCAGAAACAAAAATGGTTCTAATTCACTTAACCATTTTCTAGTCAACAAAAATAATAATAGGATTTAGGTAGAAGAATCATCACTGAGATTTTAAGATATATGCAGATTAATTAGAGGTAAAAGAGGCCAGATGGGTAGAAAGATTATTTAATCTACTACAAAAAGCAACTTGTGTTTTCATTATGAAAATTGAAATAGACAGACAGCTCCCTCCCTAAAAGAAAACAAGGCTTCATTCATTCTTCTCTTTTCCCCTCCTCCCTCTCTGTGTTATCTGCAACCATGCACCATCTCCTTGTTTCTAGGCGCAAACATCTCTCCCCTCTTTTCTTCGTGAAGCCTTTTGATTCTATGCTTTTAAAAATAGGAAGAATAGATCATATATAACCACAAAGACGAGAGAATTATCAAGCAGCAAAATACCAAAAAGATAAAAAGAGGCCAAAATGCTTTTTCTTTTTTCTTTTTTTTTTTGCTTCTCAGTTGCCACGAGGACCACAGAACACCACCTTATATTGCAACTTCACATCCATTATGAACACAAACAAGTTTGTGCGAGTTCAGATATGTCCATTACTATTCTCCATACCAACATATTCAATGTCCTCACTGATTTCGAAGCTAATGAGAATTGAACGCAAGAGGCCATGAACTAAGCAAGTAGAGCCAAGGCAATGATATATGAAGCGAGAAGCGCAGGTCGGTCGCGGCGCCCGGCGATGAATGACCGCTTCAGAAAGCCACTCACCTCCATTATTATGACGGTGGAGAAGGTGCATTTTGGCTAGTAGTTTCCAGCATGTTCTTTATTTTTTTTCCCCTTCTTTTTTGTGGAAGCGACGTAGCTTTCATGATGTGTGCAGCAATCGGACCACTCTGGATCGGGTTAAGAGGGGTAACAATCAAGTGAGTGATGAATCTGATAGATGCAGATCTCATGGCGTTAAAAGAACAAGCTTTCTTCGTCGTCACGTCACCTCCCGGAGCTTGATGCAGGTAGATGGCCTGGAGATGCGTGCCTACGGAGATAAGAGAGACGAAGGAGTAACTGAGACAGTGTCATCGTCGTCGTCCCCACCCCACCCATCGTCGCCTTCAGCTAAGCGGAGCCTGGTCCAGTGACTGTGGCGGTCCAAGACAACGAGTAAGCGCCATGGCAGGTTACAGTCGAAGCAGTGAGTGACAGCGCATCTTCTGCGTGCTCCAAAGCCCGCGTGAGTCCGTCCGTCTGCACCAGGGCCGACAACGACTCAAGTCGCGACTGGAGGCACGATGACACGGTGACCCTCTTCCGAAGGAAAGCTACTGTTACACGACTTAAGTCGCTTCTCGACGAGTACGAAGGTGATGTTGCGTCGCTCTCTGATGATTTCGCAATTAGATTTTTCGTATATATATAAAAATAAAAGATTCGGATCAACTTAAGCAGCAAACCCTACGAGGTAAATAAAAATTAAATGTGAAGTTGCATGGGTTCTAAATTGTTGTTTGAAATTTATAGACGGGAATATAAGATCAGCCAACTAACTACCTTCACAATGTGGCATAATAAAATGGCATCATCATAAAAAGATGGTTTAAATCATCATCATAAAATGGCATCATCATAAAATGTGGCATAATAAAATGGCATCATCATAAAAAGATGGTTTAAATCATCATCGTTGATGATTAGGAAACACAGGATGCGAGAAAGGAACGTTTGCTGTCTGCCTCATTTAACTCTCTGCTGTGCACGTCCATTGTCTTCGATCCACGGTGGCACAACTCACACCTGGGCCCCAGCTTTTCTGGCCACATGTTCCTCCGGGCCCACCGTGACAACGAGAACAACCAAATGATCCCCGCTTCAACAACCGCATAACGCCTAATTTTTTTTAATGGCCTTTCCACGAAACGCCCATTCTGTGGGCGAGGGGGGGATTATTTCCTGTGTTGTCGGAGATAGGATTCATGTATATGAATTTTTTTTATATATAAAAAAAATTTAATACATAAATCTTTATTTGATATTAATTAATATATATCAATATTATATCGTGTATCCCATCGTGAACCTTTAATATTACGTATAGATATGAAATTAAAAAAAATAAAATAAATTAATACATAAATAACAAGGAAACAGGACAGAACCGTTCCGTGAGGGAATCACATGCATATCAAGATTGCGCATATGATTAGGGGGGACGCAATCACAGGTTGATGAGTCTTATCATGGCCGACGACCCAATTATTGGAGAACACGTGGTCGGCAAAAGGATTCTTCTCGATGGCACACAGTGGTGTCCTATATCTTTTGTAGAGCAGACAAGCTTTCAAATAATGAGGTTGATGCAACAGTTTACCGGATTATTTAGCAGTGCATCAAAAAGGAGATAAGGATTGACCCCAAATATTGTAATCTTTATTTCGCATCCAAATTAATCTTGTTTTTAATATGTAGAATGATCACTTTAACAAGATTTGAATGGATAAGCTCACAACAGTTTCATACAGCAACTCACATAAATTATTGCGGTCCAGCTTTAGGAGCACTGTCACAAATGACAAAAAAGATTCCATTCAAAATCACTTGTTTTGGTATATGATATAGTAATCTTCCGTTATAAATAATCACAAGCTACAAATCTAAAAATTATGCTAGGAATAAAAAACCACTACCAAGCCAACCAGCAAACTCGGTTACACTCACCCTACATAATAAGGATGTATAGCCTGCGACATGAATAAGAAAAGCAGTGTGACATATTGAACATACCCAACAATTCTGATAGCAAGAGGGGAATAGATCAGCACAACCAGTGAAGTTAGCACAAACCATGTTACATACAACCTGATCTTTGTATACATAATTCAAAAAAGATTGCTCGAGGTATATGGTCAGCAAGCAGACTTAACAAAGCATTCCACAGCAGATTGTGGCAATTCTCCAACCGAACAACCATGCGCAAATTTCTGAGAGCACGAACGAGCAGCCAAGTCCACCAGATGTAATTTAGCGGCATCAGATGCTTACAGTGTCAGAAATCTGTCACAGGTACATACACAAGAAAAGCAAAAGGACGATGAGTAAACGATATTCCACAGGATCAACTTTGGGTTAAAAATCACCAACCACAGATTGCATGGCCACTGGAATTTCAATGATAGTTCCAGCGAAACAATGTAACACGACAAATTTGACCAAGCCAAGGAGGTAGATCAGTACAAATTTTGTAGAGCACCATACCACATGCAAAACCACACTCAGAATAGACAAATATCTTGACGACATCTGCCAGAACTTTTGTCAGTTCATAAATGAAAATAACCACAAAATGTATGCATGCATTTATTTACAGTGATGAAAGGTTTATAGAGTCATCGACAAGAAACTCAATACATATCTGGACTATAAGCAGCTCACTAATTTTTAAGGCAAACCTTCATCTGCCACACTCAGCATAGACAGCTATCAGTTGAGGACATCTGCCATATAAAACTTTTTGTCAGTTCAGGTATGTAAAGAACTAGAACACATTGACCAGCTACTTCATCATGAGAAACAGAGGCAGGATGATACTTATGTGAGATGGCGTGCATTTATTTACACTGATGAAGGGGTTATAGAGCATTAGTATGCCTCCACGATCAACAAGCGACTCGGTACATGTCTGCACTATAAGTAGTTCACTAATTTATTTATGGGTCAAACCTTTTATTAGAATGAAATCTGTGTATCCACCACAGATGCTGATTACAAAGTAATTTTTTACTTGGATGTTGGTGGTAGATGTTGTTTCTAATAGCACAAGCTTGTAAACTTTATTCAGATATCCACAAAAGCTCTGCCACTGAACAAAGGAGCTACTTCAGGCATAGAAAAATGAAAATTTACCTTACAAAAAGGAGTCTAGTTTTTCTACTATCTAATATCTAATAATTTTTATCCTTCAAAGGAATGGATCTTTTTATTTCAAACAATGACATAAACAAGAGAAAATCAGATTACTGAACAGGCAATGAGATGGAACTCATCCCAGGCATAAAAAAAATGCTGCAAATGCAACATTTATGTTTGCCAATCACCAATGCATTAAAACAGTTGGTTATTAGTTCAAGAAAAGAAAATTCTAGAGCAAAAAGTGATCTACATGATGAGAAAGTGCCATCAGATGTTTCAGATGATCAAAATATATTGCATCGGAGTTTGCAAAGCCAATAAGGTTTAAGAGCCTCAAGAAAGTTATTCCAATGGACAACTAGAGGGATCAGCCCATGGTCAAATTGGCAGTAGACTGAAGGAAATCAGCCAGTCACATAAATCCAAATGTTGATGATTTTCCTATTCTCTCTATGGGATGTAGACTTGACAGAACAAAGCTATCATCCCTCAAAATCCACTTCCATAAAAAATACACACAGATATAGTAAGAGAGGTTAAAGTTATTTCTTATTTATAATGCAACGCAAAATATAAGTCCAACCAAACATATATGAAGGAAAAAAAAGAAACAATCAAACAATAAATAGCAACCAGATTAAGATTATTGATGATTGGTATTATCTGATAAAGAAAATTAAAGGCCTTAACTAGTAATATGTTCTTTTCCTTTTCGGTGAACATGGAAAGGAGAATAATAGGATTGTAGCAGACTTACTATTAGACATGACCATGGTCTGGTTCAAACCAACGCAGAACCAAACCAGCCCAATGTTTCACTAGTTCCATGTCGAAGGCTTGGGGGGTTTGGTTACAGTTCCTTTTTTGAGAACCAAAACCGGTAGTTCTGATTCTAGTTCAAACTAGTGGTTCCTGGATTTGAAAAAGAAAAGCAAACAGTCAAATAGGCTTTAACGGACCGTCTGAGCCCCAACAGTCCAGCAATTGATCATTTGAGGGTTGGACAGGCAAATGACCAGTTTGAGCCTCACAATAATCATATAAACACCATTTATAGGGGTACTTAAATAATTTCATATATATATATATACATATATATATATACATACATATATATATATATACGTACGTATACATATATATATACATATATATATATATATACATATATATACATACATATATATATATATATATATATATATATAAAGAAAAAAAAAATACAAATTCACACCTTCTGATGGCTAAATTACAACTATTTTTGGTGACATTTGAAGGAAGAAAAATATCCTAATATCCTATAAATACCCCTCAAGCCCCTCATTCTTCCTCAATTGATTAAGCATTCATAACACTCTCTTAAGATCTCTAACACTCTCTAATCCCTCTTTTAAACTCTCTTTAATTCAGATGGCAAGTGGAAGTTACCACTTCACTGAGAGATTCACATCCAATGACGACACCGGAAACCTGATTGTGCCAACTCAAGAAAGTTAGCACATCACCATTGAGTTGAAGGAAGTCGATACAGTGGCAAAAGCAATCAAGTTGGACATCTTTAAGCTTTGTTTGAAGAAGGTTTGAAATACCAATGTGACTCATACCAAGTGACTTGCAACTATTGCTCCCAAATGTTCAAATTCAAAGGAGGTGAATATAGAACATGAGAATAAACACCCTAAGCTGAGAAGGAAAAAAAAAATCCAAAATCAAATTTTCAAGTACCCGACTAGTCATACTTTTCATTTTTCTGTTGAAAAAAATCATAAAGAATTAGCGAGACTTATTTTCGCCGAACATCTTTCTTTTAGTTTTGTCGGAAAAACTTGGTTTTGTTGATTATTGTCAAAATGTTTTGAATCTTGTTGCTAAATGTATTTCTCGCTCTACACTTGCACATGTTGTTCATAATTTTTACAAAAAAGGAAAAGAGGATTTATAAAATTTGCTTTGATCTTTTGATGGATGTGTTTCTATTTGTTTTGATATTTAGAGTGATAAATGGCAAATGCACTTTTACATAAGAATCACATGACATTAGATTGCTAGTGATTGGACCATGCAAAAAAGAGTTATTGCATTGAGAGTTTTCTATGAACGACATACTATCGATAATATCTATAAAATTATTAAAAACTATTTTGGAAGAGTACTATTTCGTCTTTAATGTTTCTTCAATTAGTTTTGATAATGTGTTTGTTATTGGAAAACCCAGCGGGAACATCACATGTGTAACGGAAGAACAAAACAAAATAAGTTTCCTACGTAGATCAAATCGTCGTGCAAAGATTGGTTCGCGAAAAACCCACAAAAACGATAACTACGATACGTGAGAGATTGATTACCTAGGAAGATTGTATATCCCTTAAATCCAGATCCAGATTGTCATGGACTAGCTGAATTTGCCTAAGCCGTGCGGCACCCTAGCAGCAAACTTGAAGACTTAGCTGGAATTGCCTAAGTCGCGAAACAACCTTTGCCCAATGTTCCGGACTTAGCTGGGTTTGCCTAAGTCATGAAACGCCGAATCGTATTTGCCCGCAAAGGATCAGCCCACTTACAACCTCGTGCGGGTCCCTAAGAACCTGCAAAAAGAGAAGTTGATTAGTTTTGAAGGCAAGCGATGGACAAGTCCCGACGTCTCGCAAAGGGGGTAGCTTTTACAAGCAATTCGTCGGAGACCTTGAGTGCAACAGAGAAAGGAGAGAAAGAGAGCGAAACGGGACATTAGAGTGTTATAGGAATGGTCGTAAGTCCATAAACGACGATCCCCAAGGTATCAGACGCAAGTCGAGTTCAACTATTGATGAATGCTCACGCCCGATACATACCCGAAGCCCCATCCAACCTTGTGCCACCCGGGGGGTTCCAAGGGGTTAAGATGGCTGACATTTTGCACCGCTCAAACTGATCGCCGTAGCACGCGAAAACGGCCCAAAACTGGACAATTTTTGGCCTGTTTGGCTCCACGCAACGATCGATCGTTCTGCAGCGTTATAGACTGTTTCTGCTTGTATTTCTTAAGCAAAATACACAAAAACAAGGCAAAACATGTTGCCAAACATCTGTACAAGCAAACAAAAGTGACAAAAGGTTCGCTGAGCAAAGAGTTGCGGTTGAGCGACGACCATTCATGACATTCTCCCCTACTTAAACTGTCGATGCCCTCATCGACGCTTGTTGGTAGGCTTTAACGCGGGCTTCTTCATGTAGTAGGGCGTCTTCTGTTCAGGGAAGCTTTCGCCACTCCACCAAGTACTCAGTTTGCTCCGGTCCGTTGGGTAGCATAGTCTTGCGATCTGCCAGAATAGTCTCAACTCTCTTCTCGTAAGAGGCTCTGATTGGAGGTAGTCGAGTTAAAATATTTCACGAAGCATCTTGCGGGTCTAAATGATAGGCTTTCAAGTTGCTTGCATGGAAGACATTGTGAATTTTGAGCTATGCCGGCAGTTGCAACTTGTCGAAGACGTTGCCTACCCTGCTGATAATTAGGAAAGACCCCTCATACTTGCGCACCAATCCTTTGTGCACTTTATGCCTAAAGAACTAGAGTGATGTTGGTTGGAGCTTCCCCAACACCAAGTCACCAACTTTAAACTCATGTGGTCACCTTCCTAAGTCTGCCCACTTCTTCATTTTTTTGGCGGCCTTCTCTGAGCAATATCTGCATTTCGATACCATTCTTTTGCGAAGTGATATGCCGACAGGCTATTCCCGGTATAACCAAAAGCTAAGGTGTGAGGAGTCGACGGTTGTTGTCCCGTAATAATCTCGAAGGGGCTCTTGTTGGATGCAGAGCTCCACTGCAAGTTATAGGAGAATTGGGCTATGTCCAACAGCTTCACCCAATCTCCTTGGTTGGCACTCACGTAGTGCCGAAGATATTACTCCAAGAGCGAATTGATTCTTTCTGTTTGACCATTAGTTTGGGGGTGGAGGCTTGTGGAGAAGTATAACCTAGATCTCAGCATCTTGAATAGCTCAGTCCAGAATCGTCCCAAGAACCGAGAATCTCGATCGCTAATTATATTGTGTGGGATTCCCCAATACTTCACCACATTCTTCATTATCAACTTGGCCGCCTCCTCCGCTGAACAATGTAGGGGTGCAACAATGAACGTTACATACTTCGAAAACCGATCGACAACTACGAGTATCGATCCAAGTCCCCCTACTACAAGCAAGCTTAATAATGAAGTCTAAGGAAATGCTCTCCCATAGCCTTTCTGGTATAGGCAGTGACTCCAAAAGTCCCACCGGCTTCCATTGTTTTACCTTATCATGTTGGCAAGTAAGGCATGTTCGAACGTAATCCTCCACATCTGTCCCCAACTTCGGCCAATAAAAGGCCCTCTCCACGAGAGCCATTATTCGATGAATACCCGGATGTCCTGCCCATAGGGAATCGTAACACTCCCTCAGGAGTTCACGCCTCAAATTGTCCGCCCGCAAAACATAAACTCTATTCCATTTAGTGTAGATGAGTCCCTCCTAGACCCAAAATCCCTGGCCAAGGTCATTCGGATTGAGAGAGAATGAGTTCTCTGGGAGAATGAGTCCTTTGGTGTAGATGAGTCCCTCAAATTGTTTTGCCCTCTTTAATTAGTTGCATCAGGGTTACTGCTTGAGGATCACTATATAGTCCATCCCTGATCTTGGAAAGAAAGTTGGAGTGCAACTGACTTGCTTGGCCTCCGCCTTCCAACTGTATAACATTCACCAATTCAACTTTCCGGCTCAATGCATCGGCCACGACATTTGCCTTTCCGGGCTTGTACTCCATTACCATGTCGAACTCGACCAAGAAGTCTAGCCATCGTGCTTGTTTTAGGGAGAGCTTCTTTTGAATCTGGAAATAACTCAATGCGACATTGTCCGTCCTTAGCACAAATGGTGCTCCCAAAAGGTAGTGTCGCCAGACTCGTTGACAGTGTGATAGAACCCCAAAATAAGCTCTATAGATTTTGTTCTTTGAGAGGGATCAACCCTTGGAACGCTATAGGGGTTCCTCCCTCCTAGTAGTCGGCCATATGGCTAAATTATAGATTGATCATGCTTGATGAAAAAGAGGTGGAGGCTACAACTTATATAGGGCTCAAAACCCTAGCCCTAGGGGGGTGCTTTCTAACTGAATTTACCCCCTTGCCCCTTCTATAACTGACCTGCCTTAATAGGGGTAGGCGACGGCTTAGTTGGCTACATAGCCAACTCTAGCAGATGGAAACCCTAGCCGACCAGCCCAATAGAAGGGGCGGCAGCTACTAAGCCCTAAGGACCCAAACTAAACCCTAGCCACACTTCTTTATAAGATAGAGGTGACTAGGTAGGGTTTTTATGATAATTTCACAGAGTTTTATTGACTTTATTAAGGTGAGTAGGACCCAACCCTGCTGGAGTCTTATCAAGTCCGCCCTCTTTGAATCAGCCTTGTCCTCAAGGCTGAGGGTTCATGAAATCTGGGAATCGGGTCTTCAGCTCCTCATATGATTCTCATGCGATCATTAATTGAACTTTGGCCTCCTCATCAGCTTGGGTGTCAGTTGGAAGGATTTGGGCTGAGGCGTCTTCTTTAAATTTCCATTTGAGGTGAAATACCTGGAGGATCAACTGTAATCTTAATCTAGTGCGTCAATCTGATCTCTAGGTTAGGGCCTCAATGTGATCACCTATTTTGCAAGGCCCAAAGAAATAGGAAGACCACTTCCTTAAGGCTCGAGTTTCCTGCTGATCAGGTTGGAGGTGTAGGAAAACTCGATCTTCCATTTTTCGTCCATTCTATAGTTTGTCGAGAGGCCCTTTCTTCTTTGCATGTACTGTCATATGATTAGTCTTTAGTAATAGCCAATCTTTCTTCTAGAATGGTAACTGCTCTCTGATATGGTTTAGAATGATGAGAGCCCATTCTAGCGTGAGCATGGATTGCAATTCTTCTAAGCTTACTCCTCTTTCGTGCCATGGACCATCTTGCATAAGGGTGACGCCAATCCTAACTCTAGATGTGTATGCTCAAATCATAAACATCTGGCCATAACTTGGTGTGGACAACATCATGGTCGTGAGGGCTATAGTTCCACTCGGCCAAGGTAGTGCATCTTTCTTCATAGTGAAAGGGGTGATGTTTTGTTGAGATTTGCGAATGATCCTTCTTTTGTTCTGATTTTGCCACTGGAGGAGCTCAATTTTCTTACGGCTTGGGTCGTAGATCGGAGGTCATCATCAAGGAAGTCTTTAAGCATCATGGTCCGATCCTGGGAGAAGTCGTGGAAGTCACCTGAGATCTGGAAGTGCTGCATCAGCAACCATGGTGAGTTCGGTGGGATGTACCACTTTAGAAATAGCTTATCCCTGGGGAAAAGGATGTAGGGATGTGTCGTAGCAGAAAATAAGCACAGTCGAACAATTCGTGTCTTTATCATCTCTTGGGCGACCCTTTTATTTGATCTTCTGTGGGCAACAATCTGACCGAGCATCATATAGTGGTAATTTCAGCCAGTTCAGCATAGGGGAGTCGGGCATCTTGATAGGAGGTAGTAGGCTCAGTTTGGTGGAGACTCCCAAAATTTCAGCAAGCTGTGGGAGAGGGTTTTTATCTTCAATCTCCTTTGGCTTCATCTCCTGAAACTCTTGAATTTGAATTGAGAAGCCGCTGGATTCTTCTTTTTGTACCTTCCCCAAGTGTTGTGTTGTGATCGTAGTCGCTTGGCTCCCTCGTAGGACCACATGTTTTCCTTTGCTGAAGAATTTCATGATTAGCTTCGAAAAATTCTAGAAAACGTCTCCAATCGTGGACAATCAATCAATGTCGAACATTATATCAAAATCATCGAGAGGGAGGAGGAAAAGATCAGTAACTACGTCTTGCTCCTATAGGATCAGTTTTACCCGCGGACACTTTTGGTTGCACTTCAGAATTTGACCGTTAGTGACTTCGAACCCACTGTAATCTTCTTTTTGAGCATTAAATGACAACAACCTGCTGCTCATGAAGTTGTGTGTACTCCCGGCGTTGATATGGACGATGATGGACTGTTGCTCGAGAAACCCTTCGATCTTCATTTTTTGCAGGTTTGTATAGCCAGCTAAGGTAGGGACCATGCAGGTGACCAGTTGTGGTGTATCCTTCTCCTTGGGCTCGGGAGCCGTATCTTCAAGTTTGGGTTCTTTAGTGAGTGCAATCATTAGTGGTGTCTCCTTTTTACATTGGTGTTCTAGGCTCCACAGTTTATCACAATACCCATATAGACCCTTTGCCAATTCGTCATGAAGGTCTTCTCTTATTAATTTCTTTGGCTGAGGGGGTCGGTTGATAGTAGGAGGAGGTGAAAGCTTTAGTGCCACTGGTCGAGGAGCGACCCTAGTCCTCCGGGTTTCATAGTTTAATCACTCCTCTTGATATCGTGCCATTCGAGTTGTCAGGAACAAGTGGTGCATAGTGGAGATTGTGCTAGTAGGGGATAGAGGCCCAGGATTCAAACAATGGTGCACCAATTCTTGCGAAATCAGGGGACTTCAGAAGCTACTAGGCGACGGACTGTCCTAGAGCTATACTTCATCCAGGTGTGACCCAAGAGTGGGTGGACAAAGGTGAATTGCCAAGGGAGCGAACCAAAAATTAGAGATGACGGAGGCCCTACGATGTGTTGGCAGAGGCCACACATGGAGAAGTCGTAATCCGAGTTCATCACACGAGATTCTATATGCAATGGAGATATCACCAGGAGGCGACATGGTTCAACGGATCATGGTGGAATAGTTCGTGGCAATGCAACGCAGGCGATCATGTCCCGTGAGGGACAAGATCATGCGGAAGTATGATCAGGAGCTACTGGGAGCTCCACTTTGGTGTATGACACAACAAGAAGAAGGCTATAGATTCAAGGAGTGAATGTCGTGGTACCGCAGAGGCGGGTCTTCGTGTGTACATCGAAGCTTGCATTGGATGAAAGCCTTAGTCATCAGCATATGGGGCTATATACCACCGAGGAAGAAGTCCAAGTGCAAGTACCAGTGAGTCCCATGGAGGGGGGCGTAATCATGTGAATGATCAGGAGCTGCTGGGAGTTCCACTTCGATGAACAATGCAACGGCAAGAAGGGCTGTGGATTCAAGGGGAATGCCATGGTACCGCAGAGGCGGGTCTTCCGTGTGTGCGCATGGAAGCTTGCGTCAGATGAAAGCTTTGGTCATCAGCATATGGGGGCTATGTACCACCGAGGGAGAAGTCAGATTACAAGTACCAGTGAGTCCCATTGAGGGGACTTGATTATACAAAGGTATGATCGGAGCGGTTGGAGAGTTGGACTACTTCAGTGCTCACATTCGCTTAAGGAGCCTGGCAATTCAGAGGATAAGGCCGAGTAAGCGAATGTTGCTGACAAGGAAGCTAAGGAGAATAGAATCAGCGCGAGCCATGCAACAAGATGGCAGAGGCCATACATGAGAGTTGAAGTTTGTTTTTCCATCGACCAAGGAGGACTGCTAGGAGGACATAGTGGTGTTGTAGCAGGTGGTCGAAAGGGGCGAGGAAGCGACAACGAGTCCAGTGGGGCTCAGCTACCCAAAAGCAAAGTGTCGGTTAGAAAGGAGGTGGACTCGGAGGAACACCACAATGCCATAGAGGCGGATCTATCGATCACGAAGGAAGGGATGCAGATGCAAGACAACGGATAGTAGGGCTATGGGCTTGGCAGCACCACGATACCGTAGAGGCGGGACTTCCATGGAGTCATCGATCCCTTGCTCTCATGGAGGGAGAGCATTAGTCGTAAAAGGGGCCGAGGAGGTGGAGAATGCAAAGGCAAACTCCAAGTACCAAGACAGGGCGGAAGGGCAGAGGCCAAGTAACTTCATAAGACCGGTGTCGATGGGCTTCTCATCAAGATAGCCGAAAGTGAGGGACTTTGGGTTGATGCAGGAGTGCTCGACCAAGGAACAAAGTAGGTAGTACGCGGTACTGTACCTTCTCTACTCAGAGGAGTAGGCGACAAAGGTGATGGAGAAGACGGTACAATCCCAGAGGCGACCAGATCTATCAAAGACTTACTCCAAGTTAGGGGACTCCAAGTTGGGGTAAACTTTTTGCTCTTTTCGGGCAAAACTTATTGCATTCCAGAAGTTCAATAGCAGTGAGAAGGCGAATCACAGTAGCTAACTCAACACAAGGAGTGCAAACACTTCTAGTGCTTCAGAAGTGTGAGCAAAGAACGGGCGAATGTTAGTAACCAGCTCAATGCATGAAGTACAAACTCGAGGAGGCACGTGAAATCAAGTAACCTTTGCCTTCTCAACTCAAGAGAACGGGTGAAACTGAGTACCCCAATTCTCTTAACTCGAGGAGGTGAGCGAAACCAACCTTGCCTTCTCAACTACTAAGAGAATGGGTGAAATTGAATATCCCAGTTCTCGTACCTATCCAGCATAGGAGCTCTGCATAAATTCAATGACCCTTCAAAGAAAGCTTATGGAAGACAATAGTTGTCAAATCCTCACCATTGGTGATCAGTACTACTGAGAGTAGATTGTCCGCTTCATTTCCCAATTGACCAATCGAAAACGGGAGTGATGCGAACATACTTGGAAGTGACAATTAAACGTGGAAGAATGATCAATGGACAAATATTGTGGAGGAAGGACCTAAAAAACCTTAATATCTGTGAGGCGATGCTCGTCAAAGTTCCAACAAGTATCCATCCAGTTCAAGCAACATGAGTATACCGCAATACTGGCGCATAATAAGGCAGGTCTTTTCCTTCATCAAAAGGATCCGCGAGAACCAACAAGGATCAGCACAACTCAGCCAACCCCACACCAGGTTCAATCATTGGTAGTTGAAGTAGCATAGCGGATCAGAGTTCGACTACTCAACAACAGTGGCGGAGAGCGATTGGGAGCCAAAGGGGCGTATTGCAGCCAAAGCAGAAGATTGAAGATTCAGCAAAATACGAGGAGATGCAGCGTCTACAGTGGCTTCAACGAGGACGTCAAAGGAATAAGTGGGGGAGAATGTCACGGACAACAATGTAAACAAGGTGTTCGATGAAATGCTCATGTTTGTCTGTGTCCTTCGGTTTGTGTACATACCTTGTACAGCAAGTAGCGGGCTTGCAGTAGGCTTAGCAGTCCTAGTTTGGTTTGCTTTGTGGCCAATTTTGGCTTGTAAATACGAGTATGTCTTGTAAGCACTTGTGGGGACTTCGGTCTGTAATGGACCATTATCCTTTGTGTGCAACCTTTCTGAGTTTGTAATGTCCATGGGTGTAATTTGTATCTGGCTTTATAAAGTGTTTGCTTGAGCAGTTGCTTGTGGATCCTGATGGAATTGCTTCTTCTGGCCCGTTTTCTCTTTTGTAAGTCTGAGGGACCTTAGGAGATCTTGGGGAAGGCTGATATTTGCGGACAGACACACATGGGTGCCCCACGGCTTAGGCAAATTCAGCTAAGCCCATGACAGATGGGGATGAAGACACCCACGAGGAGGAAGAGGGATCAAGAGACCATTGCGTACCGAGCATCGAATTGGTTAACGTACATCCACCTGAGGCAGGACCGGAAGCTCCTGAGCTAGTCGTTAGCACGGGAGAGACCATGTGTATGACGTTCTACTAGGTAGCAGCGGCTCGGTGCTGCTGCTAGTGGTCACTTCCATGACGATGCATCATATAGCCATTGATGGTGGTCTCAATTTTTTTAATTTAAATTATATATGTTATTATATTAATGATTATTGTGAGTCAGTATGTCATGTAAGGAGACTCTAATGTCTCTTAACTCATATTTGATAGGAAGGACTTATATATTATGTTTTTGAAAATGTATAAGTTATTTTAGACTCGAGCAAAATTATAAGGGCTTAAGTGATTCATGACCAAGACTATAGGAGCTAAAATGGATCTTTCTAAAAAAAAAAAAAAATTACATGTGTTATTATATTAATAGTTTATCATGAGTCAGCATGCTACGTAGGCAGACTCTAACATCTATTAACTCAGACTTGACGGGAGAATCTTATATGCTATATTTTTTTAAATGTAGAGGTTATATTAGACACGAGTAAACCATAATGACTTAAGTGGTCTATGACTAATACAAGAGCTAAAATGAACCTTAACCCAATAAGAATTAAGAAATCATAGGAGAAGCACTGAAATGCAAGACTAAAACCATTTTTCCTTCTTTGATTAATAAAATATTGTCATCCATTGAGTTTGATGAATGGTTTATATTATGAGGAAAAATTCAACCATTCAGTTGTAACACTTAAGTCCAAACACTACCCTAGTAGTACAATTGACTTAGGAGAGAAAAATTTATAGGTGAATAAAACCTGATACTATTTGCTTAAATAAGTATAAATTTAAAACTAAGTGAAAAAAATTCAACTTGATTTTATGTACTTGTCCTTATCATATATTACTCTCAACCCTTGTTCTACATCTTTCAATCAGCAGTTTAGTTCTTGCTACCTGCCGAAGATACTAGTCTTATTTTCTAAAATTTTCCAGGAAAATTTATCAAGACTATAATCTTTGTACAATCAGCCAGGGAAATATTCATCAACGATTCATGAAGTATATGACGTCTAAGAGCAAACAAGGAATCATTTTAGCACATAAGTATTGCCGACGTGAAGTAAAAGAACCAACTGTATGAATCTGAAGATATGAAGGAAAATGCATTTGAAAAGTAGCATACCGACTCTGCAGGCCATAGGTCTGCAGCAGTGTCCAAAAAGTCTGGACAGAGGATCTGGTGTATCTGCATGATCTAAGACTACTCCAAATTCTTGTTCCACATCTCTAAGCTCCAAAGCCACATCAACTTCCTCAGTCCTCTAAAAATGTCCTCCAATGGCACTCTTAACACATTTCCAACCGGAACTGCTGCAAGAATGTTATAAGTGATGTGCCTCCCCAGAAATCTGGAGAGATCTCCGGTGCCTGTCGTGTGTGTGGACTCCCAAGGGTGGCATAGTACCAAACTGGAATGCTCCTCAAAAACTAGAGCTTCATAGACTAATGTATTATACATATGGATCTTCTTGTTGGCAACTGTAACAACTGCTCCTTGCTCATCAGCGCACAAAGAGATCCCTGCTGTGATCTCCATCAAATCATGCTGGATTTCCAGTGATTGAGACCTCCCAAATCACACAGATTTAAATGGGCATGGCTCTGTTTCCATCCGGAAGCTCAATCACCGTTGAGCTTCAAGATTCAGGATCGTAACCTTCCCAATGCATTTACATCCAGAACAAATGAGATGACAACAAAGGTGCCCCATTTGAGCCTGGTTCAGCATCTTCTTCATCAGATTCTTATAAAATTAAAAGTAAGCTTAACTGTTCAACTTGACGTTATAATTTGAATTTTGCTCTTCTAGAACATGTATATGAACCTGATCTTAACACAAGTTCTTTGGGTTTTCTTTCAGCTTCTTCTTTACCTAATCTATGTGCAAGGAAGAAGAGGATAAATGAGAAAAACAAAAAACTAAATTAAATGTCTCAGCTTCCATCACATGAGAAATATGTGATAAAATTCTGAGATCATTTTCAAACTTCATTGATTTAATTCTATCAAACTACATCTGGAGGTACCCTTTAAACCCCTCTCTTTCAACCTTCTGATCTTAATGACTATGAACGCCCCCTGCATGCATGAATGCCCACCAAGACCTTGTAGAGACCTGCAGCTGACCACTTTGGTTCGATGAACCTCTCAAATACTTCTTGCATCTCTGTACGATCATGAATTCTACATGCACTAAGTAAAGCCCCCGTAACAGTGCTATCTGGTTCTATTGGCATCTGCGATAGAAACCCCACTGCTTCATTTATGTATCCTGCCGGCCCAAAAAGATCAACTATGCTTGCATAGTGCTCCATGCTAGGCTAGATGCCTTATTGTGATACCATGTAATGGAATATTTTATGCCCTTCTTCCATCATTCCACAGTGGCTGAAAGAAGCTAGCAAGACAAGGAAGCAGATGCCATCAGGAACAATGCCCATCTTCACCATCTTAAAAAATGCCATCAGAGCAACCCTGCCATATCCATGCATGCCAAGACCATGAATCATGGAAGTCCATGAAAGAACATTCCCTCTGGACAACTCACTGAAAACATGAGAAGCAGAACCCAACTCTCCACATTTAGAGTACATGTCTATCAGAGGTCCACTTACAGAAACATCTGAACTGAAACCAAGCGTTGTGATATAGCCATGCATACACTTCCAAATTGGATAGCAGATAGAACAGTGCAAGCACGAAGTAGAAGCAATATGGTAAGAATGCTTGGACCAAAACCTTCGCACAGCATTCGCTTAAAGAGCTCAAGAACCAAAAGAGGTTTACCAAGTTGAGAGTACCCGGTGATCATTGCATTCCAACATATGACATCCTTGTGCAATATCTCATCAAAGAGATGGTTCTAAGCACGAAATTATCCACATCTCGAATACATGTCTAAAAGAGCAGTCACTACAGCTGTGTCTTTAGATAAACCAGTAGTGACGACTTGGGCATGAATGCATTTACCCAGACCAAAGGCTTTTCACGTGCCCAATTATCAGAAGAACAATCTTTACACCCACTTTGTCTAATACTAATCAATCCTTCATGCTTCATATAACTACACTGCTCCAAGGCTGCCTTATAGTGACCGCTCTTCCCGTATCCAGAAACCATCAAGTTCCAGGAAGCCAAGTTCCTCTGAGGCATATCATCAAACAACTGCCGGGCGGAGCTCAACGCGCCAAAATTGGAATACATTTCTATCAAGGGGTTAGTGATAAGCAAATTGCATCCGAAAACTAACTTGAAGATGTGGGAGTGGATCAGCATCGACTTGAGCACGTACGTGAGTGTGAATCTGTCGGTCTCTACGTCGGAAAGATGAAGACATCGGTAAACTTGGAGGGCTTGCTCGAAGAAACCGCCGTCTGTAAGGTCCTCGATTCTGTGGTTCACCAACTGGTCTTTCGATCTCATGGACTTGCATGACGTGCCCGATCAACATCAGCGCAGAGAATGGCTTCAATGGAGGAAGAGGAATGCAAACGTATACAACCAACCTAGTCAAACATTTCTAATGTATCTTATATACTTGGAGAGTGTGATGGATTCATATGTTTGAAGAACAAGCTGGGAATAATTAGGTTGGTTTTTAAGAACATATCTTGGATTTGATCGACAAATAATGAAAGATTTTTTTGGCCGTTCATCTGGTGATGGGTTCTGTTTAAGACCCCCCCCCCCCCCCCCCCCCCATCTTTAATATATAGAAACCATTGGTATCACTCGATAGGCAAACAATAAGAAGCATTCTCGCATTATTTGTACAAACCATTCACGATATATATATATATATATATACGCAACGATTGAAGTGTAAAAATTCACAATAGAAAACCCCATCACACACACACAGACAAGATTAAAAAGAAAGTATAGAACAGCTAAACTTCCACGCCGCACGCATGCACTTATAGCTTAGTTCTCCTCGACCTCGTCGCCGTAGGCTTCGTCGTCGTCCGCGTCGGCGACGGCGTCCTGGTACTGCTGGTACTCGGACACGAGGTCGTTCATGTTGCTCTCGGCCTCGGTGAACTCCATCTCGTCCATGCCTTCCCCGGTGTACCAGTGCAGGAAAGCCTTGCGGCGGAACATGACGGTGAACTGCTCGGAGACGCGCCTGAACATCTCCTGAATCGAGGTGGAGTTGCCCATGAAGGTGGCGGACATGGAGAGGCCGGTGGGGGGGATGTCGCAGACGCTGGACTTGACGTTGTTGGGGATCCACTCCACGAAGTAGGAGGAGTTCTTGTTCTGGACCGCTATCATCTGCTCGTCCACCTCCTTGGTACTCATCTTGCCGCGGAACATGGCGGAGGCGGTGAGGTAGCGGCCGTGGCGGGGGTCCGCGGCGCACATCATGTTCTTGGCGTCCCACATCTGTTGGGTGAGCTCCGGGATGGTTAGGGCGCGGTACTGCTGGGAGCCGCGCGACGTCAGCGGGGTGAAGCCCACCATGAAGAAGTGGAGGCGGGGGAAGGGGATGAGGTTGACCGCCAGCTTGCGCAGGTCGGAGTTGAGCTGCCCCGGGAAGCGGAGGCAGCACGTGACGCCGCTCATGGTGGTGGAGATGAGGTGGTTCAGGTCACCAACTACACACATATATAGAGGAGACATGAAACCATGAGCAGCAGCAGAAGCAGCAAGAACTCGATCCACCTGCAAACCAATTTAAGGCTGCAAGGGGGGTTCTTCGGCGAGACGAGTAACAAAAGGGGGCGCCCTCACAGCTGGGGTTGGTGAGCTTGAGGGTCCTGAAGCAGATGTCGTAGAGCGCCTCGTTGTCGAGCACCATGCACTCGTCGGCGTTCTCCACCAGCTGATGCACTGACAGCGTCGCGTTGTACGGCTCCACCACCGTGTCCGACACCTTGGGCGACGGGAACACCGAGAACGTCAGCATCATCCGGTCCGGGTACTCCTCCCGGATCTTCGATATCAGCAGCGTCCCCATCCCGGATCCGGTCCCTCCACCCAGCGAGTGGCAGATCTGAAACCCTGTCACCACCACCACCACAACCACCACCATTGGAATTCAAAGTACACACGAATCCTTGCAATTATGTATACGGACGCAACATACCTTGGAGGCAGTCGCAGTTCTCGGCCTCCTTACGGACCACATCGAGGACGGCATCGATGAGTTCGGCGCCCTCGGTGTAGTGCCCCTTGGCCCAGTTGTTGCCCGCCCCGTTCTGGCCGAAGACGAAGTTGTCCGGGCGGAAGAGCTGGCCGTAGGGACCGACGCGCAGCGCATCCATGGTTCCCGGCTCCAGGTCCATGAGCACCGCCCGCGGCACGTAGCGGCCGCCGCTGGCCTCGTTGTAGTAGACGTTCACCCGCTCCAGCTGCAGGCGGGAGTCGCCGACGTAATTCCCCTTGGGGTCGATGCCGTGCTCGTCCGACACCACCTCCCAGAACTTGCCGCCGATCTGGTTGCCGCATTGCCCGGCTTGGATGTGCAGGATCTCCCTCATGGTTGATCTTTTTTCACTCGAGTGTGTAAGGAGGAAAAAGAAAGAAGCAGAAAAATTATATGTGTGTATTATATATACAGAAGAGTATGAAAGAATAGGGGGAGATTGAAGGAAATCTAAGAGACTGATATATAAGAAGATCGAATATGAAGACTGAAGGATGGAGAAGAGGGACAGCGAGAGAAAAGGTGAGGGGTGGGGAGAGTCCCAAGGGAAGAGGCAAGGAATGCTTGCAAGTAGCTTCGAGATGGCTATGAGCTTTTGTAGATGTGGGAGGACATGTGGATTTGGGGGGAGGGGGGGGATATTTCAAGGCACAAATGGTTGGTAGAGAGAGGGGGGAGGATGATGGTTGGATGTGGGGTTTAATTGAATCAAAATGCAAAAACAAAATAGCCCAATCCTAACAAATTGGAAATTTAGAATAATACATGATGACATGAAAATAAGTTCAGCTTATCTGCTAAGGTGAGGCTCATCAGATTGAGCTTTTGCTGGGACTGTGCTGGGTATAAAGAAGATGAAGGAACTAGTTTGTGTTACATTGTTAGGTGGTCTTACTTGCTAGTGTGATGACATCCAACTACAAAATTTTTCAGTGCATTCTCTCTCAAATAATTGACAAATTTAATAGAATACCTACAAGAGGTTTAGTTAGAGAAATAAATACAAGAGTAAGACGACAGAGTGTCCATTATATGCGAGGATGTAGTCCTGTTGAGGTGACATGATCATTATAGATGCAACAAAGTGTAAAATTGTGGCCTGACCTGCAACTGCAAGGATGGGATATGATACATACAGGAGAGTACAGAGTGTGGCATGTTATGCCTGCAAAATATCTTGGGTGCCTGCCTTGATAGGTGCTGCATTAATCACCTGCATATTGGATCTGAAGTTAGTAATTCAAGGAAAAAATATAAACTTCTTAATTTTTTGCACTACCATCATGGTTTTGATAGATAAATAGCTCAATAGATCATATGAAACCTCTTGGGACCTTCCAACTGACATAGAGCCAAATGCAGGTCAGTGAAGATTACTAGTTTCTACTACACTTTTGGTTCAGTTTATTTATTACTTTACAAAAGCCCCTTCCATTGTATAAATCTGCAACTTCGATGGTGCAATTTAGTTCCACTAGAAGAAGACAATTCACTGCTTGAATCACAAACTCATCAGGATCAATGTGACTTGTCACTTCTTTGCCATACAATGAGAGTATGGAAGGCCAGTAAGAAAGACTGGCAGTTGTTCAGATGCAACAATCAGCAAGTCCAATCAATAATTTGCATAGCAATGTAAGGCTATAATTTTTTTGCTTTCATATATATATATATATATATATATATATATATATATATATATATATATATATATATATATATATATATATATATATGTACTGAATAAGGTGGAATTGGACTAAATAACAAATTTTATAATGTCTTCTCTAGATTATGTATAAACTAATCCATTAAATGAAAGCAGTTGTGCAACAGAATAGAAGAAAAGTAATCTCCAAGTCTATTTCCTCATTTATTGTTTGATTGTTTGTTCCTCGAGGAAATAATCTTGAATAATGGAGAAAGAAGCAGGAAACCAACAGACTGTGGGTAAAAATTTTACAAAGCTACCGATGCCACTTGTGCTAAGGAACACAATAGCATGCTTTTAAATGTAGATTGGACTAATATATTTTATACTGGGGGAAAAAAGTGTTGCAATACATGCAATCAATAACTAATGCTTTCCATGAAACTCGAATAGAGTGTCAGTCAAAATCCTCAGGTCTAGAGAAAGATCAGATATCAGTGTCTATGTCATACGCCCCAGCACAAGCATGAAATTCTAGTAAGTGTCCTTCAAAAATTGAAATTTCACCAAATCATCGAAGGTTAGGTTGCCAAGTTCCAAAATGGATCCACCGCCAAACCGTAAAGAGTTTCTGGGGAATCGGTGGGTGTGTCAAGGGCATCAAGCAGATAGACTCTGAAACAGATGGATGTATGGAGGACAGGGTGGCTCTCAATTATTTGAGGCATGACAGTGTTTGCAAATCAAACACTTCAATGATTGCCAAGGATTTCACTGCGTACCTACTAATGCGTGATGTAGCAACAAGAATGATTTGAGTTCAGAGAGATATGAACCCAGCTATGCTTATGGAGACAGGTGAAAAGGTAAAAGCAGACAGAAAAGAACAAAGCGCACACCTTGTTGGACATGGAGTGTTTTGTTTTATGCAGATGTTTAGCGTCGGTGAAGTGTGTGCTCCACAGTGCTGTCGGTGGAGCTTAGCTATCCATGAATGCAGGGCCTTCGATATGTCTCTCATCCCACATGGTGGTTCATGGCTGCATAAATAATGCACATGCATGTATGATGAGAGCAATATAATTTAACTGCATAAATGCAAATGCAGATATATTATAGAACACCAAAGTATCAAACAAGATCAAGTTCCTCAAACGAAGTAATCATCAGTCTTCATCAAACAAAGACAGCCCAACTAACTTGCTAAATGTGGTAGACGCTCTTTATTTTTTTCAGATAGAGAAAGAAACTTCTCATCTGAACTATGCCTTCTCACCTAAAGAGCCTTTGTTGAGAGTACTGGACCAGGTTTTAAGTCCGCTCTCACATAGCATGATAATTTATGAAGGACTACAGAATTTTTCATTGCCCAAAATACAAAACAAAACTCTGAAGAAAATAAAATATTCATAAATCCAATAAAACCATTGAACAGTTATGAAAAATAAAATTATATTTCTTTGTTTAATGCTAAAGTTATGCACTCAAATTTTCATGTTCTGTTAACTCCAACCCATACTCATCTGAAAAGACTAGAAAAAAAATGCCATTAGCTTAAGAGCCAGAAGAATTTCAACCATACAAACAAATTTTGGGAATGACCAATCATGACATTTCATTCTCTGTACGCCATTGTTAAAGAATAAACAACAGACTTAATTTTACAATTATTTTGAATACAAGCTTTCCACAGAATTCATCAGAACACCATGAAGAAAAAAAAAAACAGAGCTACACTAAATGGGAAATTGTCACACAATAGATAAGAAAGTGATTATTACTATTTAATAATATCAAAAAATTACAGTGAATTCACATATTTCCATAACTTCCGAAGAAGAGAATCAAGCATCTTTAAGCCAAGTTGTGGCCGAAGTAGGGATCTCAACTTGCATAACAATTAGGACTTTTTTTCTACAACTTTCAATCAACGAAGATTCCTAATTTCACTAACACTACATAAAAAAAAAAATTATATTCAGGAAAGATATTACGATTCACTTTCCCAAAAATAAAAAATAAATAATCTGTCATTAAATTATAAAAATTTCCAACACTACTTTGATCACTAAATTATAATTTCAGGATCATGAAAAGTGATTTTAGGTCTCAAAATTTTCCGATGACTCTAGGCCATCTAAGAAATTATACCTTTGTTAAACATAAAATTAAGGTAAAAAATATCTATTTTTATCAGTGTCTTAATTCTTTTTTAATCATTCCGTTAGAACAACTTAGATAATTTAGGGGATATAAAATAATCCCAAAGTTCAATCTCAATAATTAAACTCCACCACAATGACCTATGCTAATTTGGGACCAAAACTAAATAATTATGGTACAACAATGCTTGTTTGATACTTAGCAAGCAAGTCAAGCCAAACATGAGCATATTTCCTTTGTAGGTGGAGTAATTATGTACTAAACATCACCTAAGTCAGGTCACGCCAAACAAAAGGTGTATTTTGAGCTACTTGTCATACAGAAATAGAAGAACTAAACCAAAAACAAACTTATATGGTGCTTCTTGATATTCCTATATCTACTGATTTGAGGTGAAGAGTCAGTACAGAACCAAGGAGAGTACTTGATATTTTTGTGTCTGGTAGGTCGCCTACCACTTCTCAGTCAATTATCTGGCACACCAAGATAGTGAATGACTCTTTGAAATGTTTAGGCTTAATAAACCTCAAAAGATAGTGAATGATTAAGGCTTTCACTGAATTTGAAGTTCAGCCCTTAAATCGACGTTGTTAACATCTTACCTAATTTAACCAGCTGAATTCATTTCTGCAAGTTATCATCATAGCACACAGCTGTAGGAAAAGCAAGATACCAAGAGAATCTTGGCCTGATTGAGCAAACTAAACAGAATCTGACTTGAACATAGAATTTAGGATAGATCTGAGATAAACAATGGCCTTATTTTGAAAAAAATAAAGCAGATTTTAATCTTAAAAAAAAAAGAAAAGAAGCAAACAAATTGTAAGAAGTATATATTGGAATTTCTAATTAAACCATTATACTTCAGCTAGCACATCCACAAAACAAACAAACTACAATCCTGTATTGGCAAACAAATGGTTGTTATCATACTTTTCCACACACCATTTTTATCTTCCACATCCCACAGCAAAGATGGATGTAAATAGCAGGACTTGGTTTATCTAATAATTCCAGGAAATGCTTATCATATTAATTATTTCTTTTAGAAAGTGAAATTAACAGGTCAAATTAACGTTTTAGTCCTAAAAATGATTATGGTTACACATCACCATACCATGCCAAAAGAAACCCAAAACCCAAGGTTCAGCAAATCAGTAGAAAGCAGTAAAATGAAAGATCTCGTCGACCAATGTCATAAAAGATTCTGCCTTTCCTCACGAATAGCATCCATTGCAGCCACCTTAGTGTGGTAATCTTTAGGTGGTTGCATCACAGATGACATTCTTCAGAAGACATTCAGGACTCTAGGCATTTTAAGATGATGACACTAATGAGTTTCAGACACCAAAGATAAGCGAGACAGCAGATGGCCAGATTAATGATTCCCTGCCTGTCATTTCATAGCATCTCCTATTTCAAGAAACTAGTCACAAAGCATCCCACTTTCCTACTCATGTAGAAAGCTTTAATTTGTAGTCTGAGCCTTCAAATGTAAAAACATTCAACCCGCCAAATGCATCCATTTAGAAAGAAAGCTCATGTTGAGAACTAGTTATATCTGAAAACTGTAATTTTGAGCAGAACCATCCAGTCCATGGAAAGAAATACAATAAAATTAATAAAAAATTACAACTCAAGACAATTATGTCTAACTCAATTTTAAAAAAAAATTCAATTCAATGTTGACTGACAGGGAGATGTTCAACTCAGTAAATCAATCACAACTAATCAAAAGAGAAATGAGCCGACAAACGACAAACATGATCATTTCAAGCATGCATTAGAGGTCCAAAAAGTAGTTCACCATCGCAAGCCTGATTGAATGCAGTTCTTTATTTCAAGCCAGATTAAGCATAACCCCCTATTGAGATAGTAAACTTATGTTGTCAAATGACCAAGTATAATTTTTTCACCTGGTAGAAATCTGAGCTTATTGCTCCTGTTATGGATTTTTAACTTCCACTTTCTCCAATTATACTTGTATGCAATTCACTTTTGCAAATTGAACATGCAATAAACTTGAGGCTAATTGTGACCTGCGGTAGACACAAACAGTTAGATACAACAAATCAAAGAATATATAATCAAAATATTTCACATAATTACATGCACCTTCCAAGTTGTTGTTTTTTGTTATCATGGGAAGAAACGTTACAGATAAATCTAATCATCGACCGACAATAACTATTGGAGCTGCAACAATCTGGGCCTCAAGCGCCATAGATCCATAATTAAGAACTATGATGAAATCAGGTTTCCTACTGTAACATTTCATCCACCAAAGACTTCAGCCTTACCTACTTCACCGAGGCAACAGTAGTCACAGACTAAAGCATATGCAGGAATCAGGTAACAAGTTTATGAGCATCCTGAACAAAATTATGCTCTTTTGTCCTTTGATTAAACACTTAAATTATGTTTCAATTTTGTCTTTCCTTCTTATCATGATTCAGCCAATGTTAAGGATGAGTTCCTTTCAGATTGCCATCTCTAACAATGGATACAATCACATTAGAACTAATTACTCTTTCTATAATCTCAAAAGGGTTGTTGGTAAGCTTCATGCAAGTGACTGACCTTCCAATACCCATTTGTTAATTTAATATATTTTATGGCATCTGGTGGAAGTCCTCGTTTAAGCGTGTCCTCTAACCAAATCCAGCATTTATCATAATATCTTCAAACCAAAAACTAAGTCTCAGTCTTTGCTGTTTGATACCTTGTCTGGGGTGACATGCCTACTTAACATCAACATGGAGGCTCTCATAACATCTCCCTCCTCATTAAACTGAGTTAAAGAGTCTAGAGCAAGCACACCTATCCACTCAATGCCCTTGCCTAGATAACCAGATAAAAAGGTGCATAACTCTCAACAAAATGATTTAAGTTCTAGGGAACCAGAGGCAAAAACCATTGTACTAAAAACAATGGTGTTCTGATCAACTTTCCCTTTAACTTCCCTTCTCTGCAAAGACTGCAATTTGAAGGAAGATAATCTAACCAAGCTGTGTGTGCTGATTAAACTATTTAGTCCATAAAGTCTTACGCCTTCACAAAAACTCTCTACAAAACCCTCTAGCAAGTACACCCGTGCATCATAGGATCAGTATCCACATAAAATTCGGCACATATTAGTGAACACCTTGTCAGCATTAGCTATGTCCTGGATTCGATGAGGAGGTACTCTCTGGGACTCCATGTCATGGAGCCATTTCACTGCTTCACATATAGTCCCCAGCTTGCAACGAATACCTAATCTGATACCGAATGGAATCCTGTCAAGGTAAATTCCTCACTCTAAAAAAGTATACTGACGTGTTCTAATGCTTTAGAAGGCACGCCCATCTTACAACACAATGGAGCAAGAGACAGAGGACCTGTTTTGATACACCATCTCCTCGTGAAGTTCTAATGCTCTTAAGACATTGTCACCTTTGCAGTGGCTTCGATGTGACACCAATAGCTGAATGCATCAGCAAGAGAACGAATACTGGAATCTCAAAAAGTTTCGAACGACCAGACTTGCCTGACATGCCAACGATATCGGAGTGAGTACAGGGGAGTATGGTGGAACCGGCGGTAGTCGAATCCCCCAGAGCGACATTTGGCTTCCGGAAGTCGCCAGAGGGAACACAGAACAAGGTTTCTCGTTCTCCTATGCAGTTTGTTGGATGACGGTTCCAATGGCGGCAGCTTCAGGAGGTGGCCCAGCGGAAGGCGGCTGCGGCAGCGGGGATCATTGAGGTTTACAGATCGAGAATGGAAACTTTGAGATTTACAGATCGAGACTTCGGGGGTCTTCGGAGGTGAGAAGATGAGAGAGGGTTTCGGCGTGCGCTAATGCAGTAGTTTAGTTCCTCTTGCAACGGCTGCGGGTGGCTAGCACACCTGCCATATTAAATTTAATATATATATATATATATATATATAATATTATTATCATCATAGGGAAAATTCCCTAGAAAGCTTTTTTTTTTTTTTTTTTTTTGGCAGATCAGTTTTTGAGTATTTTTCTTAATATGTGCTATATTTTGAGGTTTTTGGGCCACAAATATCTCCTTCAAACTTTCCAAGTGTTAGCAGCGTTTCAACTCTTTTGAGTGGTCACTCACTCCAAGTCAGTAGAATGTGTGTGCCATTCATAAAAATTTGAGTGACATAAGATAAGATAACTCATAAATTTTTAAATATATAAATTACAGAAACTTGGGTGATAAAACATAAGAAAACTCAAAATTCTTTAAATAGATAAAGTATAAAACATTATTGATTTAAATTTAGGTAGCATTAATTTACATCGCCTCCTTTTAGTGCTGTCTCAGCAACAGAGCAACTTCTATATATATATATATATATATATATATATATATATATATATATATATATATATATATATATATATTTGGAAGTGAAAGCTTAAAGTATTCCGGATACAAATCTGACCCAAAACACTTATTTAATACTTTGCATAAGATGAATAATCTTAAATCATTTCACTTTCATTATTCATTTATTTGTCTAGATTTAATGATTTTAATTTCTTTGTCTTAGTGGATGAAACTCCCAACAAACTTTAGGTAGGATTATGAAGAATCTACTTAATAAGCCAAAGAATTGGTAATTAGACGTGGAATTGATGATATCTCTATGATTGGAATGATCAAATATTTTAGATAGGAACTTTCTTTCATTGAATTTATTTTTAATATCTAAATAGTCTATTATTGAGATCTGATCTTCGAAATTAGGAGTGATGATAAGATATAAATTCTGCATAATTAGTCACACCATAAGGTAGTAGCAATCTTAGAGATAGCAATAGATGTGCCAAGATTGGTCATGTCAAAAATTTATGAGTTATCATTTGTACACTCATTTATCCGATTAATCTTTGGAACTTGAATCTTAAATGTTATTTTATGCTCAGGTAGAAGTTCCTAATATATCTTTGAAATAATTTATATGAGAAAAATGCATATTAACCTTTAAATAATGGACCATCCAATTCATTCAGGTTTTTCCTCCGACACGCACGCATTGCACACAAACTGCTCATCATCTTTCATAGCATTAATCATCATCATCTTATCTATCTACTTAGTAGCAGTTGCAATTTGAATATATATATATATATATATATATATATATACACACAAATCCACAAATGGCTGCAGCTGTAACTAGTTTGGGTAGTATATGTTGTTGCTTGCATAAATTATACGAACATTGGTGTGAGATAAAGGAGAGAGTGCTCAAGCTGTAGTTGATTTGCCGTGGTATAAGTATGAAAGGTGATTGCTGTATGGGTAATCCTATTGGCATTAATTAATTTTATAGTGCCTTCAAAGTTTGATTGTTGTAAGATGTTTACATGTTGTCTTGGTAAGTAAATATTCAATTTGTGGCTCTTGTAGTAATTAATCTTGAACTGACATTATGGTTAGTACCGACTCATACCACCTAGTATGGGTGGTATATATTGATGGAATAAGTGATAGATACACCAATCGTCCTCTATAAGACAGTGTCATAATCTGATCTCATATCTAATGATACACTGTCAGTATTGATGGTTGTTTGGGAGAAATTTGGTGCTTGCCTAGTAAATGTGTTCCGCCTCCGTATCTGTTGAGCAAGCACTGCTGGTTCAGGCCCGTGTGCGCTAGCTCACCCGCGATCTTCTCGGTACAGAGTTGGAGCTCGGCTGGATGGGTGGTATCTCAGGGTTCGGCTCGGGAAGTCGGCTGCTGGAATGGTGGAGCTCGAGTCGGGAGGAAGTATTCCAGCTCAGGTCGGTCGTTGACTCCTGCAAGAAGGCCGGGTCGGGTAGGTTCCCGACGTGACCCCTCCAACGATCAAGTTAGTTCGGTGGCTCGTTTTTTGATCCCCCTGCCCCGTAGAGGTGCATGAGCTTATATAGTGGGTGTTGTAGATCATCTGTACCTGGTAACCTGGCTGCCCTTGTGCCTTACCATACCGTCGTACACCTCCATCATGCCCGTCGTCCTTGCGGTGAGGCATGCGTCCACAGGTAAGGGTATCGACCTTACCTGTGTCAAGTCGGTCGTACGACAGTTAGGGATTCGGTTTTACCTGTGTCAGGTCGGTCGCACGACCACTGGCGCCCCCATACCTGCGTCCGACTAGCTTCCCGCGTCAGATCGGCCACGTCGGCAGGCCAGTTGTCCGAGAAAGCGATGATGTGGCGGCCAGGTCATCATGTGTCATATCATTCTCCCCCCCCGGGAAGACCTTCTCGAGGTGCCCAACGAGGGTGGTGAAGATGAGGTCTTGTGCTTAGCTGCTGATTCGAGGTGGCTCTGAACTAGTCCCGAGTGGGAGCTGAGGGACTTGAATGGTGCGGGGGCCGATTCGACCAAGTAAGAGCTTGGTAATTTGAATGACGCAAGAGCTGATTCGACCGAGCATGAGCCCGGGAATTGGAATGACGTGGGAGCTGATCCGACCAAGCAAGGGCTCGGGAATTTGAATGTCGCAAGAGCTGATCCGACCGAGCAGGAGCTCGGGAATTGGGATAGCACCAGAGCTGATATGACCGAGCATGGGCTCGGGAATTGGAATGGCGTAGGAGCTGATCCGACCAAGCAAGGGCTCGGGATTTTGAATGTCGCAAGGGCTGATCCGACCGAGCAGGAGCTCGGGAATTTGAACTTAGGCTTTTGCCAAGTGGGTGAACTCGGGCGCAAATATGGGGATTTGGCCGAGAGGGTGAACTCGAGCGCAAACCCGAGGATTGGGCCGAATGGGTGAACTCGGGCGCAAATCTGGGGATTTGGCCGAGAGGGTGAACTCGGGCGCAAATCCGGGGATTTGGCCGAGAGGGTGAACTCGGGTGCAAATCCGGGGATTTGGCCGAGAAGGTAAACTCGGGCGCAAGTCCGGGGATTTGGCCGAGAGGGTGAACTCGGGCGCAAATACGGGGATTTGGCCGAAAGGGTAAACTCGGGCGCAAGTCCGGGGATTTGGCCGAGAGGGTGAACTCGGGCGTAAATCTGGGGATTTGGCCGAGAGGGTGAGCTCGGGTGCCCTCGCCCTTATCTTATGAACCCTATCTTTTATTTATTTATTTATTATCACTGTTATGTTTTATATATATATATATATATATATATATATATATATAATAAATATATATATATATATATATATATATAATAAATATATATATATTGTCCTCTGCTTAGGGTTTCGGTCGGAGTAATGGTGCATTTAATGCGCTGGGTGGCTTTTGCGGTGGTGGCTTTTGCGGGATCACACCGTCTTGCCTCGGGAAGCTGAAACGACTCCCCTGGGCGCTATAAGTTTGATGTGGCTGGGCTGAGACCTCACTTGTTCATTGGGCCCCCTCCTTGTTTCTATCTCGGACCTTCCTAGCCACCCATCGCCCCTTTAGTCGGTAGCCCTTTTTGAACAGGTCGGGATGACCTTCTCGGACTCCTCGAGTAGTGTCAGGGTCGTTTCTCCCCCGGGGTCGGGGAGACAAGTCGGTGTGATCCCGAGGTCGGTTCCTCGGGAGCGTCTTCTGGGCCCCCGTCGCCCGTCGACGCGTGGGTTCTGAGGGATCTGGAGGTCATGATGTCAGATCATGACTTTGACACGACGGTGATCGAGGGGTCACTTGCCGCGATTAGGGAGCGGTATAGCATCCCGGTTAAATACGGGCTGCATGTTCCGCAGCCCGGGCAGCGCCCTTATAGCTTGGACGCTCTCGGCGTGTGCATCTCGGTGGATGCTTTCAAGGCCGGTCTCTGGTTTCCTCTGCACCCACTCATCGAGGAATGCTTGAGGTGGTGGACGATCTCTCTCAGCCAGGTAGCGCCCAACTCGTGGCGCTACCTTGTCGTCTTCTTGGGCGAGCGCCGAGGGGCCGGGATTATCCCGACTCGGGACTTGTTCATGGCGTGCTTTCGCCTTTGCACGAGTTGGGGTGGTTACTACCTCACCGCCCGGGTCAGTTTTCGAGTCAGCGGGGCACCTTCCAGTAACAAAGGTTGGAAGTCCCGCTACCTTTATGTTAGTGGTCCGGTTTGGGGGTTTAGGCTCGACTGGTCGGCTCACCCGATCGGTAACGCCCCCCCGTACTTATCCGAGGAGGAGACCGTCCTGGTTGGCAGACTGAAGGGGATTCTTTCCTCTTCGCGTGCGATCAAGGAGATGGCCGAGCTTTGCATAATTGTGTATTAACTGATAATGGCGATGACACCAAGGAGTTAATGATCCTGTCTACATAATTTGAGAGTGGTGCATTAACCGAGAAGCAGTATTTTACACATACCACCTGAGATTCAGATCATGAAACTCGATAAGGTATTGGTCAAGTTTATGCTGGTTACAGGTGCCCTGCAAGCCAATCACGTGAGTGATGGCACGTGTGACACGTTGTGTGATCTTTTTGCTTATGATTAATATTGATATATTCTCACATTATATTATTTGTTACATATATATTGTGATGTCCTTAGTTCTGTGCAATGGGAATCGGATCGTGATAAGATCACGATAATGAGATCGATTCACCTTTAAACACAGATCCTAAATAATCTCGGTCATAGGTTACTCAAGAGGGACATTGAGATAATCGGATAGATTGGAGTACTATATACCCGTCTATATGATGGAGGCGATTGGTCTCATAGCCACTTGTGTGGAGACACTAAGGATATAGTACAGATGTTCATTAGAGAATGAGTTTACTGATTGATCTGTTTATGAAATAATGTATGGTTAATGATATTTAATATCAGACAGTGATTTCATAATCTCAGTTGTGTATCTGACCCTTAGACTTGAGACACCAATGATGCATTGTATAAGTACTCTTTTTCTTTACACCAGACTTACAGGTTTGAAAAGCTCCAGATCTGGTACAACTGGTTATCGGGATTGGTAGCTAACCTTACGAATGCAATTGAGTGTCAATAGAGGATCATCCACTCTTGGTATCACGAGAGGAATATCTCATATGTGCTTGCTCAGACAAATCCCTAGCCAGGGTAATTCGGGTTGAGAGAGAATGAGTTCTTCGGTAGAATCCGATTAGAGCAAGACAAACTGATTTTGTATGTAACCTGATAGTACCATGTCCAATATATGGTCTCTAGGATATTATTTGGATGAGGGATTATAGATATATGGTAACTGTAGACAGACATGTCTGATTGATTTGTTCCCTCCTGTACTGTTTGGGGACTATGACGTAGTAGCCTAGTACGTCCATAGTCGATGAGTCGAGTGAATTATTATAGAGATAATAATTCACTATATCGGAAGGAGTTCTGATGGGACAAACTGATTCCGTATGTGACCTGACAGTACTATATCCAATATACGGTCTCTAGGATATTATTTGGATGAGCGATTATAGATACATGGTAACTGTAAACAGACAAGTCCGATGGATTTGATCCCTCCTGTACCGTTTGGGGACTATGGCGTAGTAGCATAGTACGTCCATAGTCGATGAGTCGAGTAAATTATTATAGGGATAATAATTCACTATATCGGAAGGGGTTCTGATGGGAGTGACTCATGACCAGCTCGGTATCGAGCCTAGAGGGTCACACACATATGGTGGATGTTTCGACGAATAGAAGATTGAATGAAGATCCAATTAGGCTCTATTCTCTTTAAATGAGACCATATACTGATGGGCTCTTTGATTAAGGCCCAATTAGAGGCCGAAGGAGATTATTGGAGAGAGATCCAATAATGCAAGATTAGTGGGTAATTGGATGGAGATCCAATACCCACTAAGGTAGGAGCCCTAGGGTTTTTGGTAGCTCTCTATAAATAGGAGGGGAGACTCATGATTGATAGGCTGCAGCTTTAGCCACCACCTCCTATTCTCCTCCCTCCCTTGAGCAAGAGTTGCGAGATCAGATTGGAGGAGTTTCGCTACAGAGATCCATCGTGTGGATACTGCTAGAGAGGAGGACGCTTGACCTCCTTCATCTTCTCCATCCAGATATGGAATACAGGGAGATACAATCTCCTTAGGTAAAATCAATCTCTCTCACATCGTAGCTTTATCAGTTTTTGTGTTTTTCTTGCGACCCCAATCTTTTACACGACGATTTGATCTACGTGGGAAATCGATTTTTGTTTTGATTTCTACTGCGCATGTGATGAACCCGCTGTAGGTTTTCCAACAGTTTATACATGGAAGGGAAAGGAGAAGACAATAGATGATTTTGAGTAAATACAATAAAGCATATACGACGTAGACACAATACGAAGCTTATCATATTCACAACTGTCGTATCATGGAGAATCGTATGGTCGACAACAGTATAATGATAGTTGGTGATACTTCTCCGAGCAATAGTATAGTGATCAATCTTATGATACAAAACCATAGATCAATGGCAAAAATAAAAGTTTTGATATTCTTCATGCTTCGTACCAATACATGCCACAATCGTATTTGTCTCAAGAGCTGCCTCGGACACGTGTGGTTCACGATTATCAAATTACGACCATCACTACATTGATACACCAATAACATACAATGTATCAATATACTACGGCATAAGATCAATTTCAAAAGTGGATCCGACAAATATATCAAATTGATATACAAATACGTAGGATCGAGGAACCTGATCCATCGCTCATAGAGTCCCATCGTTCTTTGTGGTGGTAGAACCAAGTATATTTATCAATCGATTGTTTAATTAATTTGAATCTTAAGATTTAAGTTGTTTAAAATAATCTAATAATTTAAATTATTATTATTTAGATAATTCAATATTAACGTAAGGATGCATCTAAATGTACCACAACGTTATTTCTCAAAGCCCAAAAAAGATGTCACTATTCTTCCTTAATTTAGATTACGATTAAATTTATATTTATTTTCAACTAAAAATCTTAATTTTACTTATGTTTTAATTTTTAATTTTTTTGAAACTATTTTTGATATTTTTTTGGATGTACGATCGATATGCGCTAAATTATCGATACATTCAGTGTGGACCAAAATTCATCATGACATATTTACATTTTCGAATTGATGTACCCTTTTGTGAATTAGATTTCATCATGTCCATATCTTTGCATTTTTTTTCCTTTTATAAAAAAGTGGGACAATGATTGTAATACCCAAATCAATTTCAAATCAAGAATTTGAATTGATAAATAAATTGTTATTGAACTGCTTATGATAAGACTACAGACACATCACAATCAAGTTAAAAGTATTGATATTAGTTTAGACTTTTTAAGTATTTTAGAGTAGTGATTTCACTTTATCAAAATAACGGGACAACTGACACCAACTATAAGCACATAGAGGATTAGATAAACCTGTTATGATTAACTTGGATTTTGGATCAATTACTTAGTCAAGTTTAATCTATTAAATTAATGGGTATAAGTGTATCTATCATAAATTTCAAGCTCCCCTGAGACTAGTGAACACCGAACCCTAAATCTATGCAAACAAATATGGTAAGCTTGGGAACAATGATGGCTGCATCATATAATTTAGTTATATATCCTTTGCTTGGTACTGTAACTGTTATATTCCAACACTCCTAAACCTGGAACCCAGTAGACACAAAGAACTAGAGATCACCTTATGCCTCAGATCTTATATGCAAAAATAAAATGTTTGATTTGAGTCATATGCTGATTCTTTTGCTTCCTTTCATCTGGAGAAATATATAGTTTGAATACAGTCAGTCACCCAATTAAGCTGATGGAACTCAACCAAGGACCCCTTTCCTCAATACACTGACCAGATAAGAGCAAAATTATGACCAAAAAGATCCAATAGCATTAAATTTCAATTAGATTAAAGAAATCTCATCGGATAAATGAAGAGTCAGTCATATAAAAACCTACAGAGGATTTATATGAGAAAATGTCATCTTTATTAAGAATACATCTGCCAATAAACCAAGATAAGCTCCTTCATGCAACCAGAATGATGCATGGAGCAGCACATTAGTCATACCATCATTCATTTATTCGGTGCAGAATTCACAAGCATGTGAAATTTAGGCAATCCCCAAAACCTTTTTGATATCCTTCTGCAAAGGGATCCAAAATAAAACATCAGATGGCATTATCTGCGTTGTCAAGAACATTGAACATAATTTCACAAGGACATTTGGGATGAGGTGTGGTAGCTTTGGGTTCATCTACCTCGATGCTAAGCGGGGACGTGGTTGGGGCATAGCGATCAATGACGTGTCCATCCTTGTCCACCAAGAACTTGGTGAAGTTCCACTTGATGCCATCCCCCAAAAGGCCACCTTTGCTGGACTTCAAGAACTTGTACACGGGTGCAGCATTTGAACCATTCACATCAACCTGAAGGGGACAACTAACTTTAATATCCCAGGCTGAAAAACCGAAACAGCAATGTTTACCATATTTTTGGGCATACAGCTAAAAAAAATCAACGCTATTACCTTCAAGCAGTCAAGCTACCTAGTCATTGTTTCTTAAATGCAATAAGCAAAAATAAAACAACTATAGAGGAACAAAGTAGCTCAAGCATGGTCTAGCTGAGAAACACCTCTCTCTAAAAGATTCTAAAAGGGATGAGCCTAGTAACTAAGGAATTGAAGTCCATGATACAACTAACCTTGTCAAATATCGGGTATTCAGCTTTGAATCGAGTGCAAGCAAACTCGACAATCTCCTCATTGTTTCCTGGTTCTTGTCCCGCAAATTGATTGCATGGAAATGCCAGAATCTCAAAATCTGCATCATGAAAGCAAGGTAAAGAAATAAATTCAAGCAGAATGAAACTTGATTGTGTGAGAGCATAATTTGTTGATACTCTTAATTCTAACAATAAATACCATACATGGATATGTTAATATTTGCCAGCCAGCCCTAAATAGTTAGGACATTACGACGATGTTCTTATTGAATGAATATGTTAATATTTGAGAGCTCTGAGCACATAACCAAATAATCTAGGCCCCTCAAGTTTTCTTTCATATGCTTTTCTCCCCTGTACAATAATGTGTGCAGTTACCTTGGTTTTTGAATGCAAAATTAAACTAAAGCATCTTAGTATTAAGCAATGTCTATTTTTTGACACAAAAGGTAACTTTGAGTGCCTCCCTCTTGATTTACTTGACGTAAGCTTCAGTAACTACTAAATGAGAAAAGCCTCAAGGAGCAAAACTTGAATGAGTAATGACAGGTTGCCCAACCAAATCAACAAGACATCTCTATCTCATAGCTACAAAATGATGTAGAATGTATCGTAGAGACCTTTCGTGGTCTCAAGATTTACAAAATTTTAAATGGCATTCGGAAAGCTAAGTTTGTAAAGAACTTCACAAGACACAGAACTTTATGAAAGACTAGGATCAGCTTGATTCTTGGTTGGTAGCTAACAATAACCTTAATTTTCAGTCCCAATGCCTGTTCTGTCATGTGTTAACAGCAAATTGTTCAAGAACATGGGTTATGGTACGATTAATTAGCCTAAAACAATTTTACACACTAACATCCATGATCCATTTATAGACGCTGATTAATGAAAGAAATGTTTCTTCATCATCAAACTAACAGTTTGTGTGCCAACAAGAAAGGAAAACTAGTTCTCTATAAATATCAGTTCATGTATTCTTTTCTTATGTTTGATATTTGACTCTCTTTGTTTTTGTTAAATGAAACTTTGCAGCAAAAGCAATACTTTGTGCACGATCAATTAATCCGTGATGGCCTTTCAGTTGATACCATAACAGTGTCCAAGTTGCTGCATAATATTTAACAAGTATCCTACCCTTACAACAACCTACTGAAAGCCAATGGTAAACCGAAGTGCACAGTAGATAACAGCTAATTGTCTTGATGGGAAAAATTTTGCCAGCCAAGGTGAGAAGCACATACCATTGTTCTTGTACTTCTCGTACAGCTGACTCAGCTCAGTGTAGTTCGAATTAGTCAACCCACTACCACAAATATAAGTAACAGATTTAATTTAGATGATAAACAGAGGCAGCAAAAGTACTAAAACATTTTAATCCTCAATTACAACAAAATAAGACAATTATATGACCTTGTAAGATATATTTCAACCAATCTGTTACTCAAAGACAAAAAGCAATCTAAATAGAACTACAGGTACCATTGTGATGCAACGTTGACAATCAGCAATGCCTTCCCCTTGTAAGTGCTAAGATCCACATCATTTTCCCTGGCATCCTGCAATGGAAGTGATACAACACATTGTCTACATCAGATTACACAACCACAAAAAACCGGGAGACAAAACACTTGTTTCCACAAATAACAAAACTTGTTAGAAGTTACAACTCGAAACATTAAGATATCAGTAGATTCAACACCATGACAGTTGTCCTATCTAGGCGCTAATGAGTAAAAACAGTATGAATTCCACAACTTGACACAAAGAAAAAGGATTCATTCAAGATTGATGCAAGAAAATACACTTCCTCTGGTTCACAAAATTATCCAGAATAAGAAGAAAAAAAATTCTCATAAGGTTTCCAAATTACGAGACCATAAAAAACCATCACAAGTTGCGTACCATCACAAAAAGGTCAGAAGTGTTTCGAGAATCGACCAATGACCCATCCCTGGAACCCTAACCCAATCGCACACGACAAATTCCACTGACATTCCCCGAGAAAACAAGACAGAAGCACCGAAAATCTATAACTACAGAAGAGTAGGACATTAAAATTACGTAATATTGTCGACTCAAGTCGACAGATCCAAACAAATAATTTGTTGTCAAAATCCCATTTTTCGAAAAATCCGCCAAATAACACAACACTCGATCCAAAGAGTTTGATCCTTAAAAAGGGACCATCCCTAAAACACACGAGGAAAAAGGGAAGCGGGCAAATGATGCCGAGAATAAGAGAAGTTTCCGTAGACAAACCTTGACGGTGAAGTCATGGATGGATGCGGTGGCCTTGGAGGAAGCCATATCAGACGCGGACCAGGAGATCTATCGAGGGCGCACAGGCTGCGACGGAGGACAAATCAAGGCAGAGGCGGAGGAACAGGGTGTGTATGTAGATCGAGGTCAACGAAGGAGTGCCGTTTGGGTTTTATTTATAGCAACAACGGGAAAAAGGAGGAACATTAAACAACAGCGGAACCCATGTGAGCTCCTACGCCTTCCACGTCATCAATATGAACACGCCCACGTTGCACCGACTCTGCTCGGTTGTCATTTGACCAACGTTGCTCGTTCACACGACGAGAGTAAAACAAAGATCGATTTCATGATATAAAAAAAAATTATATTTTAATTAGCCTCTAGTTTTTTAAATACTAATTTTATTCGTCATTTTTGTCGCACTCATCGGACTCACCCTTTACCTCTGCGAACCCAAGTTAACTCTCACCGTAACCGCTCCGGTGAGAGTTATAGCAGTCAATGAGCTATAACATAAAAACACCACCAATGACGAAGGCAAAGATAACCCAGCTACAGCAACAGATACTCCTGCAACATAAAAGCAGCACCAAGGAAGAAACAGCTTCGAAGGCTATGACAAGCAACATACCAACCCCAACCCCCACCACCACCACCGGAGAGGCCATCCGAATCGATGCTGCTCCTGCTCTAGAGCAAGCTGTCCGTCCTCGCCGGCAAACGACGGAAGAAGTTGACGGGCACAGATGGCAACTTGTGCCTGAACCTTGGGTGCCTCATCAAGTAGAACCCCGCGGCAGCTGCCACCACTTGAAACGGCGTCACGTACAGCACCATCGCTGCACACAGGCAGAAGACCAGGAACATCGCCGTGGCCCGGGGATCCCTCCATGTTAGCAGCAAATGCAGCCTCTCACCCTGAGTCGCGATGTCGCCCACCACCGTCTGTATCCTCCCGGCCACACTCCTCAGCCGGTCGTACCTCATCCGCACGATCTCCGGGTTCCGAGAGGTTGGGTATGTGTCGAACTCCTCGTCGAGCTCATCGGGATCCACTGCCTCCACGGAAGAGATCTTGGTGTTCATGTGGGGGGGGTAGCGGGGGCGGAACCGGTAATTCCAGATACCTATAAGAAACATGTACAGGAAAATGGTCGGAAGTATCAGCTCAGGGAAGCTGACGAGCATGATGAACAGGATGTGCACCAAAACGGTGGTGACGGGGTTCTTCCACGAGCACACACCGCCGAACCATTTCCCCACCGCGAACAGGCCCGAGAAGACGGACATGAGCCGGAAGAAGTTCGCCTTGCTTCTGCGCATGCTCCAAAGGTGAGAATGGGCGTCTGACATGTACTCCACGACCTCCTTCCGCAGCGGTGGCTCCATTCGGCTCAGCCGAGCGGCCACGATCTGCACAGCTTGGTGGCGGAGCATCTCTTGCTGGATTATGGGCAACGGGCGGATGTAGTGCATCTTGGGGAGGAGCGGTTTCGAGTAGATGTACATGGTGTTGACCATCGACGTCACCGAGAACCGAATCGCAAGGTGGAGCTCCCCCATCTTCTTGACGCCCGAGTTGTGGAGCACCAGCAGCGGGTAGGTGTTGGTGTAGATGCGCCCGGTTTGGAGCGTGGAGAGACGGATTCTGACCTTTCCAATCTTCACGTCCTTGCTGCTGCTGCTGCCGCCGCCGGAGCTGGAATCTTTCTCGCTGAGCTGGCAATTGTCGAAGACGCCGACGGTGAGGACGGTGGCGTGGTCGTAAACGTCCCAGGTGTACTGCTCATTGAACCTGGGGCTCATGTTGTCGACGATGGTGCGAGTTCTCACCCACTTGTGCCCATACTTGGCGACGCAGTAGGAGTCGCAGGTGCCCTTCCCTTCCCTCGTCTTCATCGGGTGGAGGCCGGTCGCGTTCAGGACGCCGAGCTCGAGCAGCCCGATCGGAGGCTTCCACAGCTGCTTCGCCGTGGGCCGCAGGTCGCTGCTGTACTGGGTGGACTCGTCCAGCACATGGTATCCTCCGTCGAGGCAGATGCGGACGTGGATCTTGCTGGAGAACTTGTCCTCCTTCAGCTGGTCCACGTCCACCGCCACCGGCCTCTTCAGGTTGCACCACTTGGAGCGGATGATCCGGTCGTCGGCGCGCTTTTCCACGGCCGCCAGAGGTATGTGGACGCGGCCGATCTCCTCCTCCTTGTTGTGCGCGACGCGATCTTCCACGGACAGGATCAGGTCCTCCTCGAAAGGCTCTGCGGCCACGAACATGAACTCTTCGTTCCACAGGAAGTTGGGCGTCCGGGACTGGGTCGCCTTCGTCTTCATCAGCTGGCCTCCGATCCGAGCTTTGCAGAGCACGTCCGGGAACCGTTTCTTGTCGGAAACAAAGATGTCGTGGGCCTCGATGACGTTGACTCGGACGTACCACAGCCTGGGCGCATGGTACACCTTCGCGCGTATGTAGTTGCTCAGGGTGTGGGCGTCGGCGGCGGGAACGGCGTCGGAGTGCGTGGCGTAGGCGAAGGACTCATCAGCTTGGGTTCCGTACCACACCGCCAGCATCAGCTCGCCTTTAATCTTCTCCCCCTTCTTGTCCTCGAGACGATACCACTCGGGAGCCAGGGGGCTGTCGGGGGGGACTCGCGTCGGGACCTCGTTCAGATCCAAGCGCAGGAGGCCCACGAAGTCATCCTTGACGAGGTCCTTGTCCTTGAGCACCACCTCCATGACGGAAGCTTGGACTCGTTCCCTGGCGAACGCGAACACTTGGTTCCACTCCGGGCTCTGGTTCTTCTCGAAATGCCTCGTGGTTCCCTTGTAGTTGCCGAGTCTCACCTCCACGTACGGGTCGAGGCTGCCGGTGATGTCCTTGGCCGGCAGCTCACGCGCCTTCACCACCCGCACGAAGAGGTACTCCATCTTCTCCACCAGGTCGAAGGCGCCCGCCCTTTCCCCGGGTATCATCCGGCCGCCGATGATCCGTCCGCCGCCCAGGGAAGGGCTGGTTTCTTTGAGCTGGAAGTCCACCGGCTGCTGAGAGGACGAGGACGAGAACATCCTCACGACTCGAGGCGGCTCGGATTTCATCTCGTCCGTCGCGTACCTCACCGACTGATCGACGGCTGGAACTGCTGCAGAGTAGTAGTACGGCTGCTGCTGCTGCTGCTGCTGCTGGTCTCTGGGGAGGTGGTGGAAGGTCCGAAGTGGCTCGGGTCTGCTCTCCTGGAAAGGGTTCAGGCTGGAACCGGTGACCTCAGCCTGAGGTTGCTGAGCATGGGTCGAAGCAGGGCTGCTGAGGATGGGGTCGAAAGCTGGCTGAGGAACGGAGGACCTTATGGAAGGGTCATCGGTGAGGAACACCTTGAGCCCGAGTTCTCCTTTAACGCGTGAGAAGATCCCACGCTTCTCCAATGGATAGTGCAAGTCCACCGCGTCGGAGTAGGGGACGAAGGAGGTTCCTGCAAGCCGCACCTTCCCGATGAAGGACTTGGAGTTGGCCGCCCTGTTATAGTGGTAGACGTAGGCTTCGAGGGGGCGGTCCGAGAGGGAGGAAGGATCAGAGACGTTGAAGTAGAAGCTCTCATTCCAGACGGGGTTGACGTCCTTCTCCTTGATGGTGGTTCGGAATCTTTGGCCATCGAAATGGAGTTCGACATAAGCACTGACAGAGCCTTGACCATCCTTGCTAATGAGGTCATGAGCACTGAGGACTTCAACCCCCAGCTTCAGATTGCTCATGTCGATAAGACTCCTGTAGTTGGTGGAGGGGGAGACGAGGGATCAGAACTGATCAACTACCGAGGCCAAAACCTGCGTGGTAAAAGCAAGCGATTGGTGAACTGCTCATGTACAAGCACAAGAATTAGGCTCTAATAACAACAAATGGTGAAGAGAAAGCCCATGGTGCATGCATGTAGAAACCGTATAACGAGATAAAAACCACATACGATGTCAAGGCCAAGGCCAGTTCAGATGAGAAGGAGGCACTGATGATAGAATTCAAAACCGAAAAGATCGAACAACAACGGAGTCACCTCAACATGCAGAGTAATCCAAGGTTCAGCAGAATTCATTTTTTTTTTTCCTTTTTCTTATTGACCAAACAGTCATGGTTCAGTCTGCAGATGTTCATCGCATAAAGCTCTGCCCTACCAGTGGTGGTACAAAGGCTGCAGAGACAAAATTCTCACAGATTTCTACCAAGGACAGTCATGGTTCAGTCTGAAGCTTGGTTGTTTGCTTTTGGGTTTTCTTGATTTATATGCATGAAAGCATTCCAAGTAAAATGGATTTAAAAAAAAAAAAAAACAGAGTTACATACATATATATATACCTTGGTTCTCACCGACAAACATGTATTCCGATAATTAGGAGACTTTGTAAAAGAATGAAGAGTAGCAAAGGAAAAACTGAAGCAAAACCTGGTATCGTCAAGAGAGTGCACAAGTTGATGCTGAAACCAAACTGTGGGTTTTAGATGCCTCCATAGATCCGATCGACAGTGATTAAATGTTAAGCTGTGGGCATATCAATATCCTCAAAGGTGAAGATTGGCAACATAAAATGGACCAGTTATCTAAAATCAATACGATGGTTGTGTCTCAGTTACAAAAGGTACAGAGAGGAGATCATGAGTCTCCATCGGATGAGGCTTTTTGAACACACAGATGATCTTAATTAATCTGTAAATAATAAACCTCGTACATACATACATTTAGCTACCATCAACAAGTTTTAGAAATTTGACCAACGAACAACCTTTCTGATATAAAAACATGGTGTCATTTCCTAAGGATACCATCAGAAGCTTTTAACATGTTTCAAGATTCACATTTGTAGTGTGATATACCCACTACAAATGCAAAGCATGAGAAACGAACGGAAGTGATAGAAGCAACTATACCATGAATTTGTGATGTCAAAAGCAAGCTTATAACAAAGTCACTTATTATAAGTTCGTTCTTCTTACCACTTATAATGATTCTGTTACTAATGTGTGTGATGACAGTCTTACAGTCCATCATCTTTATTTATGTGTAATTTAGCACTAAGAACATGTTTATTATGAAGTTGCAGTTTCCCTTGGACAATAAAACCCTAGTACTAAACTAACAAAACTGTACATGGATGTGTACCGAGTGATTCTTCATTTAAACATTACAAAAAAAAAAATGGAATTCCAAAGTACACATCAAATTGCAAAGGAAATTAGTTAAATGGACTGCCTCATTCAACTGGATTTATTCTGGCTTAAACAGTGTGGTTAGTATAGATTCGATAACAAACATTACTCCGATTAGTTAGTTACTCTTTGTCTCATATTCATTCTATATGACTTGAAAGGTTTGGGTGACTGTGATCTGCAAATGAGTTGAAAATATGTCTTCCAAATGCATTCCTATGATGTCGAAGACCGATTAGAAAAGCAACAAGAATCTGAAAGACTGGAATTTTCCACCAGTTTCATATGATTCATTCACTGGAACTATATGATGGACTCTGTTCCTACCCAAGGAAGAAGCAGAAGAACTAAGAAATGAGAACACAAGTCCACAAAATGAATTTAAACCTCAGGACTAGAACCACACAGGTTATATTGTAACTCGAATCATTCTTCTTATCCTCTCTAAAATTTTCAAACTGCGGTACTGAAATCACAGCCAATTTCTTGCAATTAGATGTCAGAGAAGAACAGGAACATCCTTGATCATCTTCTTGTCTACTTTTCAGTTAAGAAAAAAAACCTAATTTATTCTTACCTTCAAATCTTGACATAACTTGATGGAGATGCCATGCCATCATCATGTAATTGCTCCATGCTACAATGGAACTAATCCTCATGCTATATGTTCACTTATCAGCATGGAATGTACCTATATAACTGATATTTTAGGTTAGGTTTTCCTGGCTAAGTACTTTGAAATCAGAAAGTCTTTCTTCCTTACAGCTCAGCTTGATTCCTGCAATCACAAATGTCCACAACTAAGAACACACAAATTATTATTATTATTATTATTATTTTTTGTCCTCCTTTTCAATCAGCATCTTAACCTAACTGGTATCATCAACTGGTGAGAAAAATATTGGTTCATTTATCCAACCTGGTTACTCGAGTCATCCATCCTCTACTATATGTTGGTGCTGCAGGGGAACACAGTGGCAATGGAAAGATAAATCTTTTGGTCCAGAACCTAAACCAACCAGAAGAAGACAACTTGGAACAAGGCTGGTGTTCAACCAGCGCCAAGGAGGTCGAAATTGTTCAATATGTCGGTATTATTAAGTTCAGAAACCATTAAGTCTTTGGTCACCGGTGTTCGCATCTTTCAACTGCTCATCTCAATTATTTTGCTCAATCATTTTCTCTAACTTTACAAGATTTCAACTGCTCATCAAGATTCGCATGGTCAATCATTTTCTGTGTCTCCCTCCATCAGCATCGATTCATGGTAGAAGATGCGATCTCCAGAGACACAAATATGTAAGCTAGAAAAGGTAAACCTAATCCAGAACGAAGTCCACCGCCATCTGGATAACATATTAACTCCATTGGAATCCAGCACCAGTTTCCATTGGTTAATTCCATTTGGTTAAGCATGAGAAGTAAGCTTCTAATCCATTTGGTTAATTCCATGTATGACCTCTCTAAACAAACAAATTTCAAATAAGGAGGAAACAAAAGAAAGCAAAGAACAGCAAAACTGAGATTGGATTCAGAAGAAGAAAAAGCAGTCGAGAGAGAGAGAGAGAGAAAGAAGGCTTCACCGGCGGATCCAAAACTGCTCCACTCCGCTCCTCTGAAAAAGCTTCAAGTTCTCGAGTCGACCGCAGCCCCTCCGAGAAGAGATGAAGTGGGTTGGGTTGGCTTCTTGGAAGGAGATGGGTTGCAGCCTGGAAATAGGATGACGGGGAATCGTTGCTTTCGCCATCGCAACGACAAACACATCCCTCTCAATCTTTCTTTCCTCCCTCCCTCCCTTTTTTTTTTTTTGCTTCTGCCGAGACTCTTTTAAGTATTTATTAATCACCTTCGATAAGTATTACATTAAATTCCGTACAGACCACTCTTACAACAAATACAAAATGTATCAATATATATATATATATATATAGATAATATTTGAGGCTGTGGACGAAAGGTAACGATTAGATAGTGCCGTCCACTCGATTAACTAACAATAAACATGAGAAGAACTCTACTACTTGCTGCCCACCACAGAGAATTTGACCAGTTCAATTGTTTCTAAATTATTATTATTATTATTATTATTTTGTGCTGTTAGATGATTTGTTTCCATAGGTACGTGAGGAATTCTAAGAAGACCTCAATCAACCTGTACTGTCGTCACCCCGACGATGGGTGATGAGTGGTGGAAGATTTTAACTTGTAAGGCAATCCCAATGCGTTGACCAGCTCTCGGCTGCCACCCAAGTCTTCGTTCGTGCTTTCGGTCGGGGGCCCACGCCGTGGGATCCATTGGTGACTCTTTTTTTTTTTTTTTGGTTCCCCTTTAGATACGACGTGACAAGATGGAGAAGTTGGACGTAGCAACGAAAGCGTCGTCGCACCTACCGACCGACACGTGTCTCACGGCACAACATTTATACGATCGAGCGAGTAGATAATTCTTTTTTTTTATAAAAAAAATGGATTTATGTCGTCGTAATTAATTATGCTTTTATAAATCATAATTATTCTTTATTTATTTATTATTATCCGTGGACTGAGTGATGTGCGGAACTGTAGCATCCGACGCCGCTACTACTAATTAAATGCTTCATTTAAAGCACTATAGTACGATGTGGATCGACACGTTCCAGTCTTGTTCTGCTGCTAACTAACTGTTCATGTGTTTGACCTCAAGCTTTTGGGCATCACTGCGAAACCGACCATTTCTAGAAAAAATCCCCAAAATGCTCCAGAAAATATATGAGCCGTTTTATGCAAATTACCAAATAATCCATCATCTCATTCAGAGGTATAATACCAATCAATATAAATATATTTTTATTGTATCTTTGCTGAAGTAAAATCTTTCTAGTATCAAGATAAACTCGTTACACAAATATTCACATATTTAATGTTATGTTTACATTAATTTTTTGGTATACTTTATGTTAAAAGCGTCAAATAATAGGGTAAATTGATGTAAATTAATACAAAAATAAGAAATAAATCTCATGGACTCTTCCAAATATTCTATCGAATATCAATATAGTAGTATTAAGTGATCTTTCTACCAATTTTTTCTTTGAGATCAATAAATAAAAATATGTGTTTAATGTATCATATCATATTTCTTTTATTGACAAAGATAAATTTTGAGTACATCATCGAACGGATGTTTAGATGTTAAAACATGTCAGATCAAATCTTATTACACCATCTACAATAGTCTAGTACATCATCACGAGGTGTAAAAACAAACATATATCTAATATGATTCCAACCCTTGAAAGTAAAAAAGATTTGGAACAAAGTGTAACCATAAAAAAAAAAAAACTCCAATTTTATTACGAGATATGTAAAGGTAAATAATGCACATAAATAAATATTTTTTTAGATTATATGAATTTGTTTTTTCATCACTACTATCCTTTCCTTTCTCCGGTTCAATGAACCAAAGTGATTGATCCAATTCTTAAATGTCTTTTTCATGTTCATCTTGATTTGATTGGATACCCAACAAGAAAAAACTCACCCCAATCCTCAAATCTCCACTGACATCGTCGGTGATATCATGCCGATGTCAGTCTCATGGCAGTGTCATTTTACATGACAAAAATTTTTGTGATGCAACTTTGCTACATATGCCATTATGGCTAAAGTGTTATCGGAATCATGGCTCAAAATCATAGGATATTTATTATAAGAATGTGATGTGAGATTCCGAATAAGAATATTAATCATATATGAGATCAATAATCAATTCAACCAAATACTAAAAACTCTCGAACCTAATAGATAAAATCTGCGTTTTTTCAAGTTTAACAATAATATTCAATCAACCTCTCAGGCAAATCTCTTATTAGCTCATGCACATAAATATTTTTAATAGAAGATGTAGATACAGTATCTGTTTTAATCATTAACCAAGAAAGGTTTGATACATTGGAAAACAAACATCATGCTGACTACATACAAACTGCAAGATCCAAAACAAACACGCACAACAGCCGCATTATTTCAGCGATATATTACCATCACTGCAGGCTACTACATACAAACTGCTGCATTAGATCACCTGTTCTATCGGATTATAAAGGTTTCGGGTTGGATTTCATGCTGACTTCAAGAATGCTATTCTTGCCTTGACTTCCTGCAGATGCTCATGGACTTCCTCAAAATGAGGACTGGTAGCAGACTTTACATTGTCGATCCATTCCAATATCTTCGGGTGAGGCCTCAATATTCTCTCGCGATCTTTCTCATCCACAACCTGAAGCAAAAGGATGCACAAGATGATTTACTATTAAACATCTACACAACTTAGTATGATGTATCAGCATTTTGCTGACACCTCCAAAGACTATCATCTTTCACGAGATGCTTCCTGTTATACCACTAACTAACTATATTAATTATACTTCTGTCGAGCTCCAGAAAGCAGTCTGCTCTCTTGACACCATTCATACATAGGTGTTAGATTATTAATTAGCATGCTTCAACTTCCGAAGATGAAATTGGTCCTCTTGGTGGTTACCTTGTGAGTCCAAAAAATAAATGTACTCTCATTCTGAGGGCACATTTCTCATGTAAACAGCTAAATTTCATGCTTTCCAACTTTTGCTAATTCTTTGATGATGACACATCAGATTTCATTCCATAGCTCACAAATATCTTTACTCATCCGACTTAATATGCTTTTCTGGTGGGTCATTATCTTTATCTTGTCTAGCAAAATATGCAGTCGAAAAAGCTTAATCAACTGAGACTCGTCTTCCCACTCTAAACTAATAAAGACTTCGTAGGCTAAGGACCACAAATTTCTGCTGCATCTTTGTCAGAGATATTCCTTCACTAATAATTTGGATTCTGGATCCTACTTGTCTTCTGTAATAGAGTTTCAAAAAAAAAAAAAAAAAAAAGAATCCATCTATCAATCAAAATATATCTAAATAATAAATAGCTCATGAATTGCTCTGCTAAGACCGAAAGAAGAATTAACTGAAAATGAACGTAGACAAAGTCAGGCTGAGTCATGTTTAAAGCAAACAGAAATAATCAGGTTAAGCCATATTTGAAGTGGTTTTTGCACTTTGAATTTATAAAATAATTGCTCTGTTTTGTAGGCAGCACATTGATTACGGAGTTGATAATACCAAACTAATGAATTGCATGCAAACCCATCTTTTTTTCTCCTTATTGATGCAATACTGAACTATGAGAACATAACTTCCATAGATCTGGTATCAGACTGATGTACAGTTTGCATGGAATAACATACCTCAAGTTGCATAATCTCACAGGCAAGACTGAGATCTGCAACAGATGGCTGGAAGTTTCCCAGTAGAAATTTTGCATCTCCTTTAAGCCATACAGACTCTAACTTCGATAGGGACGCACTTAAAATTTTCTCATCTTCAATTGCTGCTTGTGGATTTAATGGAAGACTGCGTACAGGTCCCAGTGCACTGTTGATACAATAGTTCACTGCAAAACATGATATAGATCATCAGGGCCCTCAAATCTTATCAGACCATCCCATGAATGAAGGTGAAAAATCACAAATATAAGGAACTGTGATGTGACGGGGGAAATGAAAGATAGAGATCCCAATGGACTCTCCTTCTAATAAACCTTGTGCACTAAGACAAAAGTTAAAAATAAAAACAAAAAATAAAAAATTTAGGAGGCAATGCACGAACAATGAAAAGGCAGCATTATGAAGACCTTGCCATTTTATATTGAACCAATAAACTCAAACTAGGTCATATTCATCTCATGGCTCTAAGTACTTCATTTCTCACGATGTGGAGCATAAATTATTAAATGGACTAGAACTTGTCTTATCGACAATCTCCACAATTCCACCAAACTGTCACTAGTTTAATCTTCAGATGGTTGGTGGATCACATAGCTCGCAATCATAACTGTCTGAAGACATGAATTTAAGTTCATCAGCAACTTCAAATTTCTATCATCCTTTGCTTAAATATTTTGTTATTGTTGACTTCTTGCAGATGATTCAACATGAATCCAAACTCCTTTCATGGATGCCTTCAGAAGAACTAGCATGATAAGAACAAATATGTTCACAGTCTCAATTCAGAACCAAAATTGGATGCTGGGGTTTCTCATACATGCACCGCGGCGAAGGTTGGAATGGTGCCAATCCAAGATGGACTGTATTTTGGCTCTTGAAACGATATCAGCAGGATACCTTCCACAAAAGACAGGAAACATAAGATAAAATGTATCTTGAGATGACTAAGATATAGAACACAAACAATAGTATATCATTGACAAAAGTCACTGGAAATCCCTGGTCTAATTTCCATCACAAAAAGGAACACAACTTTCACTTATAAAGAAATGAATAGAAGTCCACTTTTAATGAATCAAGAAGTCCACTTTAACAATATCAATCGTGGTTTTTCTACACAAATATAAAGATAAAACTTCAAAGGTCACCTTTGCCCTGCTCCTTCTACCTCATTTATTAGTAACATGAGAGGACAGTAGCCTGAAAGGACAATAAATATCATCCAGTTTGTAACATTTTTTTAACACCATAAATTAGTTTATATGCACAATTATGAGAGATAGAATAGGTATTTCTTTTTTCTAATTCTGGATATTCCTTTTCGTCGAACAGGAAGGAAAAAGAATAATTTTAAAGTAGCTAATAGTACCAAGCTATTGCTTTGCAACTTAAAATGGTTTGTTACCATATGATTGTTCAACTCTTTTTACTATGACGATCTCTGGTCTTTCATATCATTCAAAAGGGCAGGTAGGTAGTTACAAAACTTTACCTATAATGATCTACACTTGAAGATTAGTAGTATGAGTTGCTTCTCAATAATATATGAGTAAAGCCTCAGAGTACTATTTAGAAGTCATGCAATAGATGTTTATCAACGTCATACAAGCTAAGCCTCCACGAACATTATCAGGCTGCTAGAGAAAATATCTTATGAAAAAGAAAACCACACATACATACACATATTGATAGACAAAAGAAATAATGCAAATGACATATTATAAATTACCAGTGGTCCGGAACTCCTGGAAATGCACTAGCAAGATAGCACAAAATGGCATGACTGGACAAACAAATAAAAGTCATTAGATAAAGGTTCCCAAAAGGATGGATGGATGGTGGACTAAAATCACAACTGAATAAAAAATAAACTTCAACATAAACACCTCATCATTTAGATTTAAATTTAGAGTTTTGAAGAATATTCAACTTGAGAATATAAAGAAATCATATATGAGATATATATATAATCTGGCATGACTGCTACCATGGACTTCAGAATTATAAAATGGAAACAAATACATGAAAGTCAAACCATTGTCCCAGATAAATCTGTATAAGACATCATAATGTTCGTGTGAAGCTCTTTCTTTTGATTGTTATAGTTGCTTCATCCTGGTCTTTGGGATTTCAGATTTATTTCATGTTAATTTTGCATATGCTTCAGAGCCTGTTCAAGTCGGTCTAAAATTTAGAAACCCTTTCTCCAGTAGCAGCTTTTATTTTACTGTTTTTTCCTTTCAAGGACACCATAGTCATTCTAGTGTTTTCAAGTGCCCATAAAATTTAATGTCTTCTTGAGGAACAATCATGTCTACCTAAGGGTCATTCCGCAAGTGATTTACAAAGTTCAGAGGGTGCAAAAAATTAAAGAACTACTGATACATGATAAGGTGCCAGAAAAAGGAATTTTGATGCCATCTTGATGTATGACAACTTACTCTTGATGTATGACAACTTACTACAACACCAGTGTGTTGTAGGATGGATGAGTAGAAGGGATCCAATGGGATTCAATTTTTGTTAATAGATCAAGCAATAGGAGCGACACATACTGCAAATCATGGGTCTGGTTGATTATTTATGCAGTTAAGGATATGATGAACAAAATTTTGAAACATAGTTTTCTCAAAATGATTTGGCAAGACATGGTCTGAGAATCAAGCTAAAAGACTTACTTCTATCAAATGAAGCATAAGTTATATGATGGATAGTTTACTATGAGGACAAACTGTTTAGACAAATGTGATACAATGACTTGGTTACCACCATCAAGGAGTCATGTTTTGATAAATCTTTTTCGCAAGGACAGGAGAAGTATATAAAAATAATATATCTAAGCATAGACTTAAAGAATCAATATCTACCTCTCAAAGAGCTTTAAATCTCCATGAACAATTGCTGGAACTTCTGCCATTGGGTTTATCTCTGGGAAAAACATCTGAATTAGTACATCTAGAAAAGAAAACATTGGAGCATACTGAGAAACCACGCTTAGTAAATCAGCAAAGACAAGGAAAGCTTGCACATTCAGATTGAGGAAGGAGGAAAGAAACAAGTTATGCTCTGAGTGATTTGTTAAGCTCAAGAGTTCAGATGTAGTCATTTCTGTGAAATAAAACATAAAGAGTTGATGATTACAGAGCCTCCAAAGGTCCCTATCACTGTGAAAGATGACTTCCATTTTCTTTAACCTTGCTCAATTCACCTTCAGGACAATGTTTGCAATAAGAGGGAGGGTTCGAGATCTCATTTACTAAGAAAAGTCAGAAGCTGTGACAACACAATGAGAAAGGTTGATTCCATCGCCCTGCAACTCACAAGAAAAACGAGAACAAAGAGGATGAGAGATAACAAGTAGGGACCTTTGAAATCGGGCAAACGATGCTTGCCCGTCGTGAAATCAATCGTCACCTCCTCGAAGTCGATACCGTTGACCCTGACATCGACAAGAACTCAAATACCTAAGCAGAAGAAACAAAAAAAAAAGAAGAAAGAACCAACATGAAAGCGAGAGACATCTAAGCGAAAGACGAAGACAAAAATGTTAGGGAATATTACTTGCAGAAGATTATAATCGCCCGCGACGGCTGCGACAGCCGATGACCGTACACCTTCAGCGTCATCTCTCTTCTCCTCTCCTCTTCTATCCTAAGTATGAGTGCAATGCAAGTATGAAATCCTCTTTATAAGAGAGAAGAATGAGCAAGGAAACTTTTTTGAATAATAAGAATCATTGAACCAAGTGAATCAATCACCATCGAACTGTAAAAGGACTCTTTTCGCGTTTTTGGACTGTCTCCGTTCTTCGTCTTCCTTATCTTCTTACTGTGGAAACATAGCATGACAACCGATCTTTTGGTGCCAATTTTGGAACATAGCTTGGAGAACTTTGATTACTGTCGTCGTCTTCTCCAGTTCAATGAATCAAGATCTATCCAAAGTCGTGGATCCAATGTTGAGATGTCTGTTTCCCAAGGAAGCCTACGTTGATCGAATCCCTATCGGTCGGTGAACTCATCCCGAACATTGAATCGGGGCTTATCGCCGCTCTACTTCACCACCGCCGAGTCGAAACATATGATTTTTCTTAAAAATATTTATTTTTTTTAGTATTTTCCCATCGATAATACCTTTATTTTTAAAATTTTAAATAATATCTTTAATTTAGATTGTTTTGGTATATTAAATTGTTTTTTTAGTATCATAATAAAAATACTGTAAGATCTACTTAAGAATATTATAAATAATCTAAATAAACTTTTAACCTTAACCAAATTAGTTATAGATTTAAAAATATGATATTGTAATGATCTATGAGTAGTGGGAACCAAAGAGACATTAATATTTTTTAAAATATAATATTTACAGTGTTTGTAGTACATCAATAAAACACTTGCAAAATGAGCTAAATATAAAAATATTATAATAATTAAAAATTAGTAAAAATTGACAGGAAACCTTTTTAGGAGTATTTTTGATATTTTTTTAAAAAAAATTAAGGGTATTATTTTGAAAATACCAAAAATATAGGTGGTTTTTTAGAAAAATAATTCAATAGTAAATAACACCAAAATAGATTCGAATTTTTCCAATTGCAGAATGCGGTATGTAAAAAGTTTGGAAACTGAATCCACAATAATGTTGTTAAAGTAGTATCATCTAATGATCTCTTTTTTCGGATGAGATGTTAATGAAGTCCACCAAAGCGCCCACAGAATCCAATCCGTCTCTCTTCTTTCTTTTCGAAGGTCATATGAATTTTCTTGTCTAAAATTCTAATGCAGAATAATTTTAGACAACTCATCAGTATATGTACATGATCTTTTTCTCTTTTTCTTTTTTTCATTTTGCAAAAGCACAACTCAAATTTTGGCTAAGATAAATTATATCTTTCTCGGCCTTTTGGGTAAGATAAATTATATCCCCATAAGCAGATGATTTTATGATTCCAACTACGATAATTTAGATTGCAATATCTCAAAGGAACAACTTTAGCAAGACACAAATGTTGACTCTCGTAATTACATAAAAAATATCCAACGCATTTTTTCTATGTAGGTGACTTTTCTTTATTTTCCATTTAGATATCATATTTTGATTATAAAATAAATTGATGAAGTTATGATATAATGAATGTTTGATAAAAATAATACTAGATTATCTTCGATCATGAAAAGGTAAAATGATTGAAGCAATAAAATTAGACGTTGGGTCGGAATAAGAGATCGAGTATCGGGCCAGAAGAATCGAATATTGCATCAAGATCGGATGTTGCGGGAGTCGACATACGATGGATTGAGCAATATGCTAAAGAAGAGCATGATGCACCGAAAGTTCGGATGAACCAATGACATGTCGGAGAATACAAAATTTACATTTTGTAATTATTTATGTCATTAGGTCTTAATTGAGTTAGTTCTGGGTATAACCATGCTAACTCAATTAAGGGCCCATTGGGCCTTAATTAGGGCTCATTGGGAGGTTCATTCAGTAACCCGATGCTGGGTCAAGCAGTGGTACCGTCCAGAAGATACAGTCTTCGAGACTGTGTCAGGTGATGGTACCATCCAGACTAGGAAGTGGTACTGCCTAGACACGATCTCCCAAACTGTGTTAGGTGGTGGTATCGCCCAAGTTGACGGTACTGTCGCTAGAGCATAGTCTCTGAGACTATCAGGTGGTGGTGGTATTGCTCGTATCCTAATAAATCAAAATTTTAAATTTTTTACTCAACTTTTGAAGTCATTTGGGACCTATAAATACCCACTCGTTATTGCTTGAGGATGTAATAACTGAGATAAAAAAAAAACTTGTGATTCTAAGTGTACAAACATTGTTGTAATCTCTTGAGAGTTTCCCTCATCTTAAAAGTTTAGAACGAGGTGTGAGACTTGTAAAGGTTCTCTCTTAAACCTGTGAAAAAAGAGAAAAAGTTGTAAAAGAATAGATGAACTTTGCCCATTGAAAAAAGATCATTAGTGAACACCAATGGCCTCAATAGGGGAGGAACCAAGAGTGACATAGGTCACGACGATTGAACCATTATAAATCCGATATACTCTTTTCTTTTGTGCTTTACATTCTTATTGCTTGCTGATTTAATAACTCACTAAGTTTACCCACTTTTCAAGTCTAACATTTTTCTAAAACAGAATTGATCAAATGATTTTTTTTCAAATTGACCTAATTTTTTCAAATTGATATAATTTTTCAAAAATATTAATTTTTCTCTTCTCTCTCTATTAGTGTCAACACGATACTAACACTTTTTTTTAAAGAAGGAAGGCAATACAATGACTTTACATCTATTTACTTGGATAATCAAAAGAAAACATGTAAATGTCTATTGTTTTTATATGACATGAGAAAGAAATTCTTCATATTATAGGTATGACTTCTTAAATAAACCTCTCCAATAAGGTCCCAAGACAACAGCTCACATGGAATATAAACATATTACAGTACTGCAGAGCTTTCACAATCAGCATATGGAAAAATGCAGCAGCTTGGATTTGACCATTATATATAAGACAACTTCCACAATTGTTCTTAATCCTTCAGAAACATCTAAAATAAACATACACATAGCAACACTGTTCTAGTGCTCAGTTACTGCATGTAAACTGCTGCATCAAATCACCAGTTCGATCAAGTTAAAGCTTCGGGTTGGGTTTCATGCTGAGACTAGTATCGTTGGGTTTTGCAGAGGTCAGCCTGCCGAGTAGCCTTGCCTTGACTTTGTACAGAATCCCATGGACTTCCTCAAAGTGAGGACTGGTAGCAGATTTTACATTGTCGATCCATTGCAAAATCTTTGGGTGAGGCCCCAATATTCTGTCGCGATCTTTCTCATCCACCACCTGAAGCAAAGGGATGCACTATTAAATAGCTTCGGTAATTAGTATGATGTATCAAAATTTGGATGACAGCTCTGAAGATTAGCATCTTGCTCCATGTGCTTCATGTTATCCCACTATATTGTATCCAATCTAATTCATATTTGCTTATTTTTCTCTTTGCAAATTACAATTATTGAAATCCACGGATATTGTAGTAGTTTGTAATATACGGTAAGAAAATGCATGGATTTAAATAAAATTGTATATTACTTTCCATAACTGTATGTAATAGTCATAAAAACCAATGAGTTTGCAGCAAGTGACATACCTCCAATTGCATAATCTCACAGACAAGGCTGAGATCTGCAATGGATGGCCGGAAATTTCCCAATAAGAATTTTGCATTTCCTTTTAGCCAAAGCGACTCTATCTTTGAAAGGGACGCTCTAAGAATTTTTTCAGCTTCATTTGCTGCTTGTGGATTTAATGGAAGACCAAGTGCAGGTCCCAGTGCACGGTTAAGAACAAAGGTTGCTGCAAGTAATAAGGAGCATCACGGCCGTCAAGTCTCATCAGACTAGAAAATCACAAATATAACAAACTGTGATGTGATGAAAAAAAAAATAAAGACAAAGAAGGCCTGTTGGTTTCTGGTGTTAGGAATCGTTGGCCACTGTATGAAATAAAACTTACGAGGAAGACAACAACCAGTAATTGAAAGGAGCATTCTTCAAGTCTTTGCCATATTATATGAAACCAACAAACTCGAGCTACTGAGGGTTTGTATTCCATCTCATTTCTCTTAAGAACTTCCCTCCAACATTTCTAGGGATATATGTCATGAAATGGACTAAAACTCATCATTTTTGCCACTGTATTCCCAACAATCACTAGTTTAATCTTCAGATGGTTGGTGAATCAGATGTCACAACCACAACTGAGCCTGAAGACATGTATTCAAGTTTCTCAGCAACTTAGATTCTTTAAGTTGGTGAATACATCCTTTGCTTTAAGTATTTCTTTATTGTTAATTTCTTGGATAAATTTTAACATAAATTCAGCCTCTTTTCACGGATGTCTTCAAAAAAACTAGCATGATAAGAATTAATATGTCCATGTTCTTCATTCAGAAAATAGAAATGAGAGGATGGAGCTTTTTCATACCTGTACCACGGCGTAGGTTGGAGTGGTGCCAATCCAATATGGACTGAATTTTGGCTCTAGTGAAGAGATCAGCAGGATACCTTCCATATAAAACACGAGTTACAAGGTAAAACTTATCTTGAGATGACCATGATAAAGAACACAAACAGAAGTATAAGCAATATTTCTAGCTGACTCCATGATCTAATGTCATAACAAAAAGGAATAGTACATCTTTCACTAATAAAGAATCAAATAGATGTCTGCTTCCAATGTACCAAGTAGTCCACTTAACGTATAAATATAACCATTGTTTTCCTACAGAATATAAAGATATAACTTCGAAGGTCACTTTTCCTCCTGTTCCTATTGTTTGTTTATTAATATTATCAGAGTAAGGTAGCTTGAGCGAGCAGTTAGATGTTAGCCAGTTGAACTTTTGCTAGGAGAGATAGATTATTTTTTTACAACTGGATATTCGTTTGCCTCAAATGTGAAGGAAAAATCATTTTGGAGTATCTAATATTACCAAGTTATGCCTTTCCAACTTAAAAATGTTTTGAACCATATGCTTATTTATCTTTCTTGACAATGAAGATTTATGGTTATTTATAACATTTAAAAAGTAGAGATAAGTACTTACGAAAATTGACCTATCATGACCTTCACATGAAGGTTGTAGTATATAAGTTGTTTCTCACAACATATGAGTTAAGCCTAAGAAAACTATAGGTCATCAGAGAAATGTATTAGTTGTTTATCAACAGCATAAAGCCAAGGCCCCATGGAGACTATCAGGTTGTCGGAGAAAATATAGTATGAAAATAAACCCACACAATTGATGATGGACAGAGCAAAGGAATGTAAATGACACATTATAAATTACCAGTGGTCCGGAACGCCTGGAAATGCACAGGAAAGATAGCTCAAAATGGCATGACTGGACCAAAAAATAAGTTATTAGATACAGTTTCGAAAAGACAGATGCAGACAAATATTTGGTATGTTGAAATGTCAAAATTGAATAAATAAAACGAACTTTAACATAAAAAACTTTATCAAGATTTAGAATTAAATTTAAAATATGATGAATATTCAATATGAGTAAGAAAAGCACAGATGTTCATTAGGCATATATGATAATACAGATAAATTAGCATGACAGTGATCTCAGACTTCAAAATTATACCACGAAACAAACATATAAAACTAAAACGACTGCCATAGAAATTTTTTATTCATAAGACATTATAATGTTCTTGTTGGGCTCATAGTAAACCATCATGTCTACCTAAGGGCCATTCAAAATGTACTGCATCAAGTTCAGCATGTGCGATAAATTAGGGAAATACCGATGCTTACAAGGTACCAGAAAAGAAACCTGATACCACTTTGATGTATGACAACTTACCAGAAAGGTGCTGCAACAACAAACGAATGTAGAATGATGGGATCCGATGGGATTCAAGTTTTGTTCATAAGTCAAGGAATAGAAGAATTTGGTTGATTAATTCAACCAGTTAAAGGTATCAAAAAAGTAACCCTTCTTTGAAACATTTTGGTATTGTTCCTAGATTAGAATACAATTAGTGAACATAGAGTTATCTCATTATTTTCCCTTAAAGATAACTGATGGTAGACATACTGATCATTAAAACAGTTGACGAAAGAACCCAATGCAACAAAAGTCATGTTGGGTCTTTCGGCTTGTATTATTTGATAATAATCAGTTAAATCTATCTTATCGAGAAGGTCTCTGATTTGAGTCTGTATAGACCTAAACCTAACATATTTTGTTGCAGTTTAGGATACTTTTCATTTTCTCTTTAGTACCTATTTATAGACCAGCCACTTGATTGATTCCCCAGAAATGAAAGCGACATCAAATGCTCATGTAAGTGCAAAGGGAAGGAAAAACAGAAAAAAATGAACAGTTTCAACTTAACATGATTTTGAAACATGATGTTCTCAGCATGACTTGGAAACAAAAAGAGATGATTGTATCAAATGAAACATAACTTAATAAAAACAGTATAATGGGCAGTCTACTATAAGGTCAAATTATTCAAAGATATGTGACACGACCTCAATAAATACACTGCCCTAAATGAAGACTCAGTTACCACCATGAAAGGAATCACATGTAATCAAGGACAGGAGAAGCATTAAAAGAAAATATATTTAAGCGAAAACTTGAACAATCAACATCTACCTCTCAAAGAGCTTATATCTTCCATCAACAATAGCTGGAACTTGTCCCATTGGGTTTATTTCTGAGTAAAGCATCTGAGTCAGTACATCCAGAAAAGAAAGAGGTGGAGTATACTGAAAAAGGTATGCTTGGTCCATAAATCAGCAAAGATGAGACAAGCTTGCACATTTAGATTGAGCAGAAGGGCAGAAACAAGATATTCACAATATGATTTCTCATGTTCAAACATTGAGATAAAGTAGTTATTTCTGTCAAATAAAGCATAAGGAGTATCATGGACAAATAAGTGTGTGCCTGGTGTCCCCACTGATGATGGTAGGTGTTCTAAGAACCATAATCTCCATTGTTCTCAGTTCTTTGTTTGGCATACTTTTGCTATAAAAGATAACCTCAATTAACTTTGCTCAATCCACTTTCTTCCTCCTACTGATCCAGAAACTATATAGTATTGCCTAAACCCTGGATAAAAATCTTCAGTTGATTATACATTCATGGTATTCTCTTTATAGAATACTAAAAAATCAACAAAGCATCATTATTGGCGATCTCTTAAAATATTTTTTTTATTGCTTGTCAAGATTATACTATCATATAAGGCACAGATATCTTGCAATCACTACTTCCAAACCCATACTTTTTCACAGCACCAATTTACAGCTAGATTGCGAAGAATGCCATTTCGTAAAATCTAACTCCACAGTATTACTATTCAATATTGATTTGTCCGTGGTTCAGATATGCTGGGCATAATTATGAATTGGAGTCGCAAATAGGGACCTATGAATTCGGGCGAGCGATGCTGACGCTTCACGAGATCGATCCTCACCTCCTCGAAATCGATGCCGTTGACCCTGAAATCAAGAACCAAAATTTCCCACGATAAATCGTGGAGCCCAAGGCAAACAAATCTAATCGCAACATAGAAAGCGAGAGATTTGTCTTCCAATCCAACATCTAATCGTAAAGATTAAAGCGAAAATGTAAAGAAATTGCATTAGGAAATATTACTTGCAGAAGATTATAATCGCCCGTGATGGTTGCGACATTCGATCGGCGTACACCTTCAGCGTCATCTCTGCCCCCCTCCCCCTTCCCCTTCTCCTTCCTTCTCTCTCTCTCTCTCTCTATCTTCAGGATGAGAAGCGATGACTGCAAATGTGGACTTTCCCTTGAGTGTAACACAAAGATATTATATTATATAATATATATATATATATATATATATATATATATATATATAACTGAAAAGCTTAGAAATGGTTTATTCATTTTTACGAATTTGAAGGACACCCATCCCAATGTTAAAATCCTTCATACATAAAAATTATTCCTATTAATAACCATTTAAATATTCAGATTAATAACTTCTAACCAACAGTAAAATTAATTTATGTCACATCTTATACGTATAAAAAATAAATAATTACTTTATTATTTATAATTTATAAAAAATTATCTCTAGATTTAAATTTTTTATGTTTATAATACTAAATACTAAAAAAATTATTAACGTATTAGATCTATTATAAAGTAGTAGGTTATTTTGAAATTAAATATAAGATAAAAACATATTAATAATCATGTATTTTTTAAAAAAATAAAAAAATAATAATATTCATAAAAATATATATCATATTAATTAAATATGAAATGATAAAATATTTATAATAAAACTTACATAATAAAAAATAATCATAATTCTTATCTATGAACAAAATTATAATTTAATGTTAGGTAACATCCCGGTGTCACATCTAACGATGCACTCTTTTAATAAGATATTTTATAAGATATTTTAATAGAGAAAACTTGATAGCCCATTAATCCCCAAAAGGAATAACCTTACTGGGTCTTTAGAAAGTTTAAAAAAAACTTTCATTTAAATTAAAACCAAAAATTATAAATGTTTGGTTCATGGGTAAGTGAGCAATAAAACTATTTAACGAAGCTAAATTATAATTTTGCTAAAGAAAATCTTGAATAAGAACATGTATAGTTGAAAAGTAAAATTAATAAATACTCATAATTTATAATGGTTTGGTCACAACTTAGCCTACGTCGACTTTCCGAGTCTCCTTCGTAGAGGTATGTCGGTGTCCATTATTGATTTTCTTCGGGTGAAGATCAAACCCTTACAAGTTTTTCACTTACAATTCAAAAGGGAGACCTTTACAAAGATTATAATATTTTATTGCTCACTTCCTTGCATAATTTCTTTTTCTTAGACACTTTTAGCACACTATTTTCTCAGTTTTCTTGCCTAATTTCTTGTGCTTAATGCAAGAAGACTTTGGGTATTTATAAACATCAATTGGTTTCAGAAAATGAAGCCAAAAATTCAAACATATCTGAAAAATCTGGGTACGAACGATACAACCGATGGCGATAGTACTATCATCGAAAGCTGCCTTGAAAATAGGGCGATAGTAATACAACCGCCGACTTGGGCGAAACGATCATCGACCTTGGCGGTACGACCAGTAACTTGGGCGATACAACCGTCACCCACTGGTGGTATTACCATCGAGAATCCCAGAAAATTGTTTCCTCCACATTTCTTGCCTCGACTTCTATATTCAATTGACTCCTTTCCAGGTCAACTAAATGAGCTCAATCAAAACCCAAACATGGACCCGGTTTGTCTCACTTGAGGTAATTTGGATTCCTTCCAAACTTAACTCAATTATGACTTGATCCTAACTACGACTCACTGATTACAACCATATAAGAATATCAAGTTTAACAATCGACCTAACCCCCGATTATCTGACAATCTCCAGTAATCTTCCAGCGAGTCTTACGGTCTTCTTTCGATGATCTCCTGGTGTGTTCCAAATGAGCTTCTCAATTCCTTTGACGGGCTCCAAGCGAACTCCCAGCGATATCTCACTACATTATCCTAACCTTGGCATGATGCTCAAACTTTGATTCTGGCCTAACATCTGGTTGTAACTCATTTTCTCTGTTATAGTTAAACTTGCATTACTTTCTATAACACATATATTAGATCAACAAACCATCAATTGATTTCATCAAAATCTTAGATTCAATAATCTCTCCTTTTTTTATGATGACAACCAATTGATGACAGGAGTTAACCTTAACTCCCCCTATCTTCATACCATATCCAAATAAAATAAACTTAAATTCAAGAGAACTAATCACTCTTGAATTCGAGTATCATGATATAATATATCAAGCAATTTTCATCAAAAAGATATAATATTACATTCATTTATCAATTTCAAAAATGATATAACATCAACTTTGAAGCATTTTTGCCTTAAGTCATCAAATTATTAAAGATTTTTAAAGTATACAAAATTATATTTAAATTCATGCAACAGCCATACATTAATTTAAACTTTTTTCCTCTTAAGTCATCAATCACATTTCTCACCCTTTGTTTACGAAGAGAATGCTCATTTTACTATTTTTAATATATGGGTCATCAATGTGTTATTTTTTTTCCCTTTATCATCAACAAAAAATGAAATATTGAACAATTAATTTCAAGGTATATAATTTTATAATATATCAAATTTTAAAGTATATAAATAATGATTATGTAAAATTTTTCACCTGAAATTTTTTCTCATAAATAATGATTATATCTAAATATTTTGAGCAAATTGCTCACCCTTAGTAAAATAGGACAAGAGACATAATTTTCTCATAAAAATTTTTCTTCTCCTTTGTGAATAAGAAGGAAAAAGAAATAAAAAAGGGGAGGAGAGTGTCAAAGATCAAAAAATTTAGTATTAAAAAAATATAGAGGGATACATTTGAAAGTATTCATCAAGGATATAAAAGATCCATGAATCATAGAGAGGATACAAAAGAGAGCTCATATCAAACATCATAAAAGTTCATAGCACATAGTTTTCTTTTGTAAATATTCATCATGAATTGAAATACTCTTTGAGAAAGGATAAAAATATCGTCACAAAAAAGAACTTCAAATCTCATAATGTCAATTTCAAGGAGAATCATTTTGGAATAGAGCTAAAAAAGAACCAAAAAATTAAAAAAAATTAAGAGCTACTCATGCAATTAAATTCATCTTATGTAAATTTCAAGCAAATTAAGATATCTGAAATATTACAAATCATTCATTTTGATGGTTTAGCATTCCTAACTCTCTTCTAAGAAAGTCAAATTGCTCTTCATTTAATGGCTTAGTGAAATTATCTGCTAATTGATTATTAGTATCAATAAATTCTAAAGATATGTTAAGATTATTCACATGAACTCTAATGAAGTGATGCATAATATTAATATGTTTAGTTCTTGAGTGTTGAATGAGATTTTTAGTTAAACATATTATATCTGTGTTGTCACATTTTATATGGATATTTTTTAAATAAATTTCATAATCTTTTAAGGTGGTTTTCATACAAATAACTTGGGCACAACATTCACTAGCTACATTATATTCAGCTTCAACCGTAGATAAAGCAACCAAATTTTATTTCTTGTAAGACCAAGAAACAAGAGTATGTCCTAAAAATTAATATGTCCCGATAGTACTTTATCTATTTATTCTATGCCCTTCAAAACCTACGTCCTAATAAGCAAGTAAATCAAAGTTTTAGATTTAAGATACTATAAAACCTAAGTTAGAGGTTCCTTTTAAATATCTAAATATCCGTTTAACTACTTTAAAGTGAGAAATTTTAGGATTGGATTGAAACTTTGCACATAATCCAATACTAAACATTATATCTGGTCTATTAGCAGTTAAATACAACAAGCTACCTATCATTCCTTTATAAGTTTTTTGATCAAAATTTTCTCCCATATTATCTAAGTCTAACTTTGTAGAAGTGCTCATGGGTGTGTTTATGACCTTAGTATTTTTTCATATCAAAATGTTTTAGTAAGTCTAAGGTATACTTAGTTGGACTAATAAAGATGTCATTATTTAATTACTTTATTTCAATCATAATAAAAAAATCAATTCACCCATTAGGCTCATCTCAAATTCTTGGCTCATACTTTTGGTAAAAGATTCACATAATGATTTGTTTGTTGAACCTAAAATTATATCATTAACATACATTTGAATAATAAAAAATATTTTTAAAATATTTAAAAAATAATGTGATATTAAACTTATATTTTAAAAAAAATATTTTGAAATAATAAAAGAGCTAAGTCTTTCATATCAAGCTCGAGCGACTTATTTTAATTCATAAAACACTTTAAAAAATTTGAAAACATGATTTGGAAAAAGACTATTTTCAAAACTAATGAGTTCTTCAACATATACCTTTTCGAAAATGAAACCAATAAAAAAGAATTTTTAACATTCATTTGAAATAACTTAAAATCTTTGAAAGATGAAAAGACAAGGAGCATCCTTATGGCTTCAAGTCTAGCCACAGAAGCGAAGGTTTCTTCATAATCGATCCATTCTTCTTGATTGAAACATTTAGCCAATAATCTAGCTTTGTTTCTAACCACGATACTATTTTCATCTTGTTTGGTTTTAAAGACTCATTTAGTATCAATAACTAAACAGTCAATAGGTCTAGGAGCAAGCTCTCACCTCTCATTTCTTTTATTAAAACTCTTCATGTATTGTAATAACCCAAGATATCTCTTAGAGCATCATCAATGCATTTTGGTTCAACTTGAGAAAGAAATATGACATTAGCATAAAAACTTATAAGTAGGCCTAGTGCCAATTGTATATCTAAGTTGGCCTAGCTTCATAGGTTGGAATAAAGCCTCACTTACGAGTTAGGCAAAACCTTATTACTAAACTCGACCATGCTTGGCTCATATGGTTAAGCCGTACTTAATCACATTAGTTGAGTCATTTTAGATCACATGTACTGGGTTGTGCTTGGCTACATGGGCTGGGTCGTGTTTGGCAATTAGTGAGGTCATACCTGATTACATGAGTTAGGTCATATTTGGCTAAATGAGTTTGAGTCGTACATGACCACATGAGATGAGTTATACCTAGCTATATGGGTTGAATCATATATGGCCGCATGGGCTAGATAATATTTGATCATATGGGCTAGGTCATACCTAACCACATGAGTTGATTTGGCTAATCAATTTAATTTAGGTCAAACTCTAATTTGACGCTCTTATTAAATTATATTTTAATATTTTTATAAATACTTTAAATATTATAAAATAATAATTAATCTTAAATCCATCCTTTTTTATAAATGAACTAATTAAGATTCATGTTTATAAATTTAAAACTAATTAAATCATAAAAATTGGCACATAATTTTTTTAAAATATAAAGTTGTTTAATTAAATAAATTTAGAGTATTATCGAATTAACTAATCATTCTAACATCATAATTCATTGATCATGATTTACTAATCTTAAAATTTTGAAATTAAAATATTATCATGCATCATGTGAATTATAATAATTCTAACATTAAATATTTTAAAATATCAATAGAAACTAGTAATAGAAAAATAGATGATCTTTATCTCTCTTTAGGAAATTATTTGGTCAATCCTCCCCAAAAGTAGAGCCCCTTAGGGGAATATAGCTCTCCCCAAAAGTAAGTTACAATATAATGTTTATTTTAAATTTAATTTATAATATTTTCATATATAAAAATTTTAAATTATTTACTTTCTAAAAATTATATCACTTGTTTCAGAGATAAATTAAGTTGAATGATGAAAATTTTAACTTATGATTAAGGAAAGTCGATTTTAATCATTTTTTTTTAATCATGATACATAAACAAGAAAGTTAATAACTTCAATAAAGTAAAGTAATATATTACTTATGATAATTAAAAATTTATGTTAAGAGAGAAAAAAATCATTGGTGATTATAATTTATTTATTTTTGATAATAATGATCAGGATTAGTTTTTATAAGGAAAATTTTGATTCTTTCTTCATCATCGAGTAATTTTGTCTCGCCTTCTTACATTCAATAATACCGAAACACCATCATTCACAATATTTTTTATGTTATATCTTGAGTCTATGATTAATAATTTGTAGCCAACAGTAAAAACTGATTAATTTATTTATTAAATAAGTCCATAAAGTATAAAATACTCGTAATAAATTTTTTTAGGATTAGTTAGTGCAGTAAAATGTTGTAATTTTGGTCGATGATCAATGAAAACATCATGTCTTACGTTTTATATCATTTTTAAAGATTTGAATGCTAATCTTTATCTAGTTAGTGTATGAAAACCAAGATATAAATAAAATGAGAAAGCAGTATGAAATCTGTAACCGTTTGATTGCTGCCGGATAAAAAATGGGAGATGGATGACCAAGTCAAATATGGAACAGCAAAATTAAAGCTGCATCTTGCCGTGGATGCGGCACCGGAAGAAGAGCTTCTGTGGAGTTCCCTGGAGCTGCAAAACTCCCCCCCCCCCCCCCCCACCACCTTCATTCCCCTCCATCAAATCCTCTCCTTCCCACATTTTTCTCCTCCTCACATGTGCCATTTAAGTAGTCATCCCAAGGATCGCTGCTTCCTCCTCCCCCTCCCCCTGTTTCTTCTTCCTCCTCTTTGCCTTCCCGGTTTCCGTCCTCCTTGGGCTTGCTCATCCCTCGTTGCAGAGAGAGCATGGTGAGCATGAATGCATCTCCCTTCTCTATGTTTCGATGGCCGTGATCATCATATTCTGGGGGCTCAGCATGGAACCGACGATGAGGAACTAGGATGGATGCTCGTGGCCATCCTCCATCTCTTTTTTTTTTTTTTCCGATACGAACAAATCAGATTTTTTTTTTCTTTTGTTTTTATTAATTTTGGGTTGTTGTTGTTGTTGTTGTTGTTGTTGTTGTGAATAAAAAAAGAAAAAGAAAAAAAAGAAAAAAAAGCATTTATCATCGATTGTTGTTGTTGCGACTTTGCACAGGCGAACTCGGCATCTGGAATGGCGGTGAACGATGAGTGCAAGCTCAAGTTCCTGGAGCTGAAGTCCAAGAGGAACTTCCGGTTCATCGTGTTCAAGATCGATGAGAAGATACAGCAGGTCACGGTGGAGAAGCTGGGTCGCCCCGATGAGAGCTACGATGATTTCACTGCATGCTTTCCGCCCAATGAGTGCCGCTATGCCGTCTTCGATTTCGATTTTGTCACCGACGAGAACTGCCAAAAGAGCAAGATCTTCTTCATTGCATGGTAAGGAAGAAAAAAAAAAGCTACACCATCATCACCTATCTCGTAGAACATCGAAAAACCTTAATTTTATATATTATATATTATATATATATATATATATATTTGTTATATATATATATATATATATATATATATATATATATATATATATATATATATATATATATATATATATATATTTCCAATAATAATAATAAAAAATCAATGTATCCTCGCAAGTAAGATGTTAACATTGTTCTTTACGACTTCATGACAGGTCCCCTGATTCATCAAAGGTGAGGAGCAAGATGCTGTACGCCAGTTCCAAGGACAGATTCAAGAGGGAGCTCGATGGCATCCAAGTGGAGCTGCAGGCCACAGACCCTAGTGAGATGAGCATTGACATTGTGAAGGCGAGAGCTATGTAACTGAGTTCCTCTGCCCCTAAAACTAAACCCAAGAATTAGCTTCTTTTTTTCTTTTTCTTTTTTTTTTTATTGACGACGCTAAATTTTGCAAACCACATCCATGAATGTTACGTTTCATGTTTCATTTATTCACTGAATTTTCCATGGATCCACGTTTACTGTGATGTGGTCTATATATATATATATATATATATATATATATAGACCTTATTTTGGTGGTCTTTTGAGTTGGAGATGAACAAACAATAGGCAGACGGAGAGATTAATAATAATAAAGCAGGAGCACACGGACATCAAGTAGTAAAAGCCTTCATACATTTGTTATGTTTCGATCCATTCGTTTTGGAAGCACAAAATAATTCCAACTCCTCACGGATCACTAGCAATCAATCTTCTCACGGATCAAAAAAAAAAAAAAAAAAAAAATCATACTTGGAGGAGGAGGAGGAGTCCTGATGCCAAGTCAACCCACCATCGGAACAAAGTGTTGGGGCAAGATCCATCTGTGTCCAATCTGCAAAGACTACTTCGGATCGGAATGAGAATGATGTTCCTGAGGATTGTGAACATTCGGAGATTTGGTTTGTTGAGTTCTGGTTTCGGGGTTGTGGAACTCAACCCCATATACCCAAGTTCATCTTTTACATAGATTCTTCATCCGAGGTTTTATTAATCACGAAATCATTCGGAGGATGCCGGTTCGAGATCGGAAGTATCACAATTCCAAATTCAAAGGTGATGATGAGAATGCTTACTTGTTTCCCAACACAGAATGAAGTTTCTTTCACGACGGTCGCCACCTCCTGAGGAGAAAAGGTAATTGAGTCTGCAGCTCTTCCCATTCCGTCGCAAGCCTGAGAGCAGCAAATACAAACTCGAGACATGAGCCTGCAAATGCAATTTGATTCTCCAGAATTTTCCATCCGTCACTCAAAAAAAGTGGTGCAAGTTTTTTGTAAACATGATGAAAAGCAAAGTTAGGAATCAAACTTTAGCTCCCCCTCTTCTTCTTCTTCTTTCTTTCTTTCTTTCTTTCTTTCTTTCTTTACCATGCAACTGCAGAGACTTTTCATCCTCTTCTGGCGACCACAAGCCCTTGCCTATATATATATATATGTCACCCTTGGCTTCTCACGATTCCTGCACCCCCATAGCTACCTACTATGCTCATCTCGGATCAACGACTTGTGGTCTGTGGCATTCAAACAGGCGAACCCATGTATGAGATTTAAAAAAGAAGTTGACCAAAGACTCGGTGTTGGTTGCAGCTCATCGTCTGGCGTTCGGATTGCTCTGTTGTTTTTTTTTTTAGTCTTTGGACTATTATGATAGAGAGAAGAACAGATGGAATCGAGGGAAAGTAAGTGGTACCCAAAGCGTGCTTCTCAAGAATGCACAAAAAAAAAAAAATTTGATCTCCGGCGACAACTCCGCCCTCATTCGTCGATAAAGATTTAGAATGATCACCATCGCCGTCGGCTGTACTTGTTATGGGTTTCCTTCTCTCACGTGGTTGGAAGACATGCATGTATGCTTGTTTTTTTTTTTTTTTTTACGTGTGTTTCGGATCCACTTTGCAATCAATGGGATGTTCTTCCTCGATATCAACTCTCCGCTGGCCATCATTGAAATCATTATTGTCCGTCTCGTACCTGCTTTTTTTTTTGGATGCTTCTTCCTCCTCTTCTTTATTTCATCCTCCAAGCACCACAGTGTTGTTTTTGTTCTTTCGAAGTCAATGTTGCTGTGTTCTTCTTCTTTTTTTTTTAAACCATGACTGCAGCATCACAAGCACTGCAATCATATCAATCTTGAAGTCAGTAGTTCATCATGACCAATTCGACTTCTTTCTTCCGTTCCAAGGCATTTTCAGATTGTAGAACATCTTTCAACAAGAAACAGAATCAGATTTGTGAATCAAACAATTAAACCTCATGGTGATGCCTTAATTAACCTGTTGATATGCCAGGAAAGAAGAGGTTAAGAGTCAAATCTGGTAAAAGAAGAAGCAGATATTAAAGTAAGCATACAAACTGATTGAGAAAAGGCACGAAATATTACATAAAATTTAAGTAAGTTTCTAAACTTTCCTAATTCAACAATACATGAACGACAGCCCTCCCTCCCTCTGCTACGTTCTTCCATCTGTAAAAATAGTGGTACATTCATTTAGGAAATCCTTTCATTTATGGGAACACTGATAAAATGATGCATCCACGCCAAGTCTTCGGTGAAAGGAAGCAAAATCCACCATCTTTTGTGGAGTTAGGGCTGACAGAAATTGATGTTGCTGATTACATATGCTCTGTACGTTAATCATATATATGATTACATAGGTTACGTGATCTTTTTACTTATAATTAATATTGACATATTCTCACATTATCTGTTATATATATATTATGATCTACTTGATTCCGTGCAATGAAAGTCGGATCGTCATGAGATCAATGATAATAAGATTGATTCATCTTTAAACACAGATCCTAAATAATCTCAGTCATAGGTTACTCAAGAGGGACATTGAGATAACCGGACAAATCGGTGTACTATATACCCGTTCATATGATAGAGGCAGCTGGTCTCATGACTACTTGTGTGGAGACACTAAGGATATAGTACATGTGCTTATTGAAAAATGAGTTCACTGATTGATCCACTTATGGAATGCTGTATGGTTAATGATACCTAATATCAGACAATGATTCCATAGTCCCAGTTGTGTATCTGGTCCTTAGACTTGAGACACAAGGATGTCTTATATGAGTACTCCTTTCTTTGACGCTAGACTTACAGATTTAGAAAGTTTCAGATCTGGGACAACTAGTTATCGAGATTGGTAGCCAACCTTACGAAGGCAATTGAGTGTCAATAGAGGATCATCCACTCTCGGTATCACGAGAGGAATATCTCACATGTGCTTGCTTAGACAAATCCCTGGCCAATGTCATTCAGATTGAGAGAGAAAGAGTTCTCCGAGAGAATCTGATTAGAGCGAGACTATAACGGACTCTGTATGTGGCCCGACAGTACCATGTCCAATATACGGTCTTCGAGATATTAGTTAGATGAGAGATTATATATACACGATAATTGTGAACAGACAGGTCCGATGGATTTTATCCCCTTTGTATCGTTTGGGGACTATGGCGTAGTGGCCTAGTACGTCCATAGTCGATGAGTCGAGTGAATTATTATGAGGATAATAATTCACTATATCAGAAGGAGTTCTGATGGGAGTGACTCATGGCCAGCTCGGTATCGAGCCTAGAGGGTCACATACATATGGTGGATGCTTCAGCGAATAGAGGATTAGATGGAGATCCAATTAGCCCATGTTCTCATTAGATAAGACCCTATGCTGATGGGCTCCTTGCTTAAGGCCCAATTAGAGGCCTAAGGAGATTATTAGATAGAGATTCAATAATGCAAGGTTAGTAGGTTATTAGATGGAGATCCAATACCCACTAAGGTAGGAGCCCTAAGGTTTTTGGTGGCTCTCTATAAATATGAGGGGAGACTCATGGTTGATAGGCTACAGCTTTAGCCACCACCTCTTGTTCTCCTCCCTCCCTCTGTGCAAGAGTTACGAGATCAGATTGGAGGAGTTTCACTGCAGAGATTCATCGTGTGGATATCGCTAGAGAGGAGGACGTTTAACCTCCTTCATATTCTCCATTCAGATCTGCAATACATGGATATACGATCTCCCTAGGCAAAATCAATCTCTCACACATCGTGGTTTTTGCATTTTTCTCATGACCCCAATATTTTGCATGACAATTTTATCTATTTGGAAAACCAGTTTTTGTTATAATTTCCGCTGCACATGTGATGCACCCGTTGAGTTTCCCAACAGTGGTATCAGAGCCAAGATTTTCATGCAAAAGATTGGTTTTAAACTGCGTGTGATGAGATTGAATCATGTAGAATCATTCTATGCGTTCTTGCTGCGTTTCATAACAAAGGCAGCGAGGAGGAGGGGTGGCCAGCCACGGCCAGCCCTACCGCCAACAGGGACGGCGACGACAACCCAGATGGGACAAGAGTGGTTAGGACATCCTTTTGAGAAAAGAATGATCTTGCCCCTCTGAATTTTAAAAATTTTGAGGACTATCCTCATGTACAGAATTCTAAAAATGCCCTCAACAATTCTAAAAATTTCGAGAACTATCCTCTCATCCAAAATTATGAAAATACCCTTGATAATTATAAAAATTCCCAACATGTCCTGATTTTTTTAAAAATAATTAATTAAATGGTTTAATTAATTATTAAATATATCTAGTAATTATACATATGATGTGATGTGTATAATTATGATTATTATTATTATTGGGGCCTACGATCCTATGTTTTTCTCATTTATTGTCGGGTCTGCATGTTTGTGATTATTTGTAATTACATGGAGAGACGCGGCGGGAGCGTGGAGGTGACAACGGGACCCACGATGCCGTGGTGGGAGATTACGACGTATGGTGATGCGACGATCCGATGGAACCGATGATGACGAGATCAACAATCACATGGCATGTAGATGCGCCGATGCACACATAGATCCTATTATGAGTGATTAGGCATATTGGCTTGGGCTTAATCATATTAGGTGATGGCTCATGATCATCCAGTATGGCTTGCATGTGTGATGTGTTATACACCTACTAGATATATGTATATATATATTTGCATGCAATGTAGATATATATTAAATATGTATGTGTGTGACATGACATATTAGGAGACCGATAGAAAATAAAAAACTCCTCCTACGATAATATTAAGTCGGTAAGCGTGAGGCAATAAGATTGACTCACGTGGCCTTCCATCATTATAGGAAGAAATTGAATCTCGACATAGGCTGAGTTGGTCGAGTCACTCGAGGCTCACCTATCTACGTGATCGAGTTCTTGCCTATGACATATATATGTCATCGGTGACCTGAAGACATGGTATGACTTGGTCGAGCAGTCGAGAGCATATCCATCGAATCAGACTCATCTTGTAATGGTGATGACTTAACTGAACTTCATGGTTGATCGAGCAGTCGAGACCATAATGATTCGGAGGCTGAATATGACGGGAATCACAAGTTGTGATTAACAAGAGTTGTTTACCTTTTGGACTTAGTGTAGTTGATCGAGTCTCTCGAGATTGTACTAAGATGTTAATTGGATCCGATCACCACTAGGAGTCTGCCGGAGACTTTCGTCTCACGTGTCAAGGGTGTCACGTGATTCGCTAGGAAAATAGTGGGAGTACATTAAGATAGAAGTATGTATCTTAATTAGTATTTTTTGTAAAATCTGCATGTTGTTTAATTTACACTATATCTTGCTTGTCGCTTGTAAAACCCCTATGTTGTATATTTAATGCCAACCGCTTCATTGGTCCAAAGGCTTCGTAATTTAAGAATTATTCTCACGAAAGAGAAAATCGCATATGTCCCTAATACGATTGTGCCCACTCTGGAGGAAAGGACAAGCGAGGATGAGATCACTCGCTTTGTGAAGTATAAAGATAGTCCTAAAGGATAACCTGTATGTTGATCTTATACTTCAGTCCCTACCAGATTCTTTTTCATAATTCATTATTAACTTTAATATTAACAAGTTTGAGGTAACTCTACCTGAGCTCCTCAATATGTTGAGGGAAGCTGAGAGTACCATCAATAAAGAAAAGTCAGTTCTTTATATTGGTGAGACTAATAGGAAAAGGAATGCTAATAAGACCCTTAAGAAGGACAAGGGCAAAGAAAGATCGGGTAAGACAAAAGTTGCCAAGAAAGATCTGGCAAAGGACAAAGGACAGTGCTTCCACTACGGTCAAGATGAGAATTGGAAGAGGAACTCTAAGGACTACCTTACAGGTAAGACGAAACAGGAGCTTGGAGAAGCTTCAGGTATATTCATAATCAGTCTTCACTTGTCAGATTTTCATGATAACACATGAGTATTGGATACTGAGAGTATTTATCATATTTGTAATTCGTTGCAAGTTCTGACAAGACCTAGGAGACTGACTAGAGGCGAGATGGACCTCAAAATGGGCAATGGAGCAAAAGTTACTACAGTTGCTGTTGGGGGGGGGGGGGCATCCTACATCTGCCTAGTGGAGCTATTATTGTATTAGATGCATGCTATTTTGTCCATTTTATTATCAAAAATATTATTTTCATTTCTTGTTAACAATTAGTGGATATAAATTAGTTTTGAGAATAATAGTTGTTCAATAATTATGGATGATGCAATTATCACTAGAGGGACCCTTACAAATGACTTATATGTGTTAGACACTTCTCCACACATCATGAATATAAATATGTCTAAAAGGAAAAGAGATGAGGTGAATAATGTATACCTATGACATTATAGGTTAGGTCATCTACATGAGGGAAGGATTCAAAAGTTGCTGAAAGATAGATACTTAGAACCATTTGACTATGAGGCGAACCTTGCCTTCGTGAAAAAATGACTAACTCTTCTTTTAGTGGAACTGGAGAGAGAGTCACTGAGTTATTGGAACATAGTGATATATGTGATCCCATGTTGACTCAGACTATAGGTGGTTACTCATACTTCATTACATTCACTGATGAATTCTCTAGGTATGGACATATGTACTTGATGAAGTACAAATCTGAGGCCTTTGAGAAATTCGAAGAATATAAGAATGAGGTGGAGAACCATATTAGATAGAGTATTAAATCTCTTCGATCAGATCGAGGAGGAGAGTACTTGAGTACAGAGTTCACTCATTTCCTCAGGGACAATGTGATTATATTTCAGCGGACACCTCAGCTCAATGGTGTATCAGAAAGGAGGAATCGCACGTTGTTAGACATGATGCGATCCATGATGAGTTTCGCTGACCTACCTATATCATTCTAGGGGTATGTCCTAGAGACCGCAGCTTACCTTCTGAACAAAGTTCTGTCAAAGTCGGTAGTGTCTATACCATATGAGATATTGAAAAGAAAGAAGTCTGATCTTAAGATTATTAAGATTTGAGGCTGTCCTGCCCACATTATAAGACACAACCCCGATAAATTGGAATTAAGGACAGAATGGTGCACATTCGTGAGATACCCAAAGAAAACTTGTGGATATTATTTCTATCACCCCGAGGACCGAAAAGTCTTTGTTGCCAAGAGAGTCGTGTTCCTTGAGAATGAACATATTCTTGGTGGAAAAAGTGGGAGCAAGATATAATTGAGTAAGGTTGGAGAACCTGTATGTTCAGGTACCTAACACACAAGTTCCAATTTTATGTAGGTCTAGTAGAGTATTTTACCCTCCTGAAAGATATATGAGACATATCAGCAGAGATGACTCTCAGGATGTTGATCCTCAAACCTATGAGGAGGCTATTATGAGTATAGACTCCGGGAAGTGGCAAGAAGCCATGAATTCTGAGATAGATTTCATGTACTCTAACAAGGTTTGGGACCTTGTAGATGCACCTAAGGGTATTGTACACATCGGCTGCAAATGGATCTTCAAGAAGAAGATCGGAGTAGATGGAAAGGTACAGACCTATAAAGCAAGACTAGTAGCTAAAGGATATCGTCAAAGACAAGAAGTTGACTATAATGAAACATTTTCACATATAGTCATACTTAAGTGCATTAGAATTATTTTAGCTATTGCAGTACACTATGATTATGAGATCTGGCAGATGGATGTCAAAATGGTATTCCTCAATGACAACCTCTAGGAGGAGGTGTATATGGTACAGCCAGCGGGATTCGTATCCAAAGAGAGTCCAGATAAAGTGTGCAGGTTGCTTAGTCCATTTATGGATTGAAGCAAGCTTCCCAAAGTTGGAACATAAGATTTGATGAGGTGATCAGATCTTATTACTACGTCAAGAACGAAGATGAGCCTTGTGTGTACAGGAAGGTAAGTGGAAGCGCTATCACCTTCTTGGTGCTATATGTGAATGATATCCTAATCATTGGGAATAATGTATGAATGCTCTACACGGTAAAGGTTTGGCTATCTAGAAACTTCTCCATGAAAGACATAGGGGAAGCATCCTATATTTTGGGATCCGGATCTATAGAGATAAATCCAAAAGGATGCTTGGTTTGTCTTAGTCTAAGTATATAGACTCAATTATTAAAAGATTTGGCATCGAGAATTCTAAGAGATGTCTCATACTGATGAGACATGAAATATCACTTTCTAAGAGTATGTCCCCAAAGACTCCTAAAAAAAGGACAGACATGGATAAGATACCTTATGCCTCAGCGATAGGGTCTATTATGTATGTGATGCTATGTACCAGGTCTGATATAGCACATGCTCTGAGTGTCATAAGTAGGTATAAAGCAAATCTAGGTTTAGAACACTGGAAGACAGTAAAGTATATCCTTAAGTACTTGAGAAGCACTAAGGATCTTTTACTAATATATGAAGAATGTAGCCTCTAGGTTGAGGGCTACAAGGAGTCAAGTTTTCAGTCTGACATTGATGATATCAAGTCAAATTCTGGGTTTATTTTCACCCTGAATGGAGGAGCAGTAAGCTGAAAGAGTTCCATGCAAAATACTACTGCTGACTCGATCATAAAGACGGAATACATTGCTGCAGCAAAAGTAGCAAAGGAAGGGGTTTAGATGAAGAAGTTCATCAAGGATTTAAGAATCATACCAAGCAGCGTGTAGCTAACTCTCATATATTATGACAGCGACAGGGTGATAACTCTAACAAAGGAACTCAAGTCTCAACAGAATTATTCTAAGGATGTTCCATCTGATTAGAGCGATCATGACCTGAAAAGATATAGCAATGGAAAGAGTTCCATCCGAATATAACATTGCAGATCCACTGACGAAGCCGCTGGCTCAGATTGTATTTAAGCGTCACAGGGGTCTGATGAGGATCAGACACATAGGTGATTGGCTTTTGGTCAAGTGGAAGATTGCTGGTTACAGGTGCCCTATAAGCCAATCACGTGACTGATTGCACGTGTGACACGCTGTAAGATCTTTTTGCTTATGATTAATATTGACATATTCTCATATTATCTATTATATATATATTATGATGTACTTGATTCTGTGCAATGAAAGTCGGATCGTGATGAGATCAATGATAATAAGATCGATTCACCTTTAAACACAGATCCTAAATAATTTCAGTCATAGGTTACTCAAGAGGGACATTGAGATAACCGGACAAATCGGTGTACTATATACCCATTCATATGATAGAGGCAGCTGGTCTCATAGCCACTTGTATGGAGACACTAAGGATATAGTACAAGTGCTCATTGGAGAATGAGTTTACTAATTGATCCGCTTATGAAATATTGTATGGTTAATGATATCTAATGTCAAACAATGATTTCATAGTCCTAGTTGTGTATCTAGTCCTTAGACTTGAGACACCAAGGATGACTTGTATGAGTACTCCTTTCTTTGACACCAGACTTATAGATTTGGAAAGTTTCAGATCTGGTACAACTGGTTATCGGGATTGGTAGCCAACCTTACGAAGACAATTGAGTGTCAATAGAGGATCATCCACTCTCGGTATCACGAGAAGAATATCCCATATGTGCTTGCTCAGACAAATCTCTGGCCAAGGTCATTTGGATTGAGAGAGAAAAAGTTCTTTGAGAGAATCCGATTAGAGCAAAACTCCGACGAATTCTGTATGTGGCCCGACAGTACCATGTCCAATATACGGTCTTCGGGATATTAGTTAGATGAGGGATTATAGATACACGATAACTGTGAACAGACAGGTCCGATGGATTTGATCCCCCCTGTACCGTTTGGGGACTATGGCGTAGTGGCCTAGTATGTCCATAGTCGATGAGTCGAGTGAATTATTATGGGGATAATAATTCACTATATCAGAAGGAGTTTTGATAGGAGTGACTCACGGCCAGCTCGGTATCGGGCCTAAAGGGTCACACACATATGGTGGATGCTTCAACGAATAGAGGATATGATGGAGATCCAATTAGCTCATATTCTCATTAGATGAGACCCTATGCTGATGGACTTCTTGCTTAAAGTCCAATTAGAGGCCTAAGGAGATTATTGGATAGAGATCCAATAATGCAAGGTTAGTGGGTTATTGGATGGAGATCCAATACCCACTAAGGCAGGAGCCCTAGGGTTTTTGTTGGCTCTCCATAAATATGAGAGAAGACTCATGGTTGATAGGCTGCAACCTTAGCCACCACCTCCTATTCTCCTCCCTCCCTCTGTGCAAGAGTTGCAAGAAGCTACAGAGATTCATCTGTGAATACCGCTAGAGAGAATGACACTTACCTCCTTCATCTTCCCCATCCGGATCTGAAACACAGGGATATACGATCTCCCTAGATAAAATCAATCTCTCACACATCACGATTTTATATTTTTCTGTATGAATAATTAATTTTTATTTTAATTTTCACTACGTATATTATGCATCCGCTGAAGTGTCCCAACATATATCGATCGTTCATCCAAGCCGAGATGGATGGAGTCGATCAACATCATAGACGATGTTAGAACCGAGGTCCCAAAGTGTTACCAGAGAACTTCTGCTACTAAACTCATTACTCTACGAAGGGGATCAGAGATTTGAGAGCTTTAGAAGGTGGCACTAATTCCCTAGACTTGTATGTTTGCCATCTGGCAGAAGACACTTTGACATGGGGTCGATGATTGCAGTAAGCTACCAATTTGACAGCATTAACGATGCGCGGAGAAACTGAATCCAATGGCGAAGTGTGCATTGTACTACGAACAGTATACGGTAATTAATTCAACATATATGTCAAAAATCTTATTTTAGGCGCTACAACAATTTTACCCACATAGGAATCCAAATACCATTCGGCAAACATTTTACGCAAAGAAACTTCTTGATCTTGATGATTAGCGGTCATCTTGTGATGCCTGTGAATGTGATCCCGCAATAACAGATTCGAGTTTCTGCTAGTACAGATAAGAAAGGGTAATATAAGCATCGGGTATCAAATAATGTAATTAAATATGTTGCGATCTAAAGTGTAAAAAACAAACTAAGCCTAAAAAAGGAAGTTCTTACTTTCACAGATCGCTTGACTTCCTCAATTTTATGTAGCAACAAGTCACCAGGTACTAAGCCTCCAGCCTGGAAAAGAGGGCGTCTTGGTGAAGCCTTGACCTGTAAATTTTTGAATTCCATAGAATTTTTGGGATTCTATAATGAAATAAACATATTACTTCATGCATGGGAATGGATTGTGGAAATCATATGTACTTACTACCAGTATACCACTAGACTTGTCATACCATTAGAAGAGAAAAAAGGGTGTAGTTGGGACTCTAACTCTTAACAGATGAGGGATCCTCTCTCTAGTCATGAAATCAAAGGGGCCAAAATTTAGTTTGGTCATGAATTGACTCACAACTATCATGCAACACTGGACATATGATTTTTCTCAGGAGAATGTGCAATTAACTTAAATGTCAAACATCATATCTTGATTTCCGTTATCACAGGATCTCTAATCCACATTACTTGTATACCTGTTCTATCTGATCTAAATTTAAAATAAAAAAAAAACTTACCATTGCATAAAAAGCACAAAATGCTTCACTCCTAACAGTGCCAGTGTAATAATAACAAGACAGGAAATTCCAACATCATAGGACAAATCCAGATCTTTAACTATGATAAAGAAATAATATCATGACCAAGGTGGCAATGGATCCCAAAATCCAAATTGGACATGCAATTTTGGGTATGGATCCTCAATTTAAAACAAATAAATTATCAGGTTGAGACTTGAACACTAGGCATCTCCATCTCTTGATAACCCCCGATCTATATTGAATGAAAATTGAAAGAAAAATAACGACAGTTATTTATGCTCCAAAAAGGTTAGTCATGCTCTACATTAAATTGTTTGCTCTTAAAAGCTTTAATACAGAGACAGCTAATGATCCACTTTGGCACTAGACCATCTTTTATGTAAGACCATCTAAAATTGATTAGATACAGATGGAGAAAAACATGATAGTGACACCAAGGTCAACCTTCAATGTCACACTATATTCAGTTAAAAAAAAGGTATATACGGAGAAAGAACCAAAAGCACAGTTGAAGAAGCGTGACGGAAAACAATTTGAATTACTGAAGGTGCTGACTAGCTATAATCTGAAAACAAACCTTCATGCTGGGAGATTGCCATCTACTTGGAGGTGGAATATCAGCCAATGATCTCAAACTGGTCGGTGTGGACATTCCTTCCCCAGGCAGTATGGCAGACTTCCTATTACCAACTTCTCGAATACGCTTTGTAGATTCTATAATAATAACCTACACAATTGCAATTATATATTGGAAAAGCTGAGCTCATAAGAATATCCAAGAATCCATCATGTTACTATTGATGAACTGGCAAAATCTAGTCATGAGACTCAGAACATTGCAAAAGGGCCAAAGAATGTAACTTCTAAATGAACTGGAAAAATCTATAGGCAATCACTGTTCCAGAAAACTTAATCCAGAAATGTACTACAAAGATGCATTTGCAAACATATTGTGAACTGAACAAAAGGTTTATACCTGGATAGACTAGAAGGGCCATATATAGTTGTCTTGCTGTTGATGTTAAACAAAGTTTCAGAACAAAACAAGTCTTATTTGCTTAGACCAACCTACATATACTTCTATCCTAGGTCACTTCCATAAGCCAGCAAAAGTAGCATCTACAGAAACATCATGGACCACATGCATGAAAGAGCACAATTTTACAACCTTGCGTGAAAGCTGTTCAGCTACGACTCCTCAACAAAAGAATGATAACACTTTATATTCCTATCAGACTGCCATAACTTGGTCTAGCAAAGTACCTCCCTCCCAATAATATATAAGCAACACAAGAGATGCAGTGAGAGCAATCAAGAAGCATGTAAAACCTGAAAATAGGATTTTTCCTGTACTGTATATTTAAAACATCAAAGTTTTCTATGAAAAACATATAATCGAAGGTAGCTGCTCTCTGCGAGTTGTCACAACATGCAATTACTTAGGTTGGCTATCTAGAAAACCATGGCACAACAAATAATGCTGCCTAATAATTGAAATGCTCACATTCCAATGAATTACAAATCAGTTATCTTCAAATTTCCACTATGGTGTGTGGTCTTTGGACCAGTTATTATGCATTATCACTTGCATAACACCACTTTGAACCATATAAGAGGGCAATGTCAAAAAATGATGAATATTTGACAACCATCATGAGCAATCAGAGCACTAATCAATACTTTAAAAACCTTGCTCTCTGGGACCAGATCTCAGCCCACACAATATCTAAAGGAAATTTAAATGATGGAACTCAATCCTAATGAAATGAAACAGACTTCGTCTGGGCTAGATAAAATTGAACACTGATGGAGCATTTGATGTGTCTGGACAGGTTGGAGGAGCTGGTTTCTTATTGAGAAATAGTAAAGCTGATTGCCTACTTGCTGGGAGCAAATTTATTGCTGAAGGAGGACCATATTTGAATGAACTACTGGCAATCAAGGATGGCATTAAGGTTGCAATAGCTGAGAGAAGACAAAGATTACAGATCGAAACAGATGCTGAATTGCATAGCTAAAATCCTGAAAAAGAAAGAGCAGCCCACTTGGTTTTTGACTAACTTAATAATTTTTTTTTTTAACGGACACATTTTCAGGAATTTTCAGTGAATCATGTTTCTAGAGAGGCTAATTGTTGTGCTCATTGACTGACTTCTCATTGTAAATTTTGTAAGAAGGACTTTTTTATGGAGCTTTCCATTACCTTCTCAGCTTATGGATATTTTGAGCTCAGATGAACTAAGCACTGAGTGTATCAGACTTTTTACTTGAAAAAATAAAAGGGGTCTTCTGCAAGAAGCAACCAACACCAAGCTGATGTATATAAAAAAGCACCACACTGTCTTGACCATGAGATTTCGATATGTTATCCATATGATGCCCTCATGGGGATACCAAATGGTACGTTCCATGGTGAAAATAAATTCACAACAGAAATTATTTGAAGTTGTAATCTAATCACATTTCATAAGTATATGATAATTGTGGTTCACAACTAATAGAATAGGCATCCATATGATCCTCAATGTCATCAAAATGGTCAATTTTTGCCACTTAAAAGCATGTTATCCATATACACCCATATATATATGTTCGATATACTCCTTGTTGTAATTTAATCATTTAATAAAACCATTAATTTCCCATCTAACAATTATATTATTCTCCAATCATACTCATAAAATTATTGGAGTCAGATTATGGATATTTCTTGTTAGATTAGCAAACATCCTAGACATGGCCAATTACCCATTATCAGAAAATGTTGGCAAAGCTGTTTAGTCTAACAAATACCTTTCGTAGGAGTCCTGGGTTGGAGACACCTTGGAACTGTAGTTCATCCACTGGTGCAGCTTTTCCATAAGCTACACTTCCAATCCTAAAAGTATGTATTCCGTAATTAGATTGCAAACAGCCTATAAGCATTACAAAAAAGAAACCATCAGCTAATGACTTTCAGAAGCTATCACATAATTTTAGATGCATACCAAGGTCTAAAAAAAATGATAATTGCTGAAATTTAACACAGAAGAACATGGAGCATGATAAATGAGAAAGACAAGAAACAACCTCAAATTTTTCATGGCCCGATAACTGGAAGGTATATTAAATAGCCAAAATGTGAAATATCATCTTAAGAGCTGTATTAAGAGGTTAAAAGCTTTAAGAGAAACTTCATATTCATTTCAAAAATGAAAACATCACAGAAAAATAAAATGGGAACTCAAAGAGATCCTTCATAGAATCACAATTTATAAAAAAAAAAAATACAAAACTCAGTATGCCAAATTGTTCTCACTCAGAAATTGCAAGTTCATTTCAGAATTCCGCATATCGGATCCATGCCACATTCGTCAGAAGTTGTTTGGACAACTTTGTCATGGCATTCCAGTTAAAAGTTCATGCATGCTACTTCAAAATACAAGGTGAACTGACTTTGATGGCAATCAGAAAGCTCAGTGACGCATCAATTTTCATTAAAAGGTTATGACATAACAACAATAATAACTGAAAAATAAACACAGATCATAGAAAGCAAATCCAACAGCCAAGGCATTCGAAGTTTCAAGAAAAAGTATGAAAGGAATAATGAGAAGAAAGGCAAACCACAAAAGAACCTGATCGCAACAATCAACTAGAATATGGAAGATCTCGTTCATGATTTATGAGATGTCACAGATTAAAATCACAAAATTCAAAATAAAAACAGAGCTCAAGCTGCATTGACTATTAGATTGCAAGAATGATGAAAATCCTAATTTCCTAAGACAATTGACAGGTCAAGTGGGGCTACACAAAATTTGAGCAAGTAGGAAACGTACAACCATCATCCATAATATAGGTAGGTATAGACCTAGATTAAGTAAATGCATAGAAATATCCTCCAGAAGGATAATATAAACATATTATATCAGCCAGAATTAGATGAGAAGAGAAGTCATCGGTTAAAATTTAACACCTACTGTTGTTAGAGACGTTAAGCTCTCACAAAGCTCTGAATTGTGTTATCATATGCTGATTCAAATTTAGAATGGCTAATGACATGCTTGTAAAGTCTGAAACCCTTTCGTATATTTCATGCATATAATTTGTAGCACATTGATTATGGACAAATGTGTGAAGTTTCCTTAAAAGCAAACTTAAACATAAATACGACAGAAACATCAACAAGCAACAGACTCCATGAAGAAACTGGACAAGAAGATAATTGATCTGGTCAAAAAGATGTACCTTGCTCAATTATGATGTCAATAACTAGATGAAGGGGGATGCGCTTCTCGATTTTAGTCAAGCCTAAAAATGGTAAAAAAGATGGCCTAGTAGCCTGAAAAATGTTGAATGTTATGTCATGGATTTAGAATAAAATGACTATGAAGAAGTGGTTAGAAACATTTTAGTACCTTGTAAACTATCATGTCGGATGTGATGTAAAGTCTGCGTGAAGAAATATCTTTCTGAAGCACATATCTTCTAACAGGCAGATAGAGGAGCATGATAAGACCAACTCCCCAGGCCAAAACAAGCAACAGTGAAATTAGAACCCATATAATTGTATCATACTGCACATGGTTTTTAGCAAGCTCCTCAAATGAGGCTGCATACAACACCTTTCCAGAAAGCTCTTCTTCATCACCAACCTCGGACACAGGATCTTCCAATAAAAGCTCATCAGATTCACTTCTTTCATGTAAACCAATAGCATGACCAGACAACATCCCTATGAGTTTTTTGAAATGAGTCACCAAGGGGAAGTTCATATGATTCTTACTGGTTTGACATTTGTTCTCTCGGAAATGTCAGCAACAAAGAAATAAGGTGTCTAATCATAATAAATATGCATGAGCAAATTGTGTCAGAAATCGAGAGCAAACATTTCAATATTTGCATTCACGGATGAGATGGTAAAAATGAGCAGGAGTCATCACAAACAAGAATCAAACAAGATTGAAAAAGATTCCTTGAACCATGGGAGGGGATGGGACCACTTCCTACTAGTTACGAGTCTCCTGTATATGCCATCATATGGGAGTTCAGAAAAGGAAAAATATTTGCCTACACTAGTTCTTAATATTGCAGATCCCTTCCTCAGACTTATATAAATTAAAAAGAAACCATTGTAGATGTTCCTTATGTGGCAGAAACACTGAGCAAATACGAATTATCAGGTTGGGGAAAACTAAAAACTGCATGATTTCCTCGTAAAGAAACATAAATGATAAGGCTTCCAGATATACTTCGGCATAGCTCTTCTTTGTCTCTTTTGCTAAGCTCCATCTAGTTCCTTTTTATTACTTTTCCCTTACAAATGAATCATGACAATTGTCAAACAATAAAACAATCCCAAATTAAAAATAAAAATAAAATGAACTCAACAGCATAAGGCATCTCTAACTCACAAACTTCTTAATACATGTAAGAAAGTTCGGCGATATGGTAAATGCCTCTCCATGGAATCTTCTACAAGTACACCTCATAAGAAACGATTTACAATGAGTATATAGCCATCGGTTAGAACATCTACTCCAGATTTTGCGATTCCTAAGATTATAAGACATATTCCCTAACACATGTGGAAATTAATCCTCAGGAAAGCAATAAAGAAGTGCACAATGACTGGTTAATCATCCCAATCACAACAATGCACCTTACAGAACTTCATGATCATTAGCGCTATTAGTCTCCACAAATTAAAATCAAGAAATATGCATAGCTTCTCACACGGCATAAAATAACCTATCTTAGTTAACCTTTCGAACCCAAGAAAATCCCATCTTCCCCCCTACGCCGCCGACAAGCCCTTCTCAATGCTCTCGACGTCAACTTAACATACTATCGGATTACAAAGCAACCGATTAACTATTTAGGGACCAAAAATTGATCTAGTAAATGGGAATGTACGAAACAAAACAAGGAAAAGTCCATGCGATTACGCAAGTCATCGGCCAAAACAAGATTTAATAGAGAAAGGAAGGACGAAGAAAGGATCACCTGCGATCGGTCGCAAATTCGTCGAGACGCTGTCACGGAGGCGAGATTTAGGGACGGGGACTGCTAAAGGGAACGGCCGGACCTCGAAGCTTTCCCTCTCCTTGCGGGTGCGTGGCTTGGAAATTGGCCGTTGATGCTGGCCGGGCTAGCGTGAGCGATTTGGGCCGAGTTCGAGAGTAACTGTAATTAATTTGAGCCCATTTGCGTGAGCAATGAGGGCCGAGTTGAAGTAAAATGATGAGTTATGGTTTATTTTAATTCATGAAATTTTTATCATTCATTTTTAAATTCTTATTATTTAATTATATCTAAAATAATATTTATATTTAAAAATATATATCATATAAATTCTTTTCTTTCGGTCAGAATTAACAGACGCTAAAATATACTTATGTGATATACTGACTCATAATCAATTGATATAATGATATATATAATTTAAGTTTAAAAGGGTTAAGATCTATTTTAGCCTATGTAGTTTTGACCATGGACCTCTTAAGCCCTTATGATTTACTCGTATCTAAAATAATTCTTATTTTTAAAAAAAAAAATAGTATATAAACTCATTTCGTCAAGTCTGAGTTAATATATATTAGAGTTTGATTATGTGGCATGTTGACTACGTCAACTCTAGGGTGCATGCCCCCACGTCGCCCACTATCGTGTTGTCCACCACTGCAAACGACACTTGCTTTGATCCCAACTAGTACCACTATACCTTATAAGCTACCTCCCCCTGCAAAGAAGCAAAAGTAAGAGAGATCAAATGTAAAAGTGAGCGAGGATGAAATGGGAGGCGATGAGAATGAAGATGTCATGAGGAGGAAGAGGGACTAGGAGACAACTACGTGCCTAGTGTTGGATTGAGCGACGCACATTCATCTAAGACAACTAGAAGCTCTTGATCTTGTCACGAGAGAAGTTGCATGCGTACGACACCCTATTAGGCAGCAACAACTTGTTGCTATTGTTATTGGTTGCTTCCGTGACAATGCATTCTCTCATCATTGATGGAGGTCTCAAAATTTTTTTTAACTTAAATTATATTTATCATTATATTTATAATATATCATGTAAGTAGACTCTAACTTTTGTTAACTTAAACTTAACAGAATGGGCTTATATAGTATATTTTTTTTAATGTAAAAGTTGTTTTAAACACAAGTAAACCATAAGAGTTTAAGAGATCCATGATAAAAATCACAAGGGCTAAAATAAATTTTAATCATTTTAAATTTAAATTATATGTGTCATTATACTGATGGTCTATTGTAAATCAACATACTAAGTAAGCAGATTCTAATGCTTGTTAACTCAAACTTCACGAGAGGGACTTATATATTATATTTTTAAAAATATAAAGGTTAAGAGTTGTTTTATATATGAATAAATGATAAAGACTTAAGAATTATATGATCAAAATTATAAGGGTTAATATGGACCTTAATCATATATATATATATAAGTATTTTTGTAATTGATTTAAATCTATTTGGGAAGACGACAAAGATGAGGTGCTGATGGTATGATTTGAAGATCATCGGTAAGCAACTGGGACTTCGTGATCTTTTTAATCGACTATAAGTCCTTACTTGGTTGACATAAGAATAATACATAACAAATATTTTGTGATGCTCGGAAATTTAAATATAATCTTACTTACTAGTCTTAAATTTCACTTTAGCTTGACTCGATAAATTACTACGCATTGAATTTAATAAATATTTATAATTATTTGAGATGTAATATAACTAAATAAATATTATATATAACTATTTATAATTATTCTATAAATTCTGTTTTCTATAATTATTTGACATGCAATATAACTAAATAAATGTTATATATATTTATATTTATAAGTTGGTTTCCAGTGATTTATTACATACCTTATTGCAAGAATTCCAATGATAATGTATCTTCAGATAAGTGAAGGGATGATGTTTAAAAGTCCACAAGTGAAGGGAATCACATAGGGTCAGTTTCGGTTAGAACTAATATTTTTTTTAATTTTTATTTGAAAATAATTTACAACATAATAAATTCATCATTTTATTTTTAAGATTTGGAAAATGGATGTATGATGCACCCAATGATATAAAAAAATAATAATATTATAAAATTATCAATCGCTTCTTCTAGTGTCAAATGTCCTGAAATCTTATTTTTGTTTCTCTATCTTTCTCTATCTCGATCCAATCATTCATACTAGAACGGGTTATTAGAAAAGATTCTTCGATATCATGTTCGCCATTCAAGAATTAGAGATATTATATTTATAATATTAATATCAAGCTTAAAGAAATGGTTAGATGAGTTTTAAGCTCAGAGTTCAAGTTTGATGATCTCCTTTTTTTTTTTTTTTCTTTATAACAATCAATTTTCTCCCTTACTAAATTCTACTAAGTTTGATAAATTTTCTCGGTAGATAGAGAAATTTGGTAGGTAGTTGTTATATATGATAGTTTGCATTATAATGATCATATAAGTTAAATACTAATTTTTTCCCTCCTTTTTTCACTAATATCAATATTGAAAGCTAAATATTTATAATAAATAATTAAATAATCACTCGAGCCATTTATTCTATAAGGAGGATCAAAAATAGAAGAAACAAGATAAATAAGTAGAATCTCGAGATTTTTTTTTTTTTTTTTGTCCATTTAGTTTGTATTGCCATGATAGTTGTATTTAAATCATGCCATATTCATATTCTTATAAGTCTCTAAAAATATTAATACATTTAATTTAAAATATATGAGTAGTAGAATAATAAACACCACATAATGTATAAAACTTCCAAAATTTTTCTAATTTTTTTTTTCAAGAATATTCCAACGTTTTGAATGCTTCTTCTCATCATGTTTACAAAATGTTCCATATCCATCTCCTTTTTTAAATTTGAAAAATTCAAGAACAGTGGTTATAAATCATTTGTAAATTCAAGTATTTAAAAGCCCTTTTTGCAATGAAGGTTCAAGATATCCAAATGATTGCTTGGGTTGCCGTATTAATATTTTCTAACTCGACAGGGATGAACTTGTGTTTTTTTTAGTTGGCATGATCAAACTTTCAAAGTCCTTCTCAGGTACAAACATGAATGTGATGATGAATTAGATAGCTCAAGACTGTATTATAAATGCTTAATCAAATGTGTGAAAAATAATGAGGGGTTTGGGAGGGTGTTTATATGTTATTTGAGATTTTTTTTCTTCTAAATTTATATTTTTTTTCTATTTTTATATTTTAATTATAAAATAACTAAAAGACCCTTTGTTTATGGATATTGGGAGGGGTAAAATGATCGATGATTTGCCTCTCCAGCCCTCAAGCACTTGACCCAGTAGTAGTTCGTTAAAAAATTTGTTTTATTTATTTTTTAAATTCTGAAATCATCTATTCAAATCGGAATCAAAAGTATAACTGAAATCGCTGGTTCTAATCAAAACCAGAACTATTGATTCAAGTTTTCAAAAATCTAATCAGAGTAGATTTTAATTCAATTTAAAATCTATAAATCATTGGGTCTATTTAATTCCAATTCTAATATAATTTGGTTATAGTTCGATTGTTCGAACCAAAACGTGATTAAGTCTAATCGAAAGGGTGAGATTGATTCCCTCGAGCTTAATATATACTTGAATATTATTTATTTTATTTTCTAAAAAAATAAGTTTATGACATATGATATAGTATAAAATAAAAGACAAACTACATCCACCTAAGACGATAATAAGAGAGGTTGCGTACTTATGATGTTATGCTAGGCAATAGCACATCGGTGCTGTTGCTGGTAGTCGCTTCCAAAATAATGATTCTCTTGCCATTAATGGTAGTCTCAAATTGTTAAACTCTATCGTTTGTTAACTCAGATTTAACCGTAAGGACTTATATATTATATTTTTTAAAAATATATGAGTTATTTTAAATATGAGTAAAATTATAAAAGTATAAGTGGTCTATAATCAAAATTATAAGAACTAAAACGAATTTTTTTTAACTTAAATTATATGTATCATTATATTAATAATTTATTATTAATCAACATACCGCGTAAGTCGATTCTATCTAACGTATGCTAACTTAGATTTGACGGAATATATTTATATATTATATTTTTTTAAAAATAAAAATTATTTTAGATACGAATAAATCGATTTAAGTGATCTATTTTTAAAATTACAGTCCTAACAGAAATTTTATCTACCATAAATAAATGACCAACTAATATGATGGTTCTATCATTGACTTTATTTGAAAGTTGGTTTTCCCAAATGATTAAAAGAAAAAAATTACTTTCCAACGATCGGACTCCTGTGGACCGGAGATCCGAAGACGGGCAAAGCGGTTCGATTGTGTCGGAACACTCAAATCAAATATAAATAAATGCCAATGAAATGTGAAGTAGATGTGACAGGGAAAAGGCATTGAAAGCTGAATGATGGAGTCATTTATGGACCAACCAACAGATTGCAAACGCTGCCATTCATTGGAAGCGTAAGACACAAAGATAACCACAGTCACCACTCTTCACATAGGTAGGTAAGTCGGTAGGTTGTACGAGTGGAGACTTTGAGTCCTTTCTTTTCCACACTACGAGTTGGGACTGAATTCTCCTGTGAGAGACATATCGCCATTTCCATCTATGATAGCAGTAGTTCGAGAGCTTACAATAAATCATCATCTTCGGCTCTCTACTCTTTCAGCTCTTGCTCGCCTGCATCCTCGATCAAGAAATACTAATAAGCCGTGCGAGTCTACTACTTCATCTTGTTTCTCCTCCGCTGACGTATTTGATGGACCTTCAAGGCTCAACATTTGATGATTAGGATAATGATAAATTGATTAATTATCGATAAAATCATATCATATGATAGATTGATTACCTAGGAAGATCATATATCCTTATATTTTTAGATCTAAAATGGAGAGGATGAAGGAGGTTAAGCGTCCTCCTCTCTAGCGATATGCAAATGATAAATCTCTGCAGCGAAACTCCTATAATCTGATCTCGCAACTCTTACACAGAGGGAGGGAGGAAAATAAGAGGCGATGACTAATGTTGCAGCCTATCAACCATGAGTCTCCCTCCTATTTATAGAGTGCCCCAAAAAATCCTAAGGCTGATGCCTTAGTGGGTATTGGATCTTCATCCAATTATCCACTAATCTTACAGTATTGGATCTATATCTAATAATCTCCTTAGGCCTCTAATTGGACCTCAACCAAGGAGCTCATCTACGTATGGTCTCATCTAATGAGAATATGAGCTAATTAGATCTCTATCCAATCCTCTATTCGCTGAAACATCCATCATATGTGTATTACCCTCTAGGCCCGATACCAAGCTGGCCGTGAGTCACTCCAATCAGAACTCCTTCTGATATAGTAAATTATTATCTCCATAATAATTTACTCGACTCATCGACTATGGACATACTAGGCGACTACGCCATAGTCCCCAGAAGGTACAGGGTGATCAAAATCCATCGGACATGTATGTCCACAGTTACCATGTATCTATAATCCCTCATCCAACTAATATTTCAGAGACCGTATATTGAATATGGTACTGTCAGGTCACATACAGAATCAGTTTGTCTTGCTCTAATCGGATTCTATCAGAGAACTTTTTCTCTCTCAATCCGAATGACCCTAGTTAGGGATTGCTCTAATCCAAACCTGTAAGTCTAGCGTCAAAGAAAGAAGTACTTATATAAGACATCCTTGGTGTCTCAAGTCAAAGGACCATATACACAACTGAGACTGTGAAATCACTGTCTGACATTAGGTATCATCAACTATATAACATTTCATAAGTAGATCAATCAATAAACTCATTCTCCAATGAGCACCTGTACTATATCCTTAGTGTCTCAACACAAGTGGTTATGAGACCAGCTGCCTCCATCATATAGATGGGTATATAGTACACCGATCTGTCCGGTTATTTTGATGTTCCTCTCGAGTAACCTATGACCGAGATTATTCAGGATGTGTGTTTAAATGTGAATCGATCTCATTATCATGATCTCATCACGATTCGATTCTCATTGTATAGAACTAAGGACATCACAATATATATGCAACATATAATATAATGTGAGAATATGCCAATAATAATCATAAGTAAAAACATCGCACAATATGTCACACATGCCATCACTCACGTGATTGGCTTGCAAGACACTTACAACCAACAATCTCTCATTTGACCTAAGGCCAATCACCTATGTGTTTGATCCTTATCAGACCCCTGTGACGCTCAAAGACAATCTGAGCCAACGACTTTATCAGTGGATCTACAATATTATCTTCGGATGAAATTCTTTCCATTGCTATATCTTTGTGGCTCATGATCGCTCTAATCAGATGGAACATCCTCAGAACAATTTTGATGAGACCTAGGTTCCTTTGCTAGAGCTATCGCCTTGTCGTTGTCGCAATATATGAGAATCAACTTCATGCTGCTTGGTACGACTCTCATATCATGATGAACTTCTTCATTCATACTCCTTCTTTTGTTGCTTATGCTTCAGCAATGTATTCCACCTCTGTGATCGAGTCAGTAGTATCTTGTTTGAAACTCTTTCAACTTACTACTCCTCCATTCAAGGTAAAAAAATACCTTGAGTTTGACTTGCTATCATCAATGTCAGATTAAAAACCCGAGTCCGTGCCCTCAGCCTGGAGGCTATCTCCTCTATATACTAGTAAAAGATCATTAGTCATTCTCAAGTACTTGAGGATACACTTTACTATATTTCAGTGTTTTAAACCTGGATCCACCTGATACCTGCTCGTGACATTCAAAACATTTGCTATATCAGGCCTGATACATAGCATAACATATATGATAGACCCAATCGCTGAGGCATAGGATATATTCTATCCATGTCTGCGCTTTTTCATGAGTCTTTGGAAACATACTCTTAGAAAGTGATATTCCATGTCTCATCGATATGAGACATCTTTTGGAATTCTCCATGGCAAATCTTTTGATAATGGAGTCTATGTACCTGAACTAGGACAAGTCAAATATCCTCTTAGATCTATCTTTATAGATCCAGATCCCTAAAATATATAATGCTTTTCCTAAGTCTTTCATGAAGAAGTTTCTGGATAGCCAAATATTTACTATGGAGAACATTCCTATATCATTCCCAATGATTAAAATATCATTCACATACAATACCATGAAGGTGATAACACTCTCACTTACCTTCATGTACACACAAGGCTCATCTTCATTCTTAAAAAAGTCATAAGATCTAATCATCTCATTAAATCTTATTTTCCAACTTCGAGAAGCTTGCTTTAGTCCATAAATGGACTTAAGCAACCTGCACACTTTATCTGGATTCTCTCTGGATATGAATCCCTATAGCTATATCATATACATCTCCTCCTTGAGGTTGCTATTGAGAAATATCATTTTGACATCTATATGCCAGATCTCATAGTCATAGTCTGCTGCAATGGCCAAAAGAATTCTAATGGACTTAAGCATGATTATAAGTGAAAATGTTTCATCATAGTCAACTCCTTATCTTTGACGATTCCTTTAGCTACTAGCCTTATCTTATAAGTCTCTACCTTTCTATCTACTCTGATCTTCTTTTTGAAGATCCACTTACAGCCGATGGGTACGATACTCTCAAGTGTATCCACAAGATTCCAAACCTTATTAGAGTATATAGAATCTATCTCAGAATTCATGGCTTATTGCCACTTCCCGGAGTCTATACTCATAATAGCCTCCTCGTAGGTCTGAGGATCAACATCCTGAGAGTCCTCTCCACTTATATGTTCCACATATCTTTGAAGAGGGTGAGATACTCTGATAAACCTACATAAAGTTAGAATTAGTGTGTTAGGTACTTAAACAGACTCAGGCTTTGGAATGGTGCTCGAGCTAGGTTTTCCAACCAGACTCAATTGTATCTCACTCTCACTATTATCTTTAAGTAGCTGCATGCGAACGAAGCATTTAGCTGTGTCAATCGTAAAAGGAATTAGTATTGATGCTCATCTTTTTTAGGTTTATGTATGTAGCTGGACAATTTAACAAAGACTAAGTTGTGTATGTGGTTGGACAATTTAACAAAGACGAAGCAAATGTCAACCGCTGTATCGGTAAAATGGTTATTTGCTTTTTACCTCTTCCCCAACATCAATTCCGTCTACTGCTTGTTTCTTTGGCTTCTTTGACTTAATAACGGTGATGGTGTGAATGAATCAATTACCTGACTCCAGCATGTTTCTTTGTAACATCATTAACATGTTACTTTGTCTCATTGTCGTATTAGTAGTGTGATTTTATTTTAAATTAAAAATAAATATCACATCATCAATAATATTTTTACTAATATTTTTTTGCATCTTTTTACTAATTTTTTTTACATCTACATCTACTTATCAAATCTTTGAAATAAATTTATATTCCCTACGATATGATTATTACATCCGCTATCCAAAACTCAAATAAATCTAATATAATCTTCATCATCACATGTTATAAAAAAAATATTTTTTTTCATACTTTTTTTCATCATTATATTTTTCATGATAATTTATTTTTCAATGATATTTTTCAATATGATCATATTTTTTTTAGAGTAAGAACATAAATGAATATTTAGATTTTTATTTTTATACCAGTAATCTTTTTCAATATGTCTAATTTTTTTATAACAAAAACATCTACAAGTTTATTTGGTACATTCGTTCATGTTATTCTGACATTTAGTTGATATATCTCTTGAGATTTGATTTTTAAATTTTCTTTTTATCCTTCTTTTGATCTATCTTAATTTGAAGGACATGTTCCAAATTTTTATTTAAAGATTAATTTTTATTCATAAACTAAGAGATAACCCATTAATTCATCAATAGACAATGTACTTGTATCTTTCAACTTCTTCTATAACTATAGAAATCATATCAAACTTTGAAAATAAATTTCATAAGATATTTCTACTATAGTTTGGTTTTTTAGATTTTTATCATAATATATCATTTAGTTCACAATAGAAGATACTTTTGAGAAAAAATAAACGATAGATTCATAATAAAGAATTTTGAATTCACGTTAAAGAATTTAAAATTTTAAAATTTTTACCTTTTTTATGTCTCTAAACATATATTTTTTTAATATATTCTAAGTTTCTATTGTTGTTGATGTCATCATGATTATGAAAAATAGAGACATAGACTTATTATGTAAAGGGCTCTGACATCTTTTGATATGTAGATAAAACTATTTTCTAACCTTAAATTGATAATTATTACATTTAAAACTAGGAAGAAATTGATAACCTTAGATATAGATATAGGAAAGGAGCAAGGCAAGTACAGACAGATTTTGAACTCGTTCCAGGTTTGATTCTGCTTTACCTTCACATTTGAAATATATTGCTTTTAGATACCTTTTCTTTCGGTAGACAACATAAAAATATTAGAGACAGCAGCTAATAAAGGATAAGCTACAAGAGAAGAGGCAGGAAAATTTACTGGTCGCCCGATATATATTAATTTGATTGTCTATATAAAATAAAATAAAATAAAATAAAATAGGACCATAGTTTGTCATTATAATCCTCCCTAAATAGATGATAAGAACGTCATTAAAATTTTAGTAACAAGATCTGAGGTGTTGACTGAAATATGCGACGTTGTGGCCTACCAATTGCCATAAGTAGATATCCTATTTTGATTTAAATATATAAATCTGATGCACGAAATGTATTTTTATCATCTTTCCCAAAATGTTTTTAGCTGTTTTAAGGATTTGTGAAGAATATAGTTATCTTTTTTCACTTTGGCTGTTGCGTACCGAAGCAGCTTCGTATGCGGAGGAGCTTATCAGCGACCTTTGAGGTTGTCATCACGTCGACGAATATAAATAAATACATATTGACTCCAAATCCCTCTCATCTTTGGTGAATACTACTAATAACAACAAAACAAATTAATTTGTTTTGCGTTTGGTCAAATTGTGTTGTTTAGAAGCCCACGACAGATACCCACGTTCTGATTACTATTTTATTTATTTATTCATTTATTATGTTATATATATATATATATATATATATATATATATTCGCCCGACCTCCCTTATTATACACACAATCGCTTTTCCACTTCTCTGAATCGACTCGTTCATCGAACTCTCTCCGTCCATTCGCCATTGGAGCTCGCCAACCCACCATCTCCCCTCCTTGCCTTCAGAATCCTAGTAAACTCGAGAAACAGATCGGATTCGGTAAGTCACATAAGAAGATTCACGGATCCCCTGTTTTCTTCCTCCTGCCGCTTGCTTTCTGTTTGTACGCCGGAGCAGTTCTATTATCTCTGCAAAATGGAGGTTCTTGATCCATAATGATTAATTTAGATTCCGCTCTTTGTCTCCATTCTGCATCTTATCATATGGATTTCGATTTCTTGCATAGGTATCATCTATCTGCTGTTCTTTTCCTTTTCTTTGTGTTCTAATTTGGAATCGGGATGGATCTTATGATGTCGATGGGCATCAAGTGTGACCGAGTCAGCGATTTTGTTTGAAGATACCGTCGGCTTCAATAATTTTCGTTTTTAGTCGGCCTCAGATCTCGAATCTCCGGATGCCATTCCCAATCTCTTCTTCCCTCTGTTGATGATGGTGTTGCTGAATTAAACACTTGGTCGTAGGGAAGTAATCGATAGAGGGATATGCACTGCCTCGAACATGTCGAAAAAAATTCATCTTTGATTTTTTTTTAAATTGCCTCTACTAGGATTACTTGTTTTTCGTCCTACTACAGTAATTGAGCATTTTTCAACCTAAATTTGCGGATTTCCTTCTCAAAGTTAAGAAAGAGATCCGAGTGATTGAATGAACTTCCCCTCTCTCCTATTTCAATTGTTTGTCTTTCTGGTAAAAAAAAAAAGCTTTTTTGAGGTCAGGAGGTGTTTTATTTGCTTAGATATTATCATCTTCTTAGTTACCAGGAGTAATATATACTACAGCTGTTGGATTTCAGCAAACAAAACTTACCAAATTACCAGGAATAATTTGATTATACATGTGTATAGTGATATCAGTTTGATGAATCATGGAGACTTACTTTCCTAAAGAATCGAAATGGATTGAAATGAGTTCTGGGCTTCCTCATACCTTTTGTTTGATGTAGTTGTTAAATACTACCACAATAACTTAGCAGAGAAGATAATAGGATTGTGAAATCACCACAGGGTGAGATCTGATTTCATTTCCCTTGTGAACTCAGAATATGCATTTGAGTTTTTCTGAATCTTTGTGTTATGTTTTTAGGATAGCTTCAATCCCTTGTAGTAGTTGTATGCTATGATTAACTTCTAGAAGCTATGTGAGCTTGGTAATAATAAAAAAAAATAAATGAACTTATTGTAGTCTGCTACCAATATGTTCATGGTTTCTCTCCCTAGAAGGGAACAAGTATATGAAGGGTTGTGTTTTATAGACTTGCATGCTATTTTAGCTTGAGCTCCCCCAACATATAAAGGATTTTTTTATATATAGTTATCTTTTCATAATATGAAAGTGGCACAAGCACCCTTCAAATTATAGAATATCTCATACATGTAACTCAGGTTAACTAACCATGATAGTGTTACAAAAAATGTTAGAAACAGCTGAGTTTGATTGAGTTGAACCAATTGGTCTGTCCTAAAAGTCGACCTGCTTCCCTGTCTTTAGTGCCAGAGATGCTCTTCCTGTTTTTTTTTTTTCTTTAACCTCAAGTCTTTTGGGATAAACATGGAAGAGGATGCTGACTCAGAAAGCTAATAATATATTTATTTGGGATAGGACCTCCAGATGATGTCTCCTCCGTAGGAAATGGAATAGGGTCGTCATCTTCCATTGTCCTTTCCTTCTCTCCGAACCGTTTGTGGCTTTTGGCGACTCCCATCATGCTTTATACCTTCCCCGTGTTTTCTGTAGCTTTCATCACCCAGTCTTCCTTACTTGTGTAGATGCTGGCCATCTCCTGATAGAGTATATATGTTTGTTTTAGTGCTTATTGAGCTCCAAATGCACTACTGCACAACCGTTAATCTGCTCTACTTGTTCGTAGCAGTGATGGAGGTGGAAGGGACGGTCGAGTCGGATTCAGAGAAGAAGCCAGCGAAGAAATGCAGCTCCGATGCCGCGGCGACGGCCTCGAACAACGGCTGCTTCGACTGCAACATATGCCTGGACTTCGCCACGGATCCGGTGGTCACGCTCTGCGGCCACCTCTACTGCTGGCCGTGCATATACAGGTGGCTGCAGCAGGGCAACGGCGGGGGCGGCGAGGCCTCCCAGCAGTGCCCGGTGTGCAAGGCTGCGTTGTTCCAGCAGAGCCTGGTCCCGCTCTACGGCCGCGGCCATAGCACCAAGGCGGCCCAGCAAAGCCTCGACATACCCCGCCGCCCCTCGTTCCCGCGGGAGGCGATCGAGCAAAGATTGCTGCAGCTGAACGAAGAGCAGGATCCGGTGATGCAGCAGCAGCAGCATCGTCACCACGTCATCGAATCTAGCGGCGATCACGCGCCGCCGTTCTCGCCGCTGGCGGCGGCAAGGGTGACAAATTCGGTTGCCGGTGAGGTGCTGGGGGGGATGGCCGTGGCGGTGCTGCCGTGGATGTTTCGGGACCAGGGGTGGGCAAGCATCTACTACCCGAGCCCGTACCACGTCGTCGGCAACGGGGTGAGGAGGCAGGAGGTGGAGCTTGCGCGGTCACTGCATCAGATATGGGTCTTCCTCTTCTGCTGCGCCATTCTGTGTCTCCTCTTGTTCTGAGCTTCCATGCCTCGTTCGCGCATGACTGAGGCGGGAGAGGCACCTGTTACGGGAAAGCAAAACGCTCAAGATGCTTGACCAAAGTCCAAAAAAAAAAAAAAAAGACTGAGGAATTCACCATCAGATGCTTCAAGTATCAGAATCATGTTGCACAAATCCCCGAAAGCACTTACCAATGTATGATTTGAACCTTTGGCCAAATTCCAGTGCGATAAGAGAGAAGGAGATACAGGATATCAATAAAAACCTTTGTAACAACAAATTCCTGATTCAGCTCCCCGTTTCTCTTCATCTCCGGCGTTGTACCACTCACTATTCAGATCCTCCAATTATTAGTTCACCTCTTGTGTAATAGAATAACCTAAGTGTTTATTAGCATGAATATTATTAAGGCTTATACGATGTGAAAAATGAACACTTTGGGGTGTTGGGTCAAACCAAAAAAGAAAAAAAAAAAAAAAATCTTTAAAAGGACATGGACTTGCAGTACATAAAAGGGAGAGTGGGAATCATGGACAACCTCTTTAAAAAGAAAGCAACATCTTCTGACTCTTTTGCTAATCAAAGCGGGGGAAATCGAATAAAAGAACTCTAAATGATTGATATTATAACATGACCACTTAGTCCGAACAGAGATTGATATAACATGTCCACTTCATGCCGATGAACTTTCAAGTGATCCAAAGTAAAAAAATACTTGCAAGTAAAAATAAAAAATTATTTTTTCAAAATAATCTTATCGAATCATCATACGAAGATCGAGAGTGTAAAACTTGAAAAATCAAAAACTACATAACGGGTATGAGACGTTCTCCCCTAAAGAAACTCGTATATCTTTTAATATCGTAGATCCAAATCCGTGGATGAAGAAATTCTTGTAAACTCCTCTCTAGCAATGATCTACACGATGAGCGCAGCAACGATGCACCTCTTCATAGCAGGTTTTTTCTTGCTTTCACACACCACCACACCACCGAAATAAGAAGGGGTCAATCCTTCATGCGGTCCTCTCACACCAAATAGGGGCTGATAGTAAGGGAGGAAAGGGGGGAGGAGATGAAGAGACCGACAGTTGTAGGGCTTTTGACCCTTTGAGCCCCTCTCCTATTTATATAGAGCTCCTACTGCTAACCTTAATGGATCATGTCTTAGTAGATATTGGATCTCCATCCAATTACCCTTAGCTTAATGCATATTAAATTTTTATCCAACAATCACTCTAAGTATTGGGTCTCACCTAATGGATACATTAAAATAGGGCCTTATTGGATATCTATCAGAATTCCTTCTGACTCAAAACTCTTTCTGACTAAGTGAATTATTATCCTCATAATAATTCACTTAACTCATTGATAATGGATATATTGGGCTACTATGCCATAGTCCCTAGACGACATAGGAAGATCTAATCCATTGAACCTATCTACAATCAGTTATCATGTATCCATAGTCCCTCATCCATTTAATATTCCAAAGACCGTATACCGGGCATAGTATTCTCAGGCCCATATATAATCCATCCGAGTCTCACTTTAATAAGATGCTCCTAGAGAATTTCTTCTTTCTCAATCTAAATGACCTTGGTTATATATTTGCCTGAGTAATAATACATGATATATTCCTCTCATGACACCGAGAGTGAATGATCCTCTATTGACACTCAATTATCTTCACAATATTTGTTGTCATTCTCAATAATTGGTTGTACTAAATCTGGAACTTCCAAATCCATAAGTCTAGTATCAAAGAATGAAGTACTCAAATAAGACATACTTGGTGTTTCAAGTCTAAGGATCAGATACACTGTCTGAAGATGATGTATCATTAACTATCTAATATCTCATAAGTAGATCATTTAGTGAACTCATTCTCTAATGAGCACCTGCATTATATCCCTAATACCACATACAAGTAGTTATGAGACCAACTGTCTTCATTATATGTATGGATATATAACACACCAGTCTATCTAGTTATCTCGATGTCTCTCGAGTAACCTATGATTGAAAAAATTTAAGGTCCGTGTTTAAAGATGAATTGGTCTCATTATTATGATCTAATTCTCATTACACAGATCCAATGACATTACAATATATTTATAGTATAATAGAAAGTGAGAAAATATCATACTAATAATAACAAAAAAAATATTGTGCAGCGTGTCACATGTGTTATCACTCATGTGATTGGCTTACAAGACACTCTTAACTAGCAATCTCTCACTTGACCTAAAGTCAATCACTTATATGCCTGATCCCCATTAGGTCTTGGTATTGCTCAAAGACAATCTAAGACAATGGCTTGGTTAGTGGATTTGCAATGATATCTTCGGATGAAACTCTTTCCATTGCTACATCACCATAGGTTACGATCTCTCTAATCAAGTAGAACCTCATTAGAATATGCTTAAGACTTTTTTTATGAGACATGGGTTCCTTCACTTGAGTAATTACCTCATTGTTGTCACAATATAAGAGAATTGACTCCTTGTTGCTCGACATGAGTCTCAGATCCATGATGAACTTTTTTATTTAGACTCACTCTTTTGTTGCTTTTACTGTAACAATATACTCTATCTCTATGTATCAATAGTAGTATCTTGCTTGGAACTCTTCCCGCTTATTTCTTTTTTCATTCAGGGTGAACTCATACTTTGAGTTTGACTTGCTATCATCAATATTGGATTAGAAACTCAAATTCATGTATCCCTTAACCTTAAGGTTACTTCCTTCATACATCAATAAAAGATCTTTAGTCCTTCTCAAGTATTTAAGGATACACTTTACTGTGTTCTAGTATTCCAAACCTAGATCCGTCGGATATCTGCTCATAATACTTAGAGCATGCATTATATAGGGCTTGGTAAATATCATAACATATATGATAAACCCTATCGTAGAGGTAAAGGATATCCTATCTGTGTTTGCCTTTTCTTAGGAATCTTTGGGTGCATACTCTTAGAAAGTGATATTCCATATCACATAGGTGAGACATCTTTTGGAATTTTCCATACCAAACCTTTTAATGATGATATTTATATATCTGGATTGGGACAAGTCAAGCATCTTTTTAGATATATCTCTATAGATCTAAATCCCCAAAATATAAGATTTTTTCCCTAAGTCCTTCATGGAGGAGCGACTAGATAGCCAAGTCTTAACCATGGAGAGCAGTCCTATATCATTCCCAATGATCAGAATATCATCAACATATAGCAATGAGAATGTGATAACGCTCCTACTTACCTTCCTGTACACACATGACTTCATTCTTAATAAAGTCATAAAATCTGATTACCTCATCAAATCTTATGTTCTTACTTCAGAAAACTTGCTTTAGTCCATATATGAACGTAAGCAATCTGTATACCTTATTTGGACTTTCTTTGTACACGAATCCCTCAGGCTGTATCATATACATCTCATACTCGAGATTACTATTGAGGAATATGATTTTCATATCCATTTGTCAGATCTCATAATCATAGTGTGCTGTAATGACCAATAAAATTCAGATAGATTTTAGCATGACTACATATTAGAAGGTCTCATAATAGTTAACACATTGTCTTTGACGATATCCTTTAGCCACTAGCCTTGCCATATAGGTCTCCACCTTTTCATCTACGTTGATCTTCTTCTTGAAGATTCCTTGTAACCAATGGGTACAATACCCTCAGATGAATCAACTAGGTTCCAAACCTTGTTGAAATATATGAAATCCATCTCGGTGATATACTCAATAATAGCCTCCTCATAAGTCTGAGGATCGACATCCTCAATGTCCTCTCCCTTGATATATCCCACAGGTCTCTTAAGGGGTTGAGATACTACACTAATCCCATATAAAATTGAAACATGTGTATGATAGCACTCCAGCAGGGTTGAGTCCTAATCACCCTAGAAATAATCAACAAGAACCCTATGAGATTGTAATAAAACCCCACCTAGTCAATTCTATCCTATAAAGAAGTGTGGCTAGAGTTTATTTTGGGGCCTTAGGGCTTCCTAGCCACCACCCCTCTACTGGGCTGGTCGGCTAGGGTTTCTAGCAAAGGGGCATGGCTTGTGCAGCCACTTAGGCCATCGCCCCCTTTATTTATACATCCACTTAGGCCATCGCCCCTTTTATTTATACGCGGTAGCTATAGGAGGGGAAAAAGGAGAAATTCACTTAGGAAGCACCCCCTAGGGCTAGCTAGGGTTTGGAGCTCTATATAAGCATGTAGCCTCCACCTCTTTTAATCAAGTAAGATCAATCTTTTATTCAGCCTTATGGCTGACTTCTAGGAGGGAGGAACCCCTATAGCGTTCCAAGGGTTGATTCCCCTTAGAGATCAAAATCTATATGGCTCCTTCTGGGGTTCTATCTTTTGATATTAGAGCAGTGTTCCTGCTGCCCTTGTAGCTATCTCTGCTACCTCCACCTTCCCAAGCAATTCCCATAATTGCTACAAGGCGCACCTCCACCTTCCACCCCGGTCGTAAATCAAATCAATCTGCCACTGCCCCTTGCGTTTGATCTAGAGATCTTGTATATTTTCATCACCCACGCCTCTTCAATACTCCAAGATCCTTTATCTTACACGTTGAAGAATTTTTTCATATTTTATCCACTGCAAATTTCGACCGTCGCAAACGTTATCTTTATTGCGAAGGTGAAACGCTACAGAAATTTTCAGCTGCCTATTTGCTTCTTGAAACCGGTTTATTGCTTCTCCTATTTAGCCAAAAATTTTACACAATTCTATAGATCAACTTAGCTTTCATATGAGATTGATCTCTGGAAAAATCCTTATGGAACTTGTTTTATTGTGCCTTCATTCGTCATCACGCAGTACTGGAATTTTATGATGAAGGATCTGCCTTCTGTCTTTTACCCTATTTTCCTACCATTACTATGTCAAAATTTTGTCAAACTTTCTGTTGATATTGACCACATCTAAACTGAGGATTTATGCATATTTTTCTTGAGTTTTTCTCTTGGATTTACGATGAGAATTCATCGTTTCTCCAACATAAAATTTGTTCAGCAGGACAACACATTGCAACACCTTTCTTTATCGAATTACATTAGATTTAAGTGCTTTCTTTTTTTCATTTTTTGGACTCCCTTGTTCTCATCTGAACCAAGGTTTTAATATTAAAATTATGCATAATTTCCTTAGGTTTTCTACTGGAAATTACGTCAAGAACTTGTTACTTCGTCGACGCAAATTCTGTCAATAGAATTGCACATATGCAGTGATCTTTCATCGAATCCTATCAGGTTTTCACTGTTGCTTTTCCAAATTTGAAACTCCATATTCCTCATCTTCATCCCTTAACACCACAACCTAAATTTCACAATTTTTGGCTAGAATTTTTGTTGAGAAACTATTGTTTCTTTGACGATAATTCTACTTCTGCAAGGCAGTATATGTTGTAGCAAACTATGTCAAATTCTATCGAACCTTCGCTGCTATCTCTTCCAAATCTAAAACCATCTTTCCCTAACCTTCACCCTCTACCATCATAGCCCCAAAACCCTACCAAACCGCAGCCAAAACCATACCTAAATCAGCCATAAAACAACCTAAAATCGTAGCCTTCTATAACCAGCACTTATTGCAGCATACCCTTACTGATCCCTATCAAACCTTTGCTGCCATCTATCCCAGATCCAAAACCTTTTTTCCTAACCTTCATCTACTGCTATCACAGCCCTAAAACCACACCAATTTGTAGCCAAAACTCCACAAAACCGTAGCTCCAATCCGCACCCAAAGCAGCCACAAACCACACTCGAAAACTACAGCCTTCCACCTTCGGTACACACACCTTTTAGCCACCCAATCTCTCTTATCCCTTCACTGCCAACAACGACCTCCCATTGCCATTCTCCTTGATCGCAGCCAGTAGTGATCCTTACAGCAAAAAGCTAGCAGCAGTGATCTTTCGCTACAATCTGTTTACATCGCAGCCCGCAATAATCGTTCAGTACCAACTATCTTGATTGCGGATAACAATAAATTGAACACGACAGCAGCAGTCTCTCACTCCATACCGCCACTCCCCTCCTCTGCAATAGCCATGTACATCGCTGCCTCAACTTCCTCCTATTGCAGCCACACCCTTGCTGCAATCATCACCACCTGCAACCATGAAGTCGTAGCGCAACCGCAGCCGACGTTGTTGTTGCCCCCTTCTTCCTCCATCATCACTGCTGCCTTCCAACTCAGATATCTCGGCTGTCATCTTTCGATAGATATCAGCTACCTAAAAAATCACAGCCTCGACGACATTGCAGCATCACCGTAGACATGCAGCCGACGTTGCTGCTGTCATCTTCTTCCTCCACCATCGTTGCTACCCTTGGCTACCATCCTCCACTTGGAGACTTCACCATCGCAGTCCCGACATTATTATCATTTGCTACCTTCAAACTGAAAATTGCAGCTACACTCTTCAGTTGATTTATTTGACAGGTTGGAGATCCTTACATCATGACATCAGTGGGCTTATTCGAAGCCAAATTGGAGGCTTTCGAGATGTGTATGGATGCTAAATTACGCGTTCTCTTCGAGGAGTTTAGATTGGGCTGATCACCAAGCCCAAGAAGATCACAACATGGAGCAAATTCTGATTGCAAAAAGAACCCATCAGAGATAAGAAGCGAGGATAAGACACTGCAGCCCTACACCTCGATGACATCGATCTCCTTTGTACAACTTCAAGAAGGGCACCTCAATCAAGATGCTCAGAGCATGAGAGCCACATCCTAACCAAAAGCATATAAACCTTCAACACCAATCAATTACAAGAACCTTGACGAAGAACTAGCGATGATCCGTCAAACCTCCACCATCCAAGAGTACCAAACCAGGTTTGAAAGATTATCTAATCAAACTTACGGTTGGTCTGAAAAATAGATATTTAGGACTTTTATTGAGGGCTTGAAACTGGAGATTTGGGAAGAAGTTAAAGCGCGACAGCCGTACACACTTAAGGTAGCAATCTCCTTCGCACAACTACACGAAGATAAGCTGAACTAAGATGTTCGGAGGACCAAAGCCATCGCATGACCAGCAGCACAGAGACCCTCGACCCCATCTACCACCAACTGACCACCTTAGCCGAAAAAGTCAACAAGTTCATGACAAATCAGCAAAGGGCCTATGTTGGCATTTTGATAAACTATAGAGCCTAGAACACCAATATAAAAAGAGGACACCACTGATGATTACGCCTATTGAAGAACCCAAATTTGAATATATGACTCCCAAGCCCAAGGAGAAGGATACACCACAATCGGCTACCCGCACGATCCCTACATTGGTCGACTACACAAACCTCCAAAAATTGAAGATCGAAGGGTTTCTCAAGCAATAGTCCGTCATCGTCCTCATCGATGTCGGAAGCACACACAACTTCATAAGCAGCAAGGTTGCTGTCCGTTTGATGCTCTAAAGAGAAGATTATAATGGATTCAAAGTCAAGGTAGCTAACGGCTTCTAAAGTACAATCAGAAGTGCCCGCGGGTAAAACTGGTCCTACAGGAGCTAGACGTAGTTGCTGATTTTTTCCTCCTCCCTCTTGATGGTCTTGATATAGTGCTCGACATTAATTGTGTTGGGAAACCTATGCAGGAGCATCACATGCGCAGAAGAAATCAAAACAAAAAATTAATTTCCCGCGCAGATTAAATCGTTATGTAAAAGATTGGGTCACGAAAAAGCCACAAAAATCGATAAAATCATGTCATGTAAAATTAATTACCTAGGGAGATCGTATATCCCTATATTTTCAAATCCGAATGGAGAGGATGAAGGAGGTCAAGCATCATCCTCTCTAGCGGTATCCACATGATAAATCTCTACAACGAAACTCCATTAATCTGATCTTGCAACTCTTATACAGAGGGAGGGAGGAGAATAAGAGGGGGAGGCCAGAGTCACAGTCTATCAACCATGAGTCTCCCCTCCTATTTATAGAGAGTTACCAAAACCCTAGGGCTCCTGCCTTAGTGGGTATTGGATCTTCATCCAATTACCCACTAATCTTGCATTATTAGATCTTTATCCAATAATCTCATTAGGCCTCTAATTGGACCTTAAGCAATGAGCCCATAAGCATAGAGTCTCATCTAATGAGAATATGGGCTAATTGGACTCCATCTAATCCTCTATTCGTTGAAGCATCCACCATATATGTGTGACCCTCTAGGCTCAATACCGAGCTGGCCATGAGTCACTCCCATCAGAACTTCTTCTGGTATAGTAAATTATTATCTTCATAATAATTCACTCGATTCATCGACTATGGATGTACTAGGCCACTATACCATAGTCCCTAGATGATATAGGGGGATCAAATCCATCGGACCTGTCTGTCTATAATTATTGTGTATCTATAATCCCTCATCCAACTAATATTCCAGAGACCGTATATTGGACATGGTACTATCAAGTCACATACATAATCAATTTATCTTGCTCTTATCAGATTCTATCGGAGAACTCTTTCTCTTTCAATCTGAATAACCATAGCTAGGGATTTGTGTGAGCAAGCACATATGAGATATTTCTCTCGTGATACTGAGAGTGATGATCCTCTATTGACACTCAATTGTCTTCGTAAGGTTAACTATCAATCTTGATAACCAGTTGTACCTGATCTGAAACTTTCCAAACCTGTAAGTTTGGAGTCAAAGAAATGAGTCCTCATACAAGGCATCCTTGTTGTCTCAAGTCAAAGGACCAGATACACAACTGAGACTATGGAATCACTATTTGATATTAGGTATCATTAACCATACAATATTTTATTAGCAGATCAATCAGTAAACTCATTCTCCAATGAGCATATGTACTATATCCTTAGTGTCTCCATATAAGTGACTATAGGACTAGCCACCCCTATCATATGGATGGGCATATAGTACACCGATCTGTCCGGTTATCTTAATATCCTTCTCGAGTAACTTATGATCAGGATTATTTAGGATCTATGTTTAAAGGTGAATCGATCTCATTATCGTGATCTCATCACGATCCGATTCCCATTGCATAGAATCAAGGACATCATAATATATATGCTATAGATAATATAATGTGAGAATATGCCAATATTAATCATAAGCAAAAAGATCGCACAGCGTGTCACATGTGCCATCACTCACGTGATTGGCTTGCAGGGCACCTGTAACCAACAATCTCCTACTTGACCTAAAGCCAATCACCTATGTGTCTGATCCCCATCAGACACCTGTGATGCTCAAATACAATCTAAGCCAGTAGCTTCGTCAGTGGATCTGCAATGTTATCTTCGGATGAAACTCTTTCCATTATTATATCTTTACGACCTACGATCTCTCTAATTAAGTGGAACCTCCTCAAAATAATTCTGGTGAGACCTAGGTTCCCTTGCTAGAGTTATCGCCCTATTGTTATCGCTGTATATGAGAATCAGCTCCACACTGCTCGGAACGATTCCTATATCATGATGAACTTCTTCATCCATACCCCTTCTTTTGCTGCTTCTGCTGAAGTAATATATTCCGCTTCTGTGGTCGAGTTAGCAGTAGTATCTTGCTTGGAACTCTTCCAGCTTACTGCTCCTCTATTCATGGTGAAAAAGACCCTGAGTTCGACTTGCTATCAATAATGTCGGACTGAAAACTCGAGTCCGTGTAGCCCTTAACCTGGAGGCTACCTCCTCCATATACTAGTAAAAGATCCTTAGTCTTTCTCAAGTACTTAAAGATACACTTTACTGCCTTCTAGTATTCTAAACCTGGATCTGTTTGATACATGCTCATGAAACTCAGAGCATGTGTTATATCAGGCTTGGTACATAGCATAACATACATGATATACCCTATTACCGAGGTATAGGATATCATATCCATATCTGTCATTTCTTTAGGAGTCTTGGTAGATATATTCCTAGAAAGTGATATTTCATGTCTCATCGGTATGAGACCGCTCTTGGAATTCTTCATGCCAAACCTTTTGACAATGGAGTCTATGTACCTAGACTGGGATAAGCCAAACATCCTCTTAGATCTATCTCTATAGATCCGGATCCCTAAAATATATTATACTTCTCCTAAGTCTTTCATGGAGAAGTTTCTGGATAGCCAAGTCTTTATTGTGGAGAGCATTCCTCCATCGTTCCCAATGATTATGAGTCATTCACATACAATACCAAGAAGGTGATAGCACTCCCACTAACCTTCCTGTACATACAAGGCTCATCTTTGTTCATAACGAAGTCATAAGATCTGATCATCTCATCAAATCTTATGTTCCAACTTCGGGAAGCTTGCTTTAGTCCATAAATGGACTTGAGTAACCTGCACACTTTATCTAGACTCTCTCTAGTTATGAATCCCTCTGGCTATATCATATACACCTCCTCCTCGAGGTTGCCATTGAGGAATGTCATTTTGACATCTATCTATCAGATCTCATAGTCATAGTGTGCTGCAATGGCCAAAAGAATTCTAATGGACTTTAGCATGGCTACAGGTGAAAAAGGTTTCGTCATAGTCAACTCCTTGTCTTTGATGATATTCTTTAGCTACTAGCCTTACCTTATAGGTCTCCACATTTCTATCTACTCCGATATTCTTTTTGAAGATCCATTTGCAGCCGATGAGTACAATACCCTCAGGTGCATCCACAAGGTTCCAAACCATGTTAGAGTACATGGAGCCCATCTCAGAATTCATGGCTTCTTGCCACTTTCTGGAGTCTATACTTATAATAGCTTCCTCGTAGGTCTGAGAATCAACATCCCGAGAGTCATCTCTACTGATATGACCCACATTTCTTTCAGGAGGGTGAGATACTCTGCTAGACCTACGCAAAGTTGGAACTTTTGTGTTAGGTACCTGAACAGACTCGGGGTCTGGAATGGTGCTTGAGTTAGGTTCCCCAGCCTCGCTCAATTCTATCTCACTACCACTATTTCTACCAAGAATGTGTTCCTTCTCAAGGAACAAAGCTCTCTTGGCAACAAAGACCTTTCGGTCCTCGGGATTATAGAAGTAATACCTCAAAGTCTCCTTAGGGTATCCCATAAATGTGCACTATTCTATCCTTGATTCAAACTTATCGGGGTTGTGTCTTATAACGTGGGCAGGACAGCCCTCAACTCATTGACTATAGATATACTAGGCCAGTACACTATAGTCCCCAAATAGTATAAGTCCATTGGACTTGTCTGTTCTCAATTATCATCATATATCTATAGTCTTCATTTATCTAATATCCCAAAGACCATATCTCAGGCATAGTATTGTCAGGCCCATACGAAAACCATTCGAGTCTCACTCTAATCGGATTCTCCTAGAGAACTCTTTCTCCCTCATTCCAAATGACCTTAGCTAGGATTTTCCTAAGCGAGAGTATACAAGAGATTCCTCTTATGATACCAAGAGTGGATAATCCTTTATTGATACTCAATTGCCTTCATAAGGTTGATTGTCATTCTCAATAATCGGTTGTACTAGAACTGAAACTTTCAAACCCATAAGTTGGGTATCAAAGAATGAAGTACTCAAACAAGACATCATTGGTGTCTAAGTATAAGAACAATATATATAATTGGGATTATCGAATCGTTATTTGATGATGAGATATCATTAACCATCCATCATTCTATAAGCAGATCATCTAGTGAACTCATTATCTAATGAGCACATGCATTATATCTTTAGTGTTCCCACACAAGCAGCTACGAGACCAATTGTTTGATGGGATATAAAAGGATAAAGACTTTTGTATATGAACAAATACTAGCAAGTTATCACACACAACAGAATTAAATAGAAACCATAATCAAATGAACACTAAGATTTGCATGAAAAACCCCTTTAACTCGAAGGATAAAAACCACGGGGCAAGCTAGAGAAAATCCACTATAAAAATAATAAATGTACAAATCTCAAAACCCTCGTGCCCAAGCCCAAGCAACAATCATAAGAGAATGACAGAGATACAAGGATTATATTACTATGCACAATATCCAAAACCTCCTCAAGTGATCATAAATCCACTACAGATCTGATCTAACTTGAGATGAGAATACTATTTGGATGATTGAGAATAGTCTTTCTCTGTCCTTGTCTTCTTTCCTTTTCTGAATCTTTTATTTTCTGCCCTCTATTGTTGATCTGCTACTTCCTTTTTCTCTCCCACGTTTGCAGCTGTTACTACTCACTTTTCCTCAACCCTAGCTACCAAATCTAGGGTTTAGGTTAAGAGAAATCAAGGTTAGGATGTGGGCTTCACTAAAGCCTAGTATAGGCTGAATCTGGGTCATCTGCCCAACACTACTTTCATCATATCGATGAATATATAACACACTGATTTTTTCGGTTATCTCGATATCCCTCTCAAGTAATTATAATTGGAAATATTTATGATCAGTATTTAAAGGTAAATTAGACTTATTATCATGATCCAATTCCCATTGCATAGATCCAATGATATCATAATATATTTATAACACAATATAAAGTAAATAATAATAATAATAATAACAAAAAAAGATTATAGAATGTGTCACACGTATCATCACTCACTCATGTGATTCACTTCCAGGTCACCTCTAACTAATAGTGAGAATATAACATAATTTTATTTATTTATTAGATAGATTTAGTATAAGTATGTCATGTGTAGTAGCTTGTCTAGTAGCTTCACCCCACCCACATCTAGATGAGCATCGATAATCTCTATATATATATATATATATATATATATATATATATATATCGGTAAAAGAATCAAAGTATCCCATAAACATTAATGTACAAAAAAAGACATCTTGAAGCACATGTGAAATAACAAATAAAACAACAAACATATATATGTGTATGTATAAAGTAATACCAGACATAAACATAACTCATTCAATTATAATACAAATCAACGGCTATAGCATAAAAAGGTATAAATTAACAATATAAACTCATTTATGAGAAGATTTTTGGATACGTTAGAGAACAATTCATTCATGAAGAATCTGTAGAGAAGCAATAGTTGCATAAGTTAGAGAACAATTCATTATAGAAGAATCTGTAGAGAAAATTGTAGTAGTTATCCAGATAGGTAGTTGTGCTCCAAATTATTCATGTAAAGTTAGAAAAATATGCGAGTTTACTGTCTAATAAAATAAGTTTTATGTAAATTGAAGTTGTCTACAAAAAATTATAAGCAATTTAATACAAATAAATCATATCATTTTGTCTTTGATTAATAAAATCTAAGCGGCTAATTGAAATAAGTATTTGGATAGATATTTGTATTTAAAATCATTCAAATAAAATGTTTAAAAAATATAAAAATATAATTTCTAACAAAAGAGATTTTACTCAATTTAAATTTTTGAAGAAATATTATAGTTGAATAAGATTAACAAGTCACGATTCTCAAAATTCCATAATTATAAGTTTATAACTACATAAAAGTTTTACACTTAAAAAGGACGAAACTTTACTATTTACTCATAGATAAGAAGCAATCAAAGATCAGATGTACTATAGGATTAGATAAAACAAGTCATCTTAAAGAGCTAATTATAAATTAATCCAAGTTACTCAACCATGTGTATTCTCTTCCTCTCCCCCCCTTTCAGTTCTTTCGTTCTCTAATGTAAGATAAAAATAAAAGGTAGCATAAGCATTTACCAAGTAAAATTATAAAATTTATTCTTTAATTATTAATATTTAGATAAGCCTTGGTGATGCATGGTTGCGACCATGCATCAAAATTACATTTGAGTATCAACATATGACAAGCATGAGGTGGCACCATGCTAATGGCACATGTATTATCCCCAATTTTCTTTTTCCTCGATTGATTTATTATGAAAATTTTTATAAATCAGTATCAAATTTTAGGATTTACATTTAGGCCCCTATCCTTAAGCTTCTGATATAAAATTATATATTTTAAGATATTATTAAATAAATTCTTATATTAAAATAATTAAAAAATTATCGATATCATAACTTATTGATAAATGAAGAATATTACACTTATGGACATGGTAACAACTATGATAAGTATCAAATTCCTTTGAAGTATAATACTAAAGACTACTTTATATATCTTAAAAAGAGTTTCATCTAAAGTTATTCTTAAAACTTCTTTTGAGTTATGAAAATGGTGAAAATCAATTTTAGGTCATTTTTAAGTTTGGGGTTGTCTAATTGAAGCAAGAATTTATAATCCTTATATAAAGAAATTAGGCCCTCAGTAATTTTTTCATTAGTTATACTATTAACTTTAAAAGATATAGATTTTATTATCTCTCATATACCTAGAATTGTTAAAGTAAAGAATACTATATTTCTTAAGGATCTTGAATTCAGTGAGAGTGTTTTTACTTATATAGAATTTGAGGAAATAAAGACTCAACTTTATAAGTAATCAGATGGTGATGTTGAATTTAATTTCTATTAGCCAAATTTATCATGAGACCACTTCAAGCATAATAAATTCATAGATGCTCTATTACTTCTAATTGACAAGCTGAAGGGAATATTATGACATCAAGAAGATCTTAAGGTTGAGGTAACGATTCTATGTATACTTATAAATTTTTTTTTTTTCAATTTTGGGCCTAATTATGATCGTTGGTTGTTTTTATAAGTCATGAATGGAGCTAACTCTAAACTTCATTATGATGTCATGAAAGAAGAATTATAGTTTATGGTTAAAAATAAAATTTTGAGATCTTATAAAATTATCAAGAGAGGCCACAACAATTATAAATAGGTCAATGAGATCAAAAGAGATATCTATGATAATATAAATATATAAAGTCGATTAAAAAAATCACTTAGAAAGAAACACTGGTTATCATGATAGCTATATTCCTATTTTTAAGAAAGACTCACTCAAGATAATCATGACTCTTATAACTTATTTTGATTTAAAGTTATATTAAATCAATGCAAATCTTAAGGAAGAAATATACATATACCAGCCTCTGTTTTTTTGATAAAAGTTATTTGGTTTATAAGCTAAAGAAAGTAAAATATGAAACCTAACGTGGGCCCTATTAGGTGTTGCCTCGGGCTGAGGCGACAGAGCGGGGACCAAGTCGCCACGATAGTAGGGATCACGTCGACCACCCTGGCCTGATAGCCGACCAGCCCCGCTTGACAGACGACGACCTGACAAATGCACCAATAGCCCCGGCCAGGCAGGCAGTCAACCAGCTTGGCCTGATAGTGGCTGGACAGACAACCGACCATCCCGTCCTGACAGACAGCGACCTGCCAAGCGCACCGCCTGAGGGCGATCGGCCCTCTAATTCGTGAGTATAAAACCCCCACCTGATGGCAAGTGCTAGGGGGCTCAGACCTTTTCTGAAAACAAATAGAAACCTCACACCTCACCTCGGGACATTGACTTGAACGTCGAAGGGGTCGTGTCGGGCACCCCTATCCCGACTCGACTTTTTGCAGGTCGATCCCGGCGAATCCCGGAGGGAAGGAGATCAGAGTCACCGACCCAAGGGAAATCAGAGTCGTCGACCCAAGGGAGATCAGAGCCATCGACCTGAGGAGGAATTCCCGAGACGCCTGACCGCCCACGTCTGGACGTCTAGCTCCAAGGCGATGCGAGCAAACCTGCGCACACGGAAGGGACCCAGCCGTGCTGACTCTTCGGCCACGACATCGAGGACACCAACATTTTTGGCACTAGAAGGAGGGCTCGATGTTGTAGGAGCACCCATCGAACAACCCGAACCCATAGCACTCCGCTGGCCTCCCCCACATCCCTCTACTGATAGGAGGACCGAGCCTGTTCCTCCCGAGAGAGGAGGCCACCATCTCGGCGCCCACGCCGAACCATTACTGGAGGATGTTGACCGACCCAGGATTCTCTCTAACTATAGTGAATCTCGGGCTGTCAGTTATCATGACCGAGGCCTTTCTCGGGTTGACCCATAAGGTCTAGGCGCTGATCGGGATGATGTAAGCTGTCATCCCACACCTACCCAAATTTATGCAGCCTGCAACGTTCTAGCAACCGACCCCATGCTAGACTCCCCAACAAGAAAGATCCCAATCACCCCAATCCAGAGAGGGGCTGCCTGACACCTAGGGACCACGACACCCCCCAACTGAGGGGACGTCGACAAACCTCGACATTCCTGTTGCGCGCTCAACAAGCCATTCCCGAGACATCTCGCACACCGCTCCCAAACCATATGTTATTTCCTCAGATTCAACCAACTCTATCAAAGAACAAATACGCCAACTCAATCAGAGGCTAGATGAAGTCCAAAGAGAATTTGTCAAGTCGAAGGGGGAGCTCGACGAAAGCTCTAAGGGCAGGTCACCATTCGTCCCCGTGATAGAGGAGAAGCTAGTCTCGACCAACTTCCGACTACCCGCACTTGAGTCTTACGATAGTAGCTCGAACCCCTCGGAACATGTTGTGGCCTTCCGAACTCAGATGGCCCTTTATGACACCTCGGGCGCCTTCATGTGCGGAGCTTTCCCGACCACCCTTAGAGACTCGGTTCGACTATGGTATAGTCAACTCAAGCCAACATCGATCTCTTCCTTCGACTCGTTTGCAAGGGAAGTCGAACTCAATTTCCTGGCGAGCTCCCAACTGAGACCAACAACTGATTCACTTCTCGGCTTAACTCAAGGGAGCAAGGAAACCCTCGCTCAGTTCGTCATATGCTTTACTGTCAAGTTCCGGGGAATGCCCGACGTTCACCCTTCGTTGGCAATACAAGCATTCCTGATGGGTCTCCGCCCCTCCCAATTCTTCTGGTCACTAATCGAGCGACCGCCGACGATGGTACCTGAGATGCTACAGCGAGCAAACCAATACATACCAGTCAAGTCATTAGTGGTTGGAAAGCAGGATGAGCAGAAGCGGCCTTGGGCAGAGTAGCTCCGAGGGTAACTCTTGGGATCTTACAGGAGGAGAACGAACAGGCTGGAGCTACCATCACCCCGATCGTCTACTCCCCTCAACTCGACGCATATAGAGGTCTTCCTCCAAATCCGAGACAAGGGGATCCTCAGGCCCCCCAATCTGACCAGGACAAAGCCCAAGGGGCACGACAAGAGGAGATATTATTGTTTCCACCGAGAATATGGTCACAACATGGAGGAATGCCATGACTTGAAGAACCAAATTGAGGACCTCATTCGGCAGGGACATCTTCGCTGGTATGTCCAAGACCAACATATGCCTCCTAATGAGAATCGCCACCGGGAAGGGAGATCCTCGCCCCGACCGAAGGGACCTATTAAGAAGCAAATTGACGTCATTATCGGCGGTCCTGATTTAGGAGGCAACAGTTCCTCGGCAAGGAAAGCCCACACGTGATCCACCATTGAAAATAGGCTAAGCCGTGACCGTGACCTCGAGATCACCTTCGGGTCCTGGAACGAGGAGTACCCAAACCATGACGACGCCTTGGTGATCTCGGCATGAATCACGAACGTCCACGTCAAAAGAATCATGATCGACACGAGGAGTTCAACCGATATTCTATATTTTGATGCTTTTAAAAAACTAGGATTAACTAACAAAGACCTTCTCCCCGTAACATCAACATTGATAGGGTTCATGAGAGACTCCATCTCTCCTCTCGGAACGATGACCCTCTCGGTCACCATCGGAGAGGAGCCAAGGTTGAAGACATTGATGGTATCATTCATCGTGGTCGGGCTCTCATTGGAATACAACGTCATCATTGGTCGATCGACACTTAACAAGCTCAAGGCGGTCGTCTCAACTTACCATCGAACCATGAAGTTCCCGACCAAAGTTGGAGTTGGAGAAGTAAAAAGCAATCCTTGGGAATCAAGGTAGTGTTTGTTACCTAACAGCGATGATGCTGCCCAAAAGACTCAAAACCTCAGCTTTACCATCGACCCCCGAGACGCGGACAAAATGACATCAAAGCTCGAACCAGCGGAGAAAGTGATCGAGGCCCCCTTCGACTCCAAGTGCCCTAATAAGACCGTCAAGGTCAACTCGACGCTCCCGAAAGAACAACAAATCCAGCTGGTAGAATTCCTCGGCAAGAACGCCAACATCTTTGCCTGGTCCCCCAAGGACATGTCCAGCATCAGCCCAAAAATAGCCCAACATCGCCTCAACATAGCGCCTGACGCCCGATCGGTGAAACAACGACCAAGGAAGTTTGCTCTCGAAAGACAAAGATCCATCGAAGACGAGGTCGCATGCCTATTGGACATAGGGTTCATCACAAAAGTTAATTATCCGGCCTGATTGTCCAACGTTATACTCCTAAAAAAACCTAATGGAAGCTAGCGAATGTGCATTGACTACACCAATCTCAATCGGGTTTGCCCGAAGATTATTACCCCCTCCTGAGGATCGACCAGCTAATCGATGCAACCTTGGAATATGAGCTACTCTCGTTCATAGATGCCTTCTCGGGCTACAATCAAATTCAAATGATACCAGAAGATCGGGAAAGCATGACCTTCATCACTCACCATGACACGTACTGTTACAAGGCCATGCCGTTCAGGCTAAAGAATGTAGGGGCAACTTACCAAAGGATGGTTAATCAGCTATTTGCAAACCAGATCGAGAAAAATATGGAAGTCTACGTCGACGATATGATAGTCAAAAGCCAAAAAGCTGATACTCATCTCTCGGACTTAGCCGAAACATTCCAAACATTGAGGGAGTACAAGATGCAGCTCAACCCGACCAAGTGCATCTTCGGTGTCGGGTCCTAGAAGTTCCTCGGATTCGTCATCCACAAGAGAGGAATCGATGCGAATCCCGACAAGGTGGACGCCATCTATAGATGCAATCCCCCAAATAGTGGAAGACATTTAGCGACTCACCGGGAGATTGACAACGTTAAGTCGGTTCATTTCTAGAGCTGGTGACAAAAGCTTTCCCTTCTTTTGAGCCTTAAAGCAAGTGAAAGACTTCTAGTGGACGCCCCAGTGCGAAGAGGCATTCCAACAATTGAAGATGCACCTCGCCCGCCTATCGCGACTCACATCAACCACCCTCGGGGAGCCCTTAGGGATTTATTTGGCGACATCAAAGGTCGCAGTCAGCTCAGTCCTGGTAAGGCTCGACAAAAACGGGCAGGAGCCGGTATACTACTGTAACCATGTCCTAAGTGGCCCCGAGGAGCGATATGCACCGACCGAGAGGCTTCCGCTTGCACTGGTCTTGACATCAAGGAAGTTGAGGCCATATTTCTAAGCCCACCCCATCAAGGTGATTACCAACCAACCCTTGCGCCAAATACTTTCAAAGTTCGATGTTGCAGGTCGAATGCTCAGATGGTCGGTTGAGCTTGGGGAGTTTGACCTCGAATACATCCCGAAGACAACAATAAAAGCTCAGGCCCTGGTCGATTTCATATTGGAATCAACAAGCACAAGGAGTCCGCGACACTCCTAGATGGACGCTGTACGTGGACGGGTCAACCAACACTGAGCGCGAGGGAGCAGGGCTCGTCCTCAAGGGTCGTACCGACCAAGTCTACGAGCACGCACTTCGACTCGAATTCAAAGCCACCAACAATGAAGCTGAGTATAAGGTGCTGCTGTTCGGCCTGAAGCTCGCTGATGAGTTACACGCGGAAGACATCGAAGTCTTCATCGACTCTCAACTCGTCGCCAGCCAAGTCAACGGAGAATTTGAGGCTCGGGAGGAGTCGATGGCCAAGTATCTTGCTGATGTCCGATGTCACATCGGTTAGTTCAGCCACTTCATCATCACGAAGATACCTCGGTCGGACAACTCGCAAGCCGACGCATTGGCAAGGCTAGCCTCCACGTGCGGGTTGGTACATACCCAACCTAGATGGTCAGGATCCTTAAACCCTCCATAGATTCAACCGAGGTAGCTGTGACCGAAGTGGAGCACGATTGGGTTGAGGAGATGCTCAAATTTATGGACAATGGTTCATTGCCCGAAGATCGAAGGGCAGCCCGACGGGTAAGAAGAATGGGCCCATTGGTACTGTGTGCTCAATGGCCGATTGCACCAATGAGGGTTCAGCCAGCTGCTACTTTGATGCTTGCGCCCGGCCGAGGCGCGAATCATGCTGGCCGAGGTGCACGAAAGAATATGTGGCGAGCATATCGGTACCCAAACCCTAGCCCATAAGATACTTAGGCAAGGGTGTTACTGGCTGACCATGCGCTGAGACACCCAAGCCTACGTGCAAAGATGTGAGCAATGCCAGAAGCATGCTAGGATCCAGCATCAGCCCGCGGTCCCGCTATCAACCTCGGAGTGTGCTTCCCTCGGCTTTGGGACAGTGAAGATTTCTAATAGTCCGGGTTGACTACTTTTCCAAATGGGTCGAAGCCGAGCCCCTCACATCTATCACCAAGAAACAAGTCGAGGTGTTCGTTTGGAAAAACATCATTATGAGGTTCGGCATCCCGAAGGCGATCGTCACCGATAACGGGACACTATTCAACAACCCCAAATTTAGAGGATTTTGCCAGAATTATAAGATCTAGTTGAGATTCAGCTCGGTTGCGCACCCCCAAGCCAACGGGATTGCCGAAGTTATGAATCGGGCCATCCTTGAAGGATTAAAAAGAAGGATCATTGGGGCGCACAGAACCTGGGTGGACAAGCTCCCAATCATCCTGTGGGCTTCTTGAACGACACCAAAAACTTCGATAGGCGAATCCCCATTCAGTCTGGCCTTTGGAACATAAGCGATCCTCCTACCCGAGATGGTCTACCCTACTCTTCGAGTCGAGTCCTACGAGGAATCTGCGTCGGATGATTGGCTAAGGGAGAACCTCGACCTACTCGAAGAGCGAAGGGCCAAAGCACACCTACAAACACTCACATATAAGAAAGTTGTGGAAAGGCTCTACGATCGAAAGGTGCACTCTCGGTGAATCCAGACAGGTGACTTGGTATTGCGAAGGGCCGAAGTAAGTGACCTGACCCGGTCCCGGGGAAAACTGGCTCCAAACTGGGAAGGACCTTACCAGATAGCGAGCATACCCCGAGAGGGACCTTACCGGAAGGCAGTTGCTAAGAACGTGGCACATCTCAAATTTGCGAAAGTTCTACATGTAATGAACCATAGTCGGTTAAACAAAAAAGACTATTGTCATTAATCAAAGTCGGGTACATGGATGGACCCAGATTCAAAACAATACATGAAGACCCAAAACCAAAAGATCCCAACAATAGAAAGTAGAGACCTTATTCCTCGAGAGGTGGCAGGGAATCCTCGAAGGGCTGCTCGGTTGCCATCGCCATGGTCCCATCCTCCAGTAGAGTAGCGTAGGGATCTTCTTCGATCTCCAAGTCGGGATACTGGGCCTTGAATCGGTCTAAGGCTATCTGATAGCCATACTCGTACGAGACTTGGCCTGTGCGCACCAGGCCCATCTCGAAGCCCGCCAACTTCTTGTACTCGGCGATGGCTTCCGTGGGCAGCTCCACCTTCAGCTTCTCCATTGCACCTGTCATCTTCAATAATTCATCCTCCAATGTTCGGCATCCGAGTCGGACTTCCTTCAGTTGTTCCCGGGACTCGGCCAGGTTGACACGGTAGTTCTCTACCTCCACCTCGAGTGATGCCCAATGTCGGTTGGCCTCCTCAAGTTTGACCTTAAGGAGATCGACGAGGGCTAGGTCCTCGGCAGCTCTCTGTTCAGCCGCTGCGATGGCCTCGAGCCCCGACCTCACCCGGAGATCACTAATCCCGGATGCCCTCCGCACCTCACCGTGTTATGGATCATGTAGAGGCTCACCATTTCTGTGATCCGAACAACAAGTAAAAAACAAATCAAATATCAAGCACCGTCAAAGAAAAGAGGGGTACGTGACATACCTCGAGAAGCCAGACTTAGGCCCGCCTCAACCAGACACTATTCGGTCAAATTCCCGATCGCCCAAGAAGAGGATAAGATATCCTTCAGCCGCTTGACTAGGATGGACTCCTCATCAGTCAGGTATAGGGGCACATTAATCAAAGGGTAACCCGACCACTCAAGATCAAAATCTGAACCTTGGGAATGACTTATGTACATGAACCGAGACTTCCAACCTTTGTTATTGGAAGGGGCTCCTCCAACTCTGAAACTGGTTTGGGCTATCAAATAATACCCGCCCTGACCCTTGCACAGCCGAAAACACAACAAAAACAAATCCCGAGTTGGGATTATCCCCGATCCTCGGCATTCCCCGAGGAAGGTTATGAGATAGCGCCGGGAGTTTGGCGTTATTTGGCTGGGGGAGACTCTCCATCGATTAAGGCACTCTCCTATAAACGGGTGAAGGGGAAACCTTAATCCAGCCTTTAAGGTGTCAACCGAGTGACTAAACCCCCTGGGGTACTCATGGTACGAGCGTTGCTCGGGCAAAGGAGCGTGTAGGGCATACTCGTTCAGAATACTGAAGTGCTTCCGGATTAGCACAAGTGACTCAACGGAGAGTGTTGAGTCGAAGTCGTGGCACAACTTCATCATTTTCATGGCCCTGATGGCCTTGACGTCGGATCGGGTCAATAAGCTTGAGGGCTCCAACCGACCTCCTACGTGACCACTAGGACGACAACCCCCCACTCGAGGAGAATGAACCGAGGACGAAGAGTAAGGAGTGAGCCCAGAGGTGGTGAATGAGGGAGAATAGGCCATTCTGACTTGATCATGTAAGAGACGGCTGGAGAGGGGCGATTGGGGTGACCGAGCCACGAGAACTTAGATGCCAGAAGGAAGAGATAAGGACAATGATGCACTCTCTCACCCTCGTCGTCACAAGCCTTATAAGGAGAGACATCGCTTCAATGAAGGACGTTTCGACTTCTCGAGGTGACGCAGTGACTTCACCTAGGAAACACGCAAGCCGCATTAAAGACAGTGCAAGCTGGGGTGCCACGTAAGCCCTACTCCTCAGCAGCTCAATAGAGCCACGTCCCCCGTTGCCACATGTCCACGGAAGCCCTACTCCATAAGTGGCAGAACCATATCTGTTGTTTATCACGTGCCCCTTCTGCCTTACGCGTGGGCTGACCACTCACATCACACTTTATCCAAGTTGTGTACCTCAGCTACTCCAACAGCTCTTCGTCCGAGTCGTGTATCTCGGCCAGTCCAACGGTTCTTTGCCCGAGTTGTGTATCTCAGCCAGTCCAGTAGTCATTTGCCTGAGTTGTGTATCTCAGCCAATCCAACAGTTCTTTGCCCGAATTGTGTATCACAGCCAGTCCAACAATCCTTAGCCCGAGTTGTGTATCTCAGCCAATCCAACAGTCCTTCGCCCGAGTCGTGTATCTCAGCCAGTCCAACAGTCCTTCACCCGAGTTGTGTATCTTGACCAGTCCAACAGTTCTTCGCCCGAGTTGTGTATCTCGGCCAGTCCAGTAGTCCTTTGCCCGAGTTGTGTATCTCGACCAGTTTAGTAGTCCTGTGCCCAAGTTGTGTATCTCGACCAATCTAATAGTTCATTGCCCGAGTCGTGTCTCTCGACCAGTTCGCCCACGCCACGTGTCTCAACCATACTCCCAAGCAAATTCCATCGAAGATTTCCTTGAAGATAATAGCGGAGGCGAACTCAACACCGACCTAGGCCCCAAAGATTAGCAGGGAGCTTCTCCGCGACTTGCAGCACAATCCAGGAAGAACCCGTTGGGGGGGGGGGGGGGGGGGAGGAGGATGATAGGGCACGAAATGGCCTGGCCCAGCTCGCCAGAAACAATGCCAGATCAACAGTCCACGTCGACGCTGAAATCCGACGTGGGCCCTATTAGGCGCTACCTAGGGCCGAGGTGGCAGAACGGGGACCAAACCGCCACGACAGTAGGGATCCTGCCGACCACCCTAGCCTGACAATCGACCAGCCCAACCTGATAAACGATGACCAGATAGGCACACCGATCGCCCCGGCCAGGCAGGCAGTCGGTCAAGGGCGATCGACCCTCCGATTCGTAAGTATAAAACCCCCACCTGATGGCAAGCGTCAAGGGGCTCGAACCTTTTCTGAAAACAAATAGAAACCTCACACCTCACCTTAGGACATTGACTTGAACGTCGGAGGGGTCGTGTTGGGCACCCCCATCTTGACTTAAACCTTTTGGAGGTCGATCTTGGCAGATCCCAAAGGGAAGGAGATCAGAGCCGTTGACCCGAGGGAGATCAAAGCCACCGACCCAAGGAGGAATTCCCGAGATGCTTGACCGCCCACATCTGGACGTATAGCTCCAAGACGATGTGGGCGAACTTACGTATACGAAAGGGACCCAACCGTGCTGACTCTTCAACCATTACACCGAGAATACCAACAATCTGAATATATTTTTTATTAGTTACATGTATGATATTTTGGAGAAACAACATACAAACTGTAGTTGCTTTATCCACTATTGTGACAACTCAATCGCCATTCTTTTTTTTTAACGACAAGTAAAAGTCACGACAAGCATATTGATAGATATAAACTATGTTACTATTGAGAATCACATAAAACAGAATGAAGTAGATATTTATTACGCCAACATCGAACTAATAATTACAGATCCCATAACCAAAGGTTTATCGATAATAATACAGTATAAGGGTTATGTGGAGCATATAAGGATTATTAGTTTATATAATATTTGATGTAATATATTACTTTAATATTTTTTTATAAATAAAGTATCCAATTTTTGTTATACATAAAGTATGCATGATAAAATTTGTTGGATCTTGAATGACTAATAGTCATTCATAAATTAATTAACTCATAAATTACTTATCTGGAGGGTGTTATTATATTATAACCCATAGAAGTATTCTATTGGTTAAATACAACCATTATGGTTTTTAATGTTGCATCCTTTACCCTTTACATGAGTTGTAATATGACTAGATTTATTTTCATCAATCATATAAAGATGTTATCACTCATTACTATTCTTTAAGAGGTCACGTGGACCAATTAGAAGAATGTTGAAATTTTAATAAGTTATTGGAATTCCATATTCCACTTAATATAATCCACATATTTATTAGTAGCTTCAATAATATTATTGTCATGATGCAGTCCATCATGTGGAGATACATGATAGTTAATGGTCAAATAAAATTATTTTTACTAGTCACAAATGATGAGGATACCAGAATTGCTTCAAGTTACTTTCATGATATATGAAAATATTAAGAATAAAACATTAAACATGATAAATATATTGAATTGAGATCCACTGTGTATATAGTCTATGACCATGCATCAAGATATAAACATTCTTATAATTTCACAAGACATAAATTAGAAAGAAACCCATAATTAAAGAACACATCAATAATGCATAGATCCAAAGGCTTGTTTTTAGAATATCATAGTTGATAGATTAGACTGTAATCTATTACAGAATGGACACAACAAAGGGTAAGACAGGAACTGACCATTGTTCAACTAGCATTGCGGCAGAATTTTCATCAGCTTCTCCAGCCAGCCTTCATATTATGGCACTTCCCCTGACATACAATAGGATGGGGTCTATCAGCTCAAAGCTTGGAATGCTTATACATGCCAAAACAAAAGGCTAATACTTGTTCCAGAACCCCCTAACTTCTAGTTTATACATTTCTCTTTGGTGACAATTGAGCAATAAAACTGTGCTACACATTATGCTGATGCTACAAGGAATTAAGGAAAAGCCCATTAACATTTAGAGTTGCTGAAAACTACAGCTAATTAATTTAGTCATGTTAGCAGGAGCACTTCTTACAAAGAAATAGAGGTTGTAAATGATTTGGTTGTGTAAGCAAACACATCTCAGAGTTCAATCCCAGTATAAATCTGCTGAGGAACCCATCTGGCTTTAGACCTAATACAGAACTCAAGATAAGGATTTGGGCATATGTGTGGTGCTTTGACAGAGAGATGGCGGATTCGCTTGCAAAGACTGTGACACCCCCAGGGTTTATTTTGGTTTAACCCCACAAAGAATTATTCAACAGAAGGATTTAGCAGTCTGTTGTTGCTATGCCGAAAACATAAGGGGGGGAGTTGAGTGCAGACTATAACAATACCTCAATAATCCCAAATTGTCCAAATCGGACACAGTTTCTTTTCGGCTAGACAATATGTCATTCACTTGGCAGGCATACGATAACATGACTAGATCAGTATGGATGCGCTTGTTCTGAAACATATATAACAAAAATCAAAGAGTTCCAAGCAAATATTCGATTAAAGAGCACAGATGAAACAATCTAGTGACCACTTCTAATCCATCTAAAGCCACCACATCGCATTAGAACGGAGATGAGATAAATGGTTGGAAAGGGATGCTTACTCGATATTCCTCGATCCCTCTTTTTCCTTGTCTCGTGAACTTTCGGGTACATAATAGATGGAAGTGTCTGTCAGAAAGGTCGTATCTTTCGGCTGCAGCATTTTGAGGGTTCCATTCATGGGATTCGTTTCAAGTGGCTCGGAATTAGGCTTCGGTCGGCCAACAATGAAGGAATCAAAATTCTTGGTCAAAGCAGAACCAATTTGAACTGTTGTTCTTGAAATAGACTCGATTGATCCATGGCAGATGTACAATTTATGCGGCCCGTGTTCGGGTGCAGTCGGATTCTTCAATATTGAATTTTTTAAATGGATATTTATTTCATACATATGTATCGAAGTTACATAGGTTTATTACATGCCGATCAGCATTTGTTATTATAAATATACACTTATTGGATGGTAGCGATCAATAAATTACCAAAAATCAATATAACAAATTACCGAAACGATATGTGATCAGTAATGTCAACCCGCTGAGACCTCCGAAGTAGAAGTAATGATGTGAAGAGTCTCCCACTGTTTCTTCTTCCCTTTCCTCCCCGAAGAATCATTAGATCCAAAAAACGAAATAGCGGAAACTAATTTAATCGTTCAGATTAGAATAACAAGCAGATGAATTTAAAAAAAAAAAAAAAAAAACTCGTAGCCGGAAGGGATCGAGTAGCAGCAACAGGAACAACTATTTCATCTCACACACCAAAGGATGTACATCTCAGTGTGGTTATACAACTCGGAGAACGCAGCTAGCATCGTCGACAACAACTCGAACACCAACCAAAGCAGCAAGCAACAAAAGCAACGAATACGATCTAACCATAGCAAACCTAATCGAAACAAAAGCCAGCAGCAGCAGATCTACATGGACGAGGGGAGGAGGAGGAAGAAGAAGAAGTCAGCAGCCATGAGTTAACCCCTGATGTGGCGAACCTTGTGCCAGGTCTTCTTGCAGGTCTCCCCCACCGCCTTCATCCCCTTCTTCACAAGGTGCTTCAACTCCTTGGCTCGCTCCTTCACCTGCTCCTCGAAGCCTCCTGCCATGGCGACCTCTAACGCTGTCTTCCTTCCTGCCTTCTCACCCAGATTCCACTTCTTTAATAGGGATATCTCTATGTGTGCATCCCTCTCTCTCTCTTTCTCTCTCTCTCCTCGCCAGACTTCTGTAATGTATTATGTATCCAGTGGTGGGATATGAAAGATGCCGTGATACGTGCCATGCACCGTTGGGATGATCATGGTTTGCACGATTTCCGGGCTTTTGAAAAGATGGCAGTGACTGAGTTGGATATGAGATAAGAACAGGATGTAAAGCAAGCTCTTTTTACAGAGACTGAGATGATGAAGGTAAACAAAATACCATCGTAACACGTTATAATCCCAGCAAAACGTGCGACATAAACGTAGCATGGACCACAACCCCAGACTCGGTGGCTGTCACTGCATCCATCCTGTGACAAGGTTGTGGGCACCAGCTCTGCAACGCCTCACATGAATGCAAGATTGGTTCGTACAGATCCCGCGGATCCATGCAAACGGTGGGGGGTGACAATAATACGTCCGACCTAAAAATGATCAGATCGAGTGCAGGTCCTTTTTGTCCCAACTCTTATATTCCAGTTTTAAATTTGGCTCGGATCCGGATCTGAAAGTTCGAATCTATTATTATTATTATTATTATTATTATTATTATTATTATTATTATTATTATTATTATTATACTATCAAACTGGATCTGTCTCATCTCATTAAGATTATATGGGATTTGCGTGTTAGTTGCAGAGGATAGGCAACTACTTATTAGATGACATCATTAATCCGACCAATGTTCCAAAAAAAAAAAAAAAGGCACAAATAGAATAGTTTATGATGGTGTAGCTTTTATAATCTTTGTTAGCCATAGGAATATAGGAGGATATATTCTCAAATGAAGACAGATAAATTATGACCCACAAAATAGAATGCAAATGGTTTGCTGGCATCCAAGGGGCAAAACCTCAGCTTAATAGGAATGCAGCTGGTGAATACATGTCAATAAAAACAGTAACATACTCCATATGAAGGACGGCAATGGCACCTGCAATTAAATTTTGAACTTTTGTAGGAAACCTTTAGTATCTTTCTCCTTAACCCAAAGGAAGAACACATTTTCGTCAGCATACACATTTGACAATATAGTCAGCTACAAAAAAAATCAGATTTATTCAACCATAGAGTAGAAATCTCTAAGAAACAAAGAAAAGTGAACATGCAACAAAATGAAAGCGATCTTAGTGTACACATCCTTGATATGAAATTACGACATCATAGTTATCAGTAATATCATTGCATTATATACAGAATGGATGGCAAAGCAAGGAGTCAATTGGCCAGTCCAACAATATGCAGAACCAACAACACAGCCAATGAGGAATAGTTGCAAAGAATTCTCACCAGAGAAGTGGCCAATGCTGAAAACAAATGAACTCATAATAACAGCTTGCCACCATTTCATTGTGGAGAATAGAGATGAGAGAAGGAACCCCCGATAAACAGTTTCCTCTAACAAAGGACTAATGAGGCAATACAGAAAAAAGCATGACATCATAGACAAAGGGCTATCCGAAAGAATCTTTTTCAAGATCGGGTCACTCACGGCCTGCAAGCGACCACAGAAGAACTAATTTAGTCAGAAAAAGAAGCAGAAAGTAGTCGAAATGCTCATAATTATCACTACATCAAATACCTGCAAGTTCATTCCACATTCAAATTGATTGTCACCATAATATACAGTTTAGCAAGTGCTAGAATGTAAAAGAACTAGTTTACCACACATCAGCAGAAGAAAACTTGCTCGAAAAATGGTTATGAACCAGGTAGTGCAACTACTTTCTATGTTTTATTTTTTTTCTTCTTCTTTTCTGTCCCAGTAAACCTACCAGAATAGTGATACCATGAATACAGTTGTTTATCATTGTATAGTGGATAGATCAACTTACCAGTAAGACCTACCCACCAGAATAGTGATACCATAGATGTTTAATATGTTCATTGAAAGGTTTGTTTGATCAATCGCATTGTTGGTATCAAGAATCTTTTGTCGCAGTTGTATTTGATATGTAAATTCAACTACTTCTTCGGCAAATAACAGTTCAACTTGACATAGCTTGATAACATGTGTGTAGACTTGTAAAAGGGCAAAAAAAGCCTCCTTTGCAATCAAAATAGACTTAAAAACCTGCAACGAAGTCAATAGAGGGAATTCCAGGCATTAATCATAGCAGTTTAGCTTACCTTAGGTCCAACCAGCATGTCAGCAACTATGGATGTGAGAAATACTAGCCCAATCAAAGTACCAATCCCCACAATAAATGCTGTGATGCAGCTTCTTCCTCCCAAAACCCACTTTGAATGGAAGAATCTGCAAACATCATATTGCGGCTTTGCATTAAAATGCAACAGTGTCGAGACTCCAACATACTCCGTAACTTGTAGCACGGTGATGGACACAACCTGCATTGAACAGAAGTGGTGATTGTTTTATCAACAAAGAACAGCTATTTTAAAAGCATGTGAATCACGAGTTTCTAAAACATTTGCTATCTGGAATGGCTCGTTCACCATTGTCAGCGGATCAAGGTTAGGTTCATGAAGAATTTGAGCGATGACCGAGAGCCCTCCAAAGCTCAAAGGAACGTGCAAGACGAAGAAATAGGCGGCACATATGGACCATACGTCACTATTTTCCCATGGTATGTCGGATGGAAGCCCCTGTTTTCCAGGAGAAAAATAAATCAAAATTATCCACGACACCGAACCGACATGGCGCTGATGATACTGAGGTAAAGGAGGAACGACATGAAAGGCAAACAGCTGATTCCAGGAAAAGGAGATGGAGTAGGCATTACCTCGAACAGTTCATCTGCGCTATCCTTCTCGGCGCAGAAGCGCCTAAAGAAAGATCTCGCGCGCACCCTGGATTGGAAACCACGAAATGGGATCGAAACGCACGGGAGGCCGCTGGGATGTGAAGAAGGGCTAGCGGGTTTTGGAGGTGGCGACGACCGGGAGATTCGAGGAGGGCGTGGAGAAGCCACTGTTATCATCGTGGTTCTCGCGTCGGATTTCCTCAGCCGTCGATCCAAGATTTAATTGTTTCATATCTATCTAAGTAGAAGCTGAAGAATCGAAATCGAGATTTTATTCATGGCTAGGCGACGTTGGAGCGGATCCATCCCGAACCCATCCGACCCAACTTGGCCAGTTTTTGTCCCAAGCAAAAAAGATAATTAATATATTACTTCAAAAGCCTCATCCAGCTATAGCGATGCTATAGTCCTCCACCCAAATTGATGGTTGTCTTTTTTTAAAAATATGAATCATCTCAGTTGATAAATAAGTTGAGTAGGGCAAAAATCTTCCGAAGATAATTTAAACAGGAACCAAATAAGGTTTTGTCCTTCTTCAAAATGTTTATAAACTATTTTACATCAGATTCAAATTTATAATAAATTAGTAACCTCCAATTGAATTGCACCAAGAAAATATCCTCTTTATTGTCAAAAATTTATTGAACTACAAGCTGCCACCATTGATGAGTTTGCAGCGAGCAAGAAGACAGCAAGCATCGTTATTCCTCAAAAAAAAAAAAGTCAGCACCTTTGAGCTTTCACATATCGTCCAAACCATAACTAAATATAGCTAGTCAATGTTTGCGTTTGAAGGTCTTTAAAGAATATTTTAATAATGTTATGTCATTTTAACTCATCAAATGAAGTCTAATTCCTTGCTTCGGACTCCAATCCCTATCCCTATCCTTCGAACTCATCAAATGAACGTCATACCCGCTTTGTCCCCTCCCAAGCATTGCTGCTCTTCCTTCCTTCTAGTGGTGTTCCTTCTCTGGATTATTTGTTGCGGTAAGTGTTCTCCATGTCTCTTTTTTCTTCTTCTTTTTACCATGAAATCAAAACATCTTCACAAAACATCCTCATATTATTGTATTTAGATCTCCTCCCTTGTGGTTTATTTCCTTTTATATGTAACTGGTCTTTTTATTTGTAAAGATGGATCTAGATCTTGAGTAAAAATTAAGATGGATGGATCTTGAAATTTAGATCGATAGAAGCTCTAACATGTTATCCTATTTAACTAAATAAGATATATTATAGATATAAATAGATTTTGATTATGGTTATTAGTCTATAAAAAAGAAGTTTATTTAAGGTAGGATTCTTTAGGAGACATTTTTGATGGGATGAACTCTCCTAATTACTTATCCTAGACCTTATGCTTTCGCCTATAAATATACAGAACCTCCTAGGATATAACAACGATGAACGATTATGAAAATACAATATTGTGACATAGTTGAGAGATTACACCTCTTCTCTCTATCTCTCTTAATCATGTTAACCAATCAATGAGAGATTATAGTTCATCTCTTACGTTCTTGTATTCATAAATCCATTGATCATAGTGGTCTTGTGAAATGATAGAGAGAGATGAGAAGATGAGTCTAGTTCTCCTTACAGATTGACATTATTACAGGATTTAGATCCAACGATGATATGCTTGTAGATCAAATAAATATTTTTTTTTCTGAATAACAATATTAAAAGATACACATTGTAATAATCTTTTAGATCCATTATTATTTGATTTGATATTCTGGCATTAAAATTTTTCTACATAACAGATAACATATTATGGATTTTATACTAATAGTTAGAGTAAACACTTCGGTCCTACTCCTCTTTATATCATTTCATCCTTTCTTTTAAAACTTTGAAAACTCTTGGAGGTTTCAAGTTATTAATTTTGTTATAAGGTTGGTTATCTTTATTTTTACTTCTAGTCTAAATAAGATATACTTCACGCCTTAAACAATGATCTCATGGGCGATGCCCTCTCCTCGTTACAATGGAACATATTACCATTATTCTCATCTAGATCTATATGCCAAGTCTACCCATAAAATCTCTTGTCCCTCTGATCATCTTCGGACAATGCGGTGGGATCTTGTCGGAAGTTTGCTAGGAGATTCGCCAAAGGAATTGGGAAGATCGCTGGGAACGCGAAGGGAGATTACTAGGAAGAAGATTGGGGGACTTACCGAAGGTTGCCGGATTATGCGAAAGTTATGTCTTATTTAAGCTTAATTGGTCATTAAGTGTTGTAATCATTGAGTCTTAGTTAGAAGTTGAGTCCTAATTGAATTAGATTTGGAATGAATCTAAATCAACTCAATAAGACAACCAGATCCACTATTGGGTTTGGTTGAGCTCAGGTTGACCTCAATCAGTTGATCAAAGAGCTAGTCAACATAAGAGTCAATCCGAAATTTGAAAAGTGGAGGGAACAACTTTTGCAAAAATTTCAACAAGTAAACTGTCGGTGAGTGGTAGTTGGACCACCTATACCATAGAATCTGGGCGACGGGTAGCACCTTTCAGTGGGTAAACCGTTGGAGAGCGGTAGTTGGATCGCCCGTACCACAGAATCTGGGCGGCGGCTAGTAACTTTCGGCGGGTCAACCGCCCATACCACAGAATGCAGCAGCGGCCAGCATCTGACGGCAGGTGAACCGCCCAAGTCAACAGGTAAACCACCCATACCCAATTTTTTTGGGTATGTTTGATTTTTTTGCTCCAATTTCTGAAGCCACTTGGGGTCTATAAATACCCCAAGCAATCTTGTATTCTTAGCATAACTAAAAAATACTTTTGGGTAATTAAATTCTGACAAAAGAAATTGTGAGTGATTTGTAAAGAAAAAGAAAAGAGAGGAGACAAAGCTTAGAGATAGCAAGTTTGTCTTAAGTCTCCCTTGTAAGTAAGTGTAAGGGTTTAATCTTCACCCAAAGAAGACTGGTAGTAAAAGCCAGAGTGCCTCAAGAAGAAGAACTCGGAAGTGGATGTAGGCCGTTGGCACCGAACCACTATAAAATTAGAAGTGTTTCATACTTACATTGCTTAAATGTTGTTGTATTGATATTTTCAATTTAACTAAACTCCTTGACCCACTAGAGTAAATGGCTTGTTTTGACATGAATGAGGGATATTCTATCTCACGTCCTCCCGTGTTCAATGAGACGGATTACACGTATTGGAAGATAATGATGCATATTTTTCTTATTTCTTTGGACCATAATCTTTGGAATATAGTTGAAAATAGTTTTGAAAAATCTTTCAAACCAATGAATGAGCTAAATGATTTAGAAATGAAGAATTTTTCTATAAATGCAAAGGCTATGAATGTCTTGTTTTATGCACTTGATAATAATCATGTTTCTACTTATGAATCTACTTTCGATATTTGGCATACTTTAAAAATCACACATGAAATCATAATTAATATAAATGAATCAATTAATAAAATACATTACAAAAATAAACTTGAAAAACAACTTCCAAAGAACTGAAAGGATTGTGAACTAAGAATGACATATCACTCCTCGAGTGAAATCTCGAGTGATGAGAACCTTGGACATGAGCTTTTGACAAATGAATCGAAAAAATTAATGAACTTGAACCTTATAAAAATTATGGACATAACCTATTGCTATGAATGCAAAAAGCTTAGGATCTCCAAAAATCAAATGCTCAACCAAGAAGTGGAGAACCTTGCTTTAATGGCGATCGAAAATGAGGTTAGTGTGTCTTTAAATATTTCTTTTTTAGAATTATTAAATATATTTCATGACTTGTTTGATGAGTTTAGAAAACTTAATAAGTCTTTTAAGTTACTTAAAGTTGATCATGATTTGTTAGTTAAAATACTTCACTAAGTGCATGATTCCTTAGCATCACATAAACCAAATTTTAAATATGAAATGCTAGACAACATTAAAGATGAAAACATCATGCTTAAAACTATATTAGAAAATTTTAAAATAGGGAATAAATCCCTAAATATGATCCTTGCTAATAAGGGTCATATTAATAGAAGAAATAGCATAGGCTTTTTTGGTAATGGTCAACAAAAGCCAACCATTTTCGTTAAAGGACATACCTTATATTTACCATCAAAAGTTAAATATAATTCTTCTGAAAAATTAGGACATAATGCCTACAAATGTTCATTTAAAAATTAAAGTCCATATAAATTAATTTGGGTTCCTAAAGGAACCATAAACAACCTTAAGCCATTAGAGAAAATAGGAAGAATATGTCACGAAGTACCCAATGTTAAATGAGTACCTAAATCAAAACCTTCCATAATATAACAAGGCTAAGAGCAATAAAAATATTTTGAAAGTAGATGCTCAAGTCATATTACTTGAGATCTAACACTCCTTCAAGCTTACTAGCCCAAGTGGTAATAAGAAAATTATTTGAATTAAAATTATTGACAATGAATCTTTTAATGATTCATCATTATATAATTAATATTGATGATGCATAGCTGGAGTATACTAAGTATGAAAATGAATTAGAACCAAAGAACCTTAGTTATTGAATAACATATTGAAACTTACAAAAAATGAGATTTTGAGTGAATTCTAAAATAATTGGCTTGTTTAAATGTAAAGACTATTATTAAAATACTTCAAATATTGACTAAGTTTGTAGAATAATTGATTTAAATGTTACATTGATTGAAATGTCACGATGATTGAATGCTTATGTTGAACGTTAGAGCATAGAAAATATATATACTTCATTTTAAGATGAGTTTGTCAACTCCTTGCACTACGTGCAAAGAGTTAGACTTATTAAAATTGAGATCGATGAAATTCATGTTTTAAAAATATTTTATATCTTATAGTAATGACTATGTTGAAATGAAATTTGATTTTTAGTCTTAAACGAAAAATCATTGATTTGAAAATTATTCTTGAAAGAAATCACATGAAACAACCAAGAGGAGGATAATTAATCTTAAAAATATTTTTATCCTATGAATCCTTCAACAAGAGATCAAATGATACTATTATTCTTGAGTCTCTTTAACTACAAAGATAAATTAGAAAAACTTTTAGCTATTGTATTTTGGAAAACAATCTATGATGATTTTATTAAAATTTACCGAAAATCTATTTTTGATGATGATTTTGGATATGTTTTCAAATGATTTTATTTTAAAGAATGGATATGTTTGAATCTATCCAACTTCATTGATATTTTACTTTTGATTATTTGATAACTTAAATCATGATCTTGAAATCTTAAAAATTATAATTTGAGATCTATTTATTCACTAAGATTTCTACCCTTTATTAAAAGAAAGTTTTCATCATAATCATGATATTGACTTCTCAGTATTCATAACTTGATATTACTATAAGAATCAAGATCCTTCTTACTTTGTCTCCTAAGATTTCAAAGCCTTGTAATTTCATCTAGGAAGAAATGTGTCAAAATAAATCATATTCTTGGCATTTATGTTTTGATAATAATATTCTTCATGACATGATTACTTATGACTTTCTTCTTAGTATAACTTATTACCAAAATTAGCATTTATTAAGTTTGTGATAAGTTAAAAATTAAAATAGATTTGCATTATCACGAATATTCCCTAAGTTTCTTGACTTGACTTATATGTTATAGGAATCACATTATTGATCTCTATAAAAAAGAGATTTATGATCTTAACAATTATAATTAAAATTTTTATCAAGATTATTCTTCTATTAAAAAAATTTATCTTAGATAAATTAAGATTATCCACTAAGACTCATTTGTATTATTTACAAAAAAAGGAGAAATAAACTTATTAAACAAAATCATGTCTTTTAGATTTGAATTTTTAATGACATAATATCTCTTATACTTTTTGACATAAATTGAATTATGCAATCATATTTCTTTCTTGATAATAACAAAATGTGTGAGATAAATTTTTTAATATGATTAGAATCAAACACTAAATGATGAACAAGTGCTTAGAATAAAATTAGAACTTTCTAAATGCATACTAAATATTGGGTTACAATTTGAGCTTAATCTACTATCATATTTTCTTTTGGAATTCATGATGATAATTATCAAAATCTATATGAGATATGATTTGCTTGATTTGCTACCTTGCTTTAGATTTGTATAAGAAAAATTAAATTGTATAGGTAGCTCTTGATTTTTTTTCTTGGATTTTGGAATCCAAATCTATGAAATTAAATATTTTTATGATATTTTTCACTTCTCTACCTTGATTCTACCTTCATATTCACACAAAGTAGATAAAGGAAATCACTAGCATTTCAAGAGACTAATAAGTCTATTGATTTCATTTTGAATATCTTAAAAGTAATTTTTGATGATTTTGAAATTAAATGATATCATGATTTTGATTTATTGAAATTATAACTTGAAATCTTTTATAGATCAAATCTCTTATGTCTTCTCATATTATTTAAAAGAAGATTTTTGCATAAATCATAATCTTGACAACTTGAGAATTATTATGCATAAATCAAGATATTCTATGATTTATTTCTATTCACAATTTATCTTCATTAAATTGAATATCTCTTCACCATGTTAATTGTTCTTGATATATTTCATGTGATGATTGGTATATTTCTTGATATGTTTATTGAAAAATGATATAATGGGAAGAGTATTGCACTATGGTAACCATCCCCTCTTTCTCACAATGACAAAGAGGGAGCAAAACTTGTTAGCTTGTAAAATTACAAGTTTAAACGATGCAAAGGAATCAAAAATTTGCTAGCTTGATACTTCCTAAAATAGAAGAAAGAATTTACTAGCTTTATTTTCTATGTTTTCTTGAAATTTACATGAGAGAGATTTGTTGAGCTCATATTCAAAATATTCTTCTAAATTTTTATATCTACAAGATTAAGGTTGAAAGTTAAGAATGCTCAATCATGAAAATATATAAATTGCTAATCTAGATTTCATGATATTAAACTTTTTATGATAATATTTTTAAAAACCTTCTCCATGTTTTTTTATCTTACAAAAAGGGAGAGAAAAATTGTATGAATATGTGCTAAGTTTAAAATTTACAAGAGATAATTTTTGGTATCAAGAGATAAGTAGACTTTTGCTATACTTGAAATATATAAGTAGTCTTTAATCTCTTGAACTTTTGATCTCATCTTAATATTGATTTTAAAATTTATTAAGAGCTATTCTCATCATGAAATGATTCAACAACACCTCTTTTGTTTCTCTCCTTATTAATTATAAAGGTGGGAAAAAATTTATAATACATATACTAAGGGGGAGTAATGTCATCATATGTTTTGAAATTAATAACTATAAATTCACTTTTTTGTTGATGACAAAGGGGGAGGAATATATATATTGATGACATGTGACATTGAAAAATATTCATTGGTAACACTTAATGACATTAAAAAATTTGTATTGAAATTTGCATAAAATGTTGATTGCTTGAATTTAAGAGTGTGTGCTTCTCTTAAATTTAAGTGGTATATATTTAGGGGGAGTTAAGATTAACTCTTGTCATCAATTGATTGTCATCATCAAAAAGGGGGAGATTGTTGAATCTCATATCTTGATGATAAAATCAATTGATGGATTATTGATCTAACGGGATTGCTAGAGTTGATTGATATAGGATTAATTACGACATAAGGATTATTACAATTAAGATTGGCCGATGTAGTTGGGAGCTCGCTAGGAGTGCGTCGGAAGCTCACCGAGGGTATCGGGAGCTTGCCATGATGGCGCAAGGGAGTTCGCTAAAAGAATATCGAGAGTCGTCGGAAGATTGTCGGGGGTAGCCGAAAAGCTTGTCGAGAGTTATGATGGTCTTGTAATGGATGTTTGGCAATTATAATTATATTTAATTAAGTAATAATTAGTATCATGCATGTCTAATTATGGTAGGATCAATGAAGTTACAACCAAATGATGGGCCAAGATAAAGTTTAGGCATCGGGCCAGGTTCAAACGATGCAGTGGGATCTTGTCGGAAGTTCGCTAGGAGATTTGCCGAAGGGATCAGGAAGCTCGTTGGGAATGTGAAAGGAGATTACCGGGAAGAAGACCGGAGGACTTGCCGCAAGATTGCCGGAGGTTGTCGAATTATGAAGAAGTTAGGTCTTATTTAAGCTTAATTAGTCATTAAGTATTGTAATCATTGAGTCTTAGTTAGAAGTTGAGTCCTAATTGAGTTGGATTTGGAAATAATCCAAATCAACTCAATAAGACAACCGAATCCACTACTGAGTTTGGTTGAGCTCAGGTTGAGCACAATCAGTTGACCAAAGAGATGGTCAACTTGAAATTCAAGCCGGAATTCGAAAAGTGGAGGGAACCACTTTTGCGAAAATTCTGACTGGTAAACCGCTAGTGAGCGACGATTGGACTGCCCATATCACAGAATCCGGGTGGTGGGTAGCACCTTTCGGCGGGTAAACCGTCGGTGAGCGATGGTTGGACCGCCCGTATCACAGAATCCGAGCGGCGACCAATAACTTTCGATGGGTCAATCGCCTAGGTGGCGATTAAACCACCCGTACCATAGAATGTAACGGCGGCCAATAGTTGACAACGTGTGAATCGCCCAAGTCGACGGGTAAACCGTTCGTACCTGATTTTTCCGAGTATGTTTGATTTTTGGCTTCAATTTCTAAAGCCACTTGGGGTCTATAAATACCTCAAGTATTCTTTCATTCTTAGCATAACTGAGAAATACTTTTGGGTAATTAAATTCTGACAAAAGAAATTATGAGTGATTTGTAAAGAAAAAGGAAAGGGAGGAGAGAAAGCTTAGAGATAGAAAGTTTATCTTAAGTATCCTTTGTAAGCAAGTGTAAGGGTTTAATCTTCACCCAAAGAAAATTGGTAGTGAAAGTCGAAATACCTCAAGAAGGAGGACTCGAAAGTGGGCGTTGAACCACTATAAAATTATAAGTGTTTCATATTTACATTGCTTGAATGTTGTTATATTGATGCTTCCAATTTAACTAAACTCCTTCAAAGCAAGACGATAACTTATTTTACTCAACTGTGATTATCTTTTCGATTTTATTAACAACTTAATTTTAATCACTAACTGATTCGATCAGTGAACTGGTTCGATTCATATTCAATTTGACTTTACAGTTCAATTTGAATACACCTATTAAACATATAATAGAAACCATATTCTTTCGATTAAACTTGATTTTGGTGAAATTATTACTGATCTCCATCCAACCTTTGGATGGCTAATAAAGACCATATAACAACATCGAGTGGCATTATTTTGTTAGAATTACTGACTCAAACTAATAAGACTCTCTTAACTCCCTTCACCATAGTTCAATTGCATAATGCCCTTCCTTTCCATTTGCCTTGGCAAACCAAAAAGGTCGATTAGCATTATTGAGACCTACTAATCCCGTTGATTATCAAAGCTTTTATTGATATATATATATATATATATATATATATATATATATATATATATATATATATATATATATATATATATATATATATATATATATATATATATATATATATATATATATATATGTCTATTACTTTCTGTAATATTCTTTACAAATTTTTTATAAAAATATTTACTAGTAGAATCAAGAATATTTGGCCAAACATCATCAATTTTCTCAACATATGTGCACGTTTTATGTTTTAACTTCCAAGAGCTGAGACCCTCCCTCTACTTCTACTTAAAGTTTGTATATGACAAATTATCCGCATTCAAAGCTAATGACAAATCTTGTCCCAATCTTGTAAATACTCTCAACTTACTTAATACACTAAAATCTTTGACCTTCACATCAATAAAATAAGAAAATCTAGTATTTATTTTTTAAATTAATTATTAAGCATCATATTAAGAACATATTGGGTACTGGTGAAGGCGACTAGCTTACTAATTATCTACTCACCTACACTAGTCACACCACAGTATCTGATGCCTTAATAAAAATCTAAGAATGAATCATTTTATTACGTACCCTGATGAGCACTTGCATCTACGAACACATCTTACAATAACAAAACAAAGTCCACCTATATTAATACCACTTGCATCAAGTGTCATTCATGTCTCTGACCTCATAGAATGTAACTCTCACGATAACCAACTAAGTCACGTCCTATTTAGCCTCCTCATCTTCCATATATTTTTCTTCCTATCACTCCCTGTGATGATCATTTGATATGATCACCTCATTCTCTTAGTCAGAATTTGACTCATAATGCTTATGCTTTTCCTAAAGAACATTAGGAGAAATGTGAAAAATGAATAGAAGGATTGAACGATGATGTGAAGATCTACCCAAAGCAACAAAAAAGAAAAATCTTTGGAAACTACTCCTACGAAAATACCTTCCTACATCTGACTGGACTTCATATTTACTTGTATAATTATATCAACACTTGTTCAATTTGTCATTCCAACAAAGTATTCATAGTCTCACTTATAAATCTAACACAAGATATTATCCAGAAAGCAGTAGGCTAAAACATCAACAAAACTATTTTGCACATATTTTAACAAATTTTAAAAGACAACTATCTTTTTTTTTTTTTAAGAAAAAAAAGACAATGTCACCTCCTAGCATATATATATATTATTTTTTTTGTATGAACTTCTTGTCACCTAATTTATTGCTTTATTTCAAAAAAAAAAAATACATATTCATTTATATTTTGCAAATGGAAACTCATTTAATAGCAGATTTCATTCTAAGCATAAAAACACTAAATGATAACATCCTCAAAAGGACTACATAAACAATCAATGAGAAAGCCCATGGCAGTGGAGGAAAGCAAATCGTTGTGATGAGCTGTGATCTCTGTTACCATGAGAATAATAGACATGAATCCTAAAGCAAATGATGAACATCTTTCTACAGCAGGCAGTAACATTTATTTAGCTAAATATCTGATCGGTGTAAACCGCCACTTTTTTGGTTGTCAAGATAAAAAAGAAAATAGATTCATACACCTGAATTAAACATAGCTTAATGCCACCTCAGCTTTCCCCCAAAGGATCTGTGGCAGCGCTAGCGGTGTTATCTTCGTATCCGAAATCCTCAGCTTCATCTTTCATACTTCTCCCAAAGATAAAAGGCTTCCTTCCCATGCTAGTGAATGGCATTAGTCCAAAAACCCGTGCAGTTTTAATCTCCCTTGCAACTTTCCTCTGAGCTTTGGCACTGATACGAGTCTGCAGAGAAACCATGACAGTAAGTGATCAAAAGAACGGCCATATCATTTCTCTGAAATTCTATGTGGCAAATTATATGAGTGGGATTCAATCTTGACCTGGCTTCTTTTGATTATAATTCCTGCTTCAGTCAGAAAATTTGAGAGGAACCTCACATTCTGCATTGGATCAACCCTTATGTCAGAACAACATAAGAAAAGGCAAATTTAATTAAATTCTAGAAGAAAAAGAATAAGAGAAACCCAAGACATTCAAAAACAAAGACACACATATTAGTGATGAGACCGAATGCACAGTGCTACAAACAAAACCAGGAAGAAATTTCTCTTCAAAAACTTTCAGAAACAAAAAAACAAGAATGCACAGGACAAAATTTCCAATGCAAACATATCCAACCTCTTCCAAATAGAACAGCACTTTATTGTTTGTGATAAATCAACCAGAAAAAATATGGCAGATACCTCAGAGTAGATAGATCACACATAGGGACCACATTTCCAAGAATGCTTTACTATCACTGTTATAGTATGCTGAAATTGCAGATATCTAACGGTCGCAGAAATGCTAAATATATATTGGGGGCTACTATATATATAGAACAACTTGAACTAATCAGAGTTTAAGAATATCAATACAAACATATCAGTGTGGCTTTGGTTAAGGGCTCTAGAACTCTGGGTATGAAGTCATTTTTTTTACTAAAACAGTGCACAGTGAAGTACCCACATCAATTCAAAATCTTAACGGTTCAATTTGCTCCATGGAAATATTTATAGCCTCAAAATTGGAAGAGTCTGTTAGAGACAAAGTCAATAGAAAATTTATTGAGTATAAAGATATGCGCATATGCACCAATACATTATTTATAACTTAAAATGCATTATAATGTTAGTGAAAGCAGGTCAATCATATTGTAAGGTTCTGACTGAATGAAGTTGCAAACAATAATGTGATATTAATGAAAATTTTAAGTATATGAAGAAGCTAAAAAGTATTATGAGCCTACCCTGAAATCAGCTTTCTTCAGAACCTCTTGTGTGGTTGTCTCAAACACATTTCTTTTGAATCTCTTTTGAACACCAGGTTTTGTAAGATCAAGATCCTAAATACAGCCACAGCAAAAAAAAAAAAAAGGTGAGGATCAAAGCATACAAGTAATAATAAGTTAATAACAGTTAAAAAAAATACTATGTGACTCTACTAATATATATCTAGGGTACTATATAACATATGAACTATATGATTAGCATTCATTTAGATGTTTGTTGTCTTGCTACAAAAACAATAATAGTCATACATAAGATAGCAACTATAGAAACTAATAATGAAAAATTTACTGGCAAGGAAAAAGGCAAAAAAACTAGCAATTAGAATGCGTCTTACCCTTGTTGTGTAAGTCATACCAGGATAAAATGTCACATCTGGTCTAAATTTATAATTTTCATCGTGAATCTCATCACTAAAAACAAACGTACGAGCTGCTTCCTTCAACTTTTCATCCATACCATCTGACAGTGAATTAAAACTATCACTTATACCATCTATGATTCGGGAATCATCACTGTTCAATTTGGAGCCAGTGCCAGATCTTCCATGAGCCTTCTCAAGTTTGTCAAGTTTGCGATAAAATGAGTCACTAATTTTATCATTGTTTACATCACCAAATAAGCGACGTTCAAAGTCATCTGAGCTCTCAAACGAATTATCACTGTTTCGGCCAAAATTACCATTATCTGTTTGGACCAGAGAAAGGACAACAGTGTAAACGTTAACACAGAAATAAGAGAATGATAGAATGAGGAAAAAGATAAAATGAGGAAAAACAACTAAACATGATATGGACATGTTTAAAGGAGACATCTAAATATCCTTGTTAGATGAGGCAAATTGGATAGGATTAGTGGTGTGAAAAACGATAGAAGAAGAAATAAGAATATATTATTAAAGCAATAAAAAGAAAGTTCACTGCTTTTAGTTTAACTAGGATGTTTTCCTACCGGAACCCAAGATAGAAGAAAGATCCATATAGCCAACCCAGACAGTAGAGACATTTCAGCTAAAACTAAGTGAAAGAAGCACATCTGACAGGTGGCCATAAAAATTTCAAGAATTACAAAATATAACAGAAATAAAGCAGGGATGTATTTTCGACCAGGTTCTTGTAATTGTATTTGCTTGAAAAATATAGAATTACTAACCAATGGATCTCGCTGAGAGGTTGTTATCTTTACAATTCACATGACAACAAATTTACGACCTTCTAAAATGAGAATTCATCAGAATACACTCAGTCAATGGCCGTGTGCTATCCTAAGCTGTTATCATTGCAGCATTTGTCAGTCAAGAATACAGAACTGCAGAAAATGACTGCACAAAAAATTTATTAATACAAATGCTGCTATGACCTACTCAAGTAAGAGTTTTTTGTTGAAGGGGAAAGATGATCATGAACTCTAGCCACCTTACAGTGATGAAAGATTAAGATGATAGATTGCTGTTATGTAACATTTTTTTATATTGACCATGCAGCAATGAATCAATAGGTGTATCTTACATACCAAATTTTTAGAGGTCAAAATCATATACGATGTACATACAAAATGGATTACTGAGTAGTGAGACTTTTGATTGAACTTGCACAAACAAATTATAATTATTGACTGTGATAGCAGAAAAATACCAGAAACCAATAGAAGATGCTATGCAAGATGCGGATCTCGTCGTGGGGTAGGGTTCAATTTTGCGGACAACTAGACTTGTTGATGAAGTTGTCAGCTCAACAATATAGACTATGGAGCAGAGTCAGAATGTTTAAATTCTGAGATTATGAGTAAGACGTCTGCATGAGTTTCTCATCCCATCTCTCATTTAGTGTGACTCGAGAGGAAAGCATGCATGACTTCAACATACTTGGGGATGGTTCATTGGCTGGCATCCAAATTAACCTTGAGTACATGACAAGACAAACCTAAGGGGCTTAGCAACGCTACCAACGAGATAATGGCTCCTCACCTCACTCATCCACTACTGTCCCTGCTAAAAAAGAAGACAACTGATTTGCATACCATAGGCTCAGGAAAGCATAAATGACTTCAACATAATTGGGGATGGGACACTGGCTGGCATCCAAATTAACCTTGAGTACATGACAAGATCAACCAAAGGGGTTTAGCAACACTACCTACGAAATATTGGCTTCTCAACTCACTCATCCACTAATGTCCCTGCTCAAAAAGAAGACAATTGATTTGCATACCATATGTTCGACATACTTACCAAAGCAATGACATATCAATTCCATCGCATATGTAAAAATTACAATGGTACATAAGGAACTATAAGCAAATTTTACAAATTATGATACAACAAACATTGACAAACTCGCTGCAACAGAATTGAGATACAAAGGGAACAGAAGAAGTTTATCTAATTGAGAAGGAGAAAGAAAGTATGCGATACCATTGCGATAAGATTGGTGTCTGAAGAAGAGAGGCAGCGGTCGTATGGAGGAGAGAAGCCCACACAAGCTAGGCTGACGAAGAAGTTCTTTTTCCAATGCTATCCTTCTCATCATTTGCTTCACGAACGATGTTATCACACTAAGGAGAAAGTTACAGATTGAATACCACAGTGGAGATAAGAATCTTAAAGGCATTAAAACAAACACCCAATGTGCAGGAATCAATTACCAAAGAGAAACTTGAGGATAACGCAAATTTTACAGGCAAAAAATACAAACATCGTGATTACAAACATACACATGTCTGTTACCTGACATAGATTTACCCCAAAACAAAAACAAAAAGCCAGAAAAAACAAGACAAGACAAAAGCTCACGACTTACCAAGAAGTTTGAAAGGGTAAAGAATGAAGAGAATCGAAGACCAGAGAGAGAAATAGAGAGGTAGAAGAGGAAAGACGAGTTTGAGGAGCACCCGAAAAGCAGGCAGAGGAGGCTCTGGGAGGACGGAGGATGCGGCGGCAGCAGCGGCTAGATCGAGGAGGAGGCTCCGGGAGGATGGAGGATACGGCGGCGGGAGCGATGGCGGCCAGATCGATGAGGAGGCCTGGGGGGCAGGCAGCGAACGGGAGCCGGGGGAAGAGCGGTGCGTCGAGCAGCTTCGGCGGCGCGCGAGTCGTTGTGTATCCCCCTCGACCTAAATGAAACTCGAGTCCAACCCGGCGCCGACCGTGTAAAGAGCTTAGTCGTCACATTAAAAGCCCAGAAAGCCCAACAAATCGGCCCATGCGAACCATGCGGTCCAATTACAATTCCCGACGACGCCAGGATTCCTCCGCCACCCGCATCTCCTTCATGCCGCCAGGATCCTCATCTCCACCGACAGAGGCGAGGAGGGCGGCGGGGCGAAGACGAGGAGGAAGCACTGCCTCCCGTACGCCGAGGGATCGGTGCACCGCCAGATGAGCCGAGGACGAGGGAGCAGCGAAGCAGCCGACTGCTGTTCGAAGGGAGCAGTGGGTGGAGTGAAGCGGAAGAGGAGGCCAGCGGACGGTTGCAGTTGTTTGTTATTATTGGGATAAAAACGATGGCCAGCATTAGACATCCAATTTGATCAGTTGATTTTTTTTTTTTTTTACAAAAATTAGCATTTAAACATAATTATATCTCCTGTCTTTTTTCTTTTTCTTTTTGCATAATTACATTTTTTCAGATTATTTATAAGTAAATTGATTTTAAGCAAATATCCTTCGTTTTGGATTTTTTTTTAGTTTTTAGTTTTTCTCCCATTACTGTCCCATGCTTTTTAATCTCAAAATGCCTCGAATAGAACAGTCAAAAAATTCTAAATCGAGAGGTTTATACATCCTATATATATAAGATGAAAAAAAAAATTATTACAAATAACTCCTCTTCTCTCTCAATTTTGTTTCAAAAAGTAATTGCTGTGGGTAGCATTGCAGAGATGGAGATGGAGCACAAAATCCTGAGTCAGTTCCATCAAGCAGATTAGTGAGATGTGACATCACAAACAACGCCCTTTGGCTCCAACAAAAAAAAAAAAAAAACCACCATGTGCCATTGTCCATGGTGCACCACCATGTGACTCCCATTCGCGAAAGCAGAGGGAGTCACAGGCGCAATAGCCACCAGCCACGAGGAAGACGAACCAACTGGTTTTACACCAACCACAACCCGTAAAAGAGAGTTCTTCATGGTGACAGGCCACTGGAACAGAACAGGACGACGCTCGCTCTCTCTCCCCTTCGGAGAGGGCTACAAAGGGACGCACATTGCTGAGCCCCCATGGCTCCACAACATTTAATTTACACACCACACAGCTTACTTCAAACACACTTCAATAGCCCGGGGATCGCCTTTGCATCCCTGCGGGAACATGTACTAGGCATGTTCTCAAGCTTTTATTCTTCTTCTGCCATTGATGGCACGTACTGCACCTTCTTCTTCTTCTTCGATCAAAGGAAGTTAAGGCGAGAGGTGTAGGTGGCCTTGGGAGACCAGTTTCTTGGAATCACGTCCCGGGCTGAGAGGGTCCTTCGGGTGGTCAATGTGGTGAGCTTCACTGAGAACGGCCCCTGCAGAGGCCCCCCAATGATGCACCAACTTGCTCCCCAGACGTGCTTCATCTCTAGCCACCTCATGGAATTTGCCTGCAACAGAAATATGCACTTAACTGCAAAAGAAATGGATCAGTTCTTGATGGGACGGGAAGGGAGCCTTTCCAACCTTCCAATGTGAATGAGGAATCGGTGGTGGCCACCGAGAAATAAGAATCCTAAAAAGTGGGATCAAGAGTGTGCAACTTTAGCTCCAAAGAGGAGAAGAATAAAGAGCTTTCTTTAGTTGCATCAATTCTTGTATTAAAGATGTGAGTGCATTCATCAATCAGGTTTTGGCCCACAACACTAACAACAAGAAAAGTTCTTCCAAGATTCTTGGCATTATTATGCTTATAATAATACTCTGACTGGTGGCACTTGATTTATCACTATTCTCCAAGACATTCATCACTGCTAGATCTACAGTCACGTCAGACAAATAGCAGAATCCTTGATGAAATCTTATCTTCATAAATAAAACTAGAACTTGATGAGCTACTACTGATCCTGGATTGGATTTGCCTGGTCAACACAACTACTATTTTCTTCAAAGATGATAAATAGGCAGACCAACTTGTGGCAGACAGGCAAACCAGACACTGGGACATTTGTTTGGGCTTTGTTGTTTAGATAATCTAAAATGTTACTTTTACAACCATAAAAAGAGGAGGATAAACTGTTGCAGAACTCCTAGACCTAAGCATTTTGGCTACAAACAGATTGTGGAACAAACTGCATCATTTCCATCTGTGTGCCGGTTCATGTAGGAGAAGCTTCAAACTACAACTTAGATAAGAACATAAAGCAGATATAAGGGTAGGAAAATGTACTTGTTTTATATGCATGGATCCGATATCTCCATCATCGCCCTCAAACTCCACAAGAAGAGAGAGCCAAAAGTTTGTGGAACCTTCATTTACGTGAAAGGCGATATTCTTCCCCGGGTACTTGCATGGAGTCCTGAAAAAAACAACATTCGAAGATAAATGTTTGATCCAACTATATTTGCTAATGTAAGAATCAAATGACATGATGGTGGAATTCCGATATAATCCTCGACTTTGGATGATGCTCTATGATTTTGCCAAGCTAATTTGGCAATTACTCTGAAAATTCAAGAGATTGGTGGAGCTAAACAGTAAGATCACATGCTTCATGGACTGCTCTGATGAGCATCAAGGAAAGCTTCTGATCCCGTTCATCAACAGTTAACAACATTCTCTATTTGATGATCCCACAACACCAAACTTATAATCCAATTTTAGCAGGCGGTTTTAGCAAATAAGGACTAATTAGTGCAAGTATTCAAGGAGCAACATCATTCAGCAATCCTTTTCATGTTCCAGATCAAATCTATCTCACCCTGTGGTAACTTTTAAGTTTAATTTGAGTTCACCAGTAAAAGATTTCTCATAAATTTGGTGATAAAACTATGTGCATGACTAAGAAAATTGTCAGGAATCTTGATAGCCACTGATCTAATATGCTCAAGTCACACTCACACATATATGAGACAACAAACAATTGCACAAAAAATGCCAAAAGCAGTTCCCTGTCTTGTATGATGAACAAAATAAGGGGCGTCCGAAAATGTCGTCTTTTGCACGAAAATGTCGACATTAGCACATAAATGTGGTAAACGGGGTTGTCGTCATCGATGTTTCGATGCTCTTAGCTTACCTGCGGAATATGACAGAGATCTCGCCACGGTCGCGCAGCTGGCCGGCCTCGCCCGCGACGGCCATGCGGCCGAAAGCGGCGCCGCTGAGGTCGAAATGCGTGTGGCCGGCGGCGCAGTACCCGCCGGGACACTCGTCGGTGATGATGACGGTGACGGCGCGGCGGGAGCAGATGGCGGGGTCGAGGCACCGCACCTTGTAGCAGGCGCCGCAGCCCTCGCCGCCCTTGAACAGCACCGGGCTGACCGCCCCCACCCGCGCCCGCAGCGGCTTCACGTCCACCAGCGTCCCGTACCCGCACGCCCCACCTGCCATCATCACCAAAGCTTTATTTCCATCACAGCAAGGAGGCGGGCAAATTAGCAGCGGAGGAGGGCGAGCGACGGCCAACACGATGAGATACCGTCGTCGCCCTACACACGCAACACCTTCATCCACCACACCGCTCTTGCCACGCAGCCAAAGTCACGCGGGACCCGCAAGCAAGCGGGATGACCGCCCAACGGCTACGAAGCCGCCAACGGCTGGCAACGCAAGCTCACGTGCGCGCCCGTCCGATCTTAATCTAATGGTTGGCGAGGGGAGGAGGGGGAAGCGGTAGGGAAGGGCGAGAGCTCACCGTCGCTGCCGTCCCCGTCGGCGCTGCCGTACCACGTGGCAGTCGCCGGGTGCCAATGCGGGTCGAAAACGGCAAACGCCTCGCCGGAATCGAAGCAGAAGAAGCAAAACAAGAACAAAAGGAAGCAGCAGCAGGTGGAGGAGGAGGAGGAAGAAGTCATCGTGAGCTTCTCTCCTCGCTTTTAGGCTTCCAGGAGGCCAAGTATCAGCTCCAGTGTCCGGATCTCGATGTGCAAACGGCCACTGCAGTTTGCCTCACTTATATAGACCAACAAACCCACCCTCTCACCACCCCATCAAATATTTCTCATGCTTAACGCCCCCCAAACCACTGGTAAGTAACAAACAGTACTTGCATCTCCAGAGAGAGAGAGAGGAAGGGGAGTAACTTTGGGGTGGGTCCTGCCAATTACTTACATGGACGGGACCAGAATCGATCCGATGCGGGGGGCCCCCCTTCATGTACTGCTCCTCCATGTGCACTCCCACGTCGCGTAATTACGAGATTGACCCGAGCACGTATCCGGCTCGCCCGGTGTGCCGACAGTGGCTCGACCGTTATAAACCAGGAAATAATTTGGTTACGTTAGTTAGCTGAAGGGTCAATTCTTATCGAGCTTTTCTTATTAGTTCCCCTTATAATAGTGGGCTCCTCGAATCCATGGACCCTATGACGCATTGCTATGCCTGCTTTTAATTCCTTATATTAACCTTTTTTTTTTCCTTATCTCTTCGCTGGGTGCAACACATGCCTATCGCAATCTTCAAGATGATGTTTCGTCAGACTTCTTTATATATATATATATATATATATATACATATTTTACCGGTTTTCATATTTGTCTTTTGCAATATTGTTGGTAGCCAATTTTCATTGAAAATATATGATCGCATTTTTAAAGGCATCCGATGGGCAAATTGCCTGTCTTGTAATGACTGTGGTTGTAAATTTAGCCAGCCAAAGAGGGTATTTTCGTCATGGCATGGTGGGAAACTGCACCGCTGAGAGGGACGACGCGTCGAGACATGGGTGGGTGGCAACGCAAATTTACGAGAATCTTCGTAACAGTTGTTTGAAACTTCGAAAGTACCACCGGGGAAGGAACGGCGTGTTCATGGGATCTGCCGACACTCGGGGCCGGGCGTTAACCGACGGCAGAGATGAGTCGAGTGCAATCAACCCGACGGGAGCGAATTGGGTGAAGCTCTACTGCAATCTGTGTACCCGATGATGACGGTAATTATGCGTGTTTTGTTTGATGATTGAGGAGGCATGTAACTGTTTGGGGGATTAAAATGTCAACGGAGGGCAAGGAGTTATGTTCCTCGTGAAGTCAGTACACAGGGTCCGCATGGGCCTTCTGGAAGTTAATACTGTGGGGCAACCACCAGTTTGACTCTGTTGTTGCATGTAATGTAACAAACGTTTCTTCCATTACCGACGGTTGATACAGATCATTCATTATTCATCCTAAGGCTTCTTCTAAGGGTGACAGTCAAATAATGGCTGTTGAAAGGGTAGGAAAGAAACAGGGAGATGTAGTAGCCAGAGATGTGCCCAGTGGCGATATCTTTCTTTAAGCACGCAGGTGCAGCTCTAGATCAAAATTTATGAACCTGTTAATACTCCATTATTTTGTTATCTGTTACTTAACTTATCAAATCTCCTTGATCATGGCTTCTTTAAGCAATTTGGAAGCTGTAAATTCCATAAATATTTTATAATAGCAAAGCACATTTGTATTGGCATGTCAGACAAACATGTATCTCAGAATCTTGGACACAACTCTAGATCAAACAATCTCTTTCTGCTTGGACCAAATAAAAGCAAGTGATTCGAGCCTTGTTCGATAAATTTGATTTCCTCTAGCATTATAACCTGCAGAAAGTTCCAAAAAATTAGCTTCAAGTATGTTTAGCTGCTGCCGATCATAAGATGCAGCTTTTGTAAAGCAGGAGGCTCTCAGTTTTATCAGATAAAAACAATTCATCACAGTACAGCTGATAATTGAACTCACTCAGCAACCAAAAGTCAAAAGCATTTTACATTTTTACTGAGACCAACATGTCCAATAGACCAAAATTATCATAAAACTTCAAAGAAAAAAAGGAGTGTTGTGCTGCTAAGCAATTTCCATGACCAACTCAATAAAAGATGGACTCCTACAACCGGATTGAACCTCGATACTTTATTTTAGAGAATGAATCAAGTCAACTGTTCGAACCAGATAGGTAAAATTCTACACAGTGCTGTGGAATCAGGCATCGGATGATGGCACTGGTGCCTTGTCTGATTGCTCTTCTACCTTGGGGTTTCCTCCCTCTGGTGAGCCAGTAGAGCCATTAGCTTTGGCATCCTCCGCTGGTGTTGCTAGCTGTTTCTCTACAGCAGCAGCACCACCACCACCACCATCTTTGGCATGCTTAGCTGGTGAAGCGGGCTGTTTGCCTGCAGCAGTAGCACCGTCTTTGGCACCTTTGGCTGGTTCTGGCGCAGGTGGTGGTGGAGGTTTCATGTGTGGTGGGGGAGTATGTTTCAACTTGACCAATATCTGGCGCATCCTAGAGAGATCAGTGGGCTTCCCAGGCTTAGGACCCTGGATAACAGCGACTGAAGGTTTCTTCTCCTGCTCTTTCTTCCCTCTCCTCTTCTCAATGTTGGCTATCTCATGAGGGATAAGCTCTGCAATGGCTTTCCAGTATTGTTTATCTGCATTTGCATGGAACTTCTCTTGGTTGGCTAGATATAGCTGATCACAAACAAAAGAATACTGCTTAGAGGACTTCAGATCATAAATAAAGCAAATCTTAAAGCAACTAAATAGAGGGACCAGAAGGTGCAAGATGAATTGTTTTAACCTTTTCTCTTTCTCTGTTCTGTGTCTTGTTTGTTTCACAGTTCAATTTCCTTTTCTCATAAAAAGCTTGTTTGTATTCTTCAGCTTCAGCAATAATCTCATTTCTACGCTCTTTTTCCTTTCTCTCTTTCTCCTCAAGTTCGATAGCATTTTGGCTGCATGTTTGACATATTATTGAAACAACTTGAAAGAACAGCAACAAGAATTATAAAAATAGAGTATTAAGAGTATGCATCAAAGACCATTCTCAAGAACTTCTAGAGCATGTTCGTTTCGATATGAAAATAACCACATTATTACGTTATCCTAATCCAGTTATGTTAACCTTAAAGGGTTATTTTAACTTGATAGTTCTGACAAAAAGCATGCATGGAAATCATGAAAAAATGAATCATGTTTGACAACACGCAATACATATGCAAGAATTCAGAATTGACTAGTTTACAACAATATTTGTCAGTCAAAATTAGTGGGTGCAGCAATGTCATCAGAAAGGTCAGCAGACAAACAAACAGAAAAGTAAGGCCCAAAAAGTGAAGATTATACATTGTTGTGAATTTTCTAAGTGAACCATGACCTATCAACAAAAAAAGAAAATACATCTTAAACCGTTTGCTTATACGATCTTTAAGCGGAAAAAATATGTTATGGATGTTTAACAGAATAGCAATATACTTAGATTCGAAACAGCTAAAGAAGTCAGATACGCCTGTCTGACTATTAGCAAGCATCTAAGAGACTTCCACTGACACTGAACACCTTAAACCATCTAATAGAACTCATAGCAGCAACCACAGCCAGAAGGCACCTTAAACCATGTAAGAGAATTCCACTGACACCTCAAAAGGGGAAAGCAAAAGATCATGAAGAGCTTTGCCAGCTCTACCAAACCTTTATGGCAGATAGGCACATAAAGAACAATAAGCAATGTAAAATTTTTATAGTCACAAGTGTGTTCCTTGTTATATTTCCAAGAAAAATCCAGTGAGCAGAATCCTGGTTAAGTGTGTCAGATAAGACATCATGTCTACATGACAAAAGATGCAATTTACACAGAGAAAGATTGTCATGGTTGAAATTGAGGATTGGTAGAAAAGGTTGTCTGAAAAACCAAAGCATCTTCGGACTCGGTTTGAAGTAGTCCAAATTCAACATTGAGAACATAGCTTCTTTTCTATTTTCAGGAGAAGATTGAGAACAGAATTAAATGCGACAACAAGTTCTTTTCAGTTTCAAGACCAGGCCTTATCCAGAATCCTTTTGGACCAAAAGGACTTTTGGACCCTCGGGTGATATGGAGAGAGACTAAAGCTTGGATTTTGAAAATTATGCTAAGTTCCTATTCCTTTTAACAGATATTGGACAAGGACAATATGTGGCACACGATTGGAAAAGAGCTAAAAGATGGTAAGCTCACAAAAGATGACAAATCAGAATATATATTTTCAAGCACCATAATATGATAGAAAAGGTCGAATTTTTGCTCTAGATAAAACTCGATAATGGCAGAGGATCCATGTAGCTGGTCATAACTAAATGGGACAATACGTCGTGTTGTTGTCATTGTATTTATCAATGAAAAGAATCACAAAACTTGGAAAAAACTGATAAATTTGGGAAAAAGTTTCAAAACAGAAAAATAGTAGTGATTCGTCACGTTGATAAAACCGATAAAAGAAACAGATCCAAGGACAATTTGGTGAGAATGATTGTAGAAAAATTGTCTGAATTAAAATCCAATTAAAACAAGGTTAACCCTGGCTGAAAAGAATAAAAAGTAGTTCAATCAAACTTCACATCACAATGACTATAACAAGAAGAAACCTTTATCTCAGATTGACGCGAATATATAATTATTAATCAGACAGATATCTGACCTTAAATAAGGGAATTAAAGAAGCAGAGATGGATGCACCAAAGAGAACCAAGCAATCAAAGTAGAAGAGAACCTATACGCATGTATAGCAATCATGCAATTACAATCTATCATTCTAAAATAACTTCCAGTAGCCCCAATTTCATGAAACAACTAAGTCAACGCAATTAGAACATAGGTAATAGAATGAAGCTTCGATCTAAAAGCACAGAGGCTCACCGGCGCCACTCGCGGAGGAGGAAACCCTCATCCCGCATCTGATCTGGTTCAGGAAGGAGCGGCCCGTCTGTGGTGAAGATCTCGCCGTTCTCCTCCCCCCCGTTGGCCACTTCGTCAGCCTCCGGCATCACGAACGGCGAGGGCGAGGACGAGAAACCGTACTCCTCCGGCGACGCCGACATGCTCCCGCCGCCGTCATGGTGGATGGGGACGTCCTCCGGCTGGAACCCATACCCTCCTCCTCCGCCGCCGCCGCCGGGGAACATGTCGTCGCTGGCTGGGTCCTTGGCGTGTTCGTCAGCGGCGAAGGAGGAGTAGGCATCGTAGCGCTGGGAGGGGAGGCGGGGGTCGTAGCCGAGGTACCCGTCGTCGAAGGGGCGGGCGGTGGCGGAAGCGGGCGCCACGGTCGCCTCCTCCTGCACGCCGCCGTTGCTGACCTCGGTGTCGAACTCGGACGACATCTCTTCGATAGCGCTCTCTCTTCCTCCTCCGTTTACTTGGTATCCGTTGTTATGGTCTCTTCACCTGCGAGATGGGTCGAAGAGGAAGGTCGTTTGGCGATGGTTTGACTGCAATTTTATGTTGTTTCGAAATGACCAGTTTGCCCTTCTGGTGGAGGGAGATGAAATCAAGCACGGATAGGATGACACTTGGCACGAAAGATCAAATTTCATTGTCAACAAATTTATTATTTAAAGATCACGTGGGAGAACCAAATGACTAATTGTTAACATTTAAAGTTAGGAAAATATATAATTAACAATTTACACTATGAGGATAAGATTTTGCATGATAACAAAATTAATTTCATTTTTATTAATAAAAAATATATCTTCTTTTTTTTTGCATAATGTATATGAAAATTGAAGAGGTTTCCGATGACTAGGAGAACTTTCTTATGAGTTGGATTGGACAATCCTGGACCTACAAATTTTGAGAAAACTCAGTTCCCAAACAAATCATTCTATTTTGAGCAGAATTAGTATCGTGGAGCTTTATCATGCACTTTTGTTGGATTAATCATATATAGAAACAAGAGATGGTAATGTCTATTCTATAGACAAACTAACATGATGGTTAGTGCACTATTATTTAACTCTCTAATCTCATAAATATTATAATGAGACATCATTCTGATCTCGACTTTAGTTAAATATGAAATAGAAAAACTCGGTTTGCTTCGCTCGATTTCAATGGTAAATAATAATAATAGGTCGTCGATGAGAATGAAAAGACAGCAGATTAGGCTTTGTTAGTACAGATAGAATATATATATATATATATATATATATATATATATATAATTTAGAGGTGGATAAAAAGACAGCAACTGCAAACTCAAGTAATCACAAACCAAAAAGTATCATGAATTAGATAAAAAAAAAAGGGTCATCTAGATTTACCTTCCACAAGTGGCATGTCAAGAGTATGACAATGCACCTCAACAACAATCAGGTGAGCTACAAATAGTTGATAAAACTCATTGCATCAAAAAGGGGAAATTTTGATTTAGTTTCCATAAAGTCTTTAAGCGATGAGGAACACGAACGCCAAGGATAAACTGTTTACAGATCATGAGATGGAAATGTCAAACAGAGATTAAAAAAAAAACGATTACTTCTATAGCACAGAGGATGAAAAGCGGAGGAGAAACAGTTCAGAGATCATGTGGTGGAGATGTCAAACAGGGATAAAAAAAATTAATACTTTATATCACAGAGGGTGGCAAGAATAAAATTCATTAGATGCTAATATTCAAGTTTATATCTACATTGCTATCGATATTTATATCCACAAGTCCAATTGATTGCTTCAAATATGCAGCTTCTTGACTTTTCCATCAAAACAGACACCACAGCATTGAAAAAGCAACCCATGTTTGCCTGGTATTTCATAGCAATAATTGTGGGAAATCATGTCACAAATTCCAACAACCATTTGCTTCCAAGTAGTTATGTAATATATCCAATGATTCAACTGGAAATGTCAACTTAACTGCAGGCATCTCCACAATCCGAATTTAGGTCCAGTATCCAATTAAACAACCAAGAACTTAGAATGCTTTTAAAACGAAGAGCTCCAAATAGATGGGATGAGTAGAAGTACATCTAACAAAATCATTGGACATGAAAACATATACCATCAGAATACCAATATTTAATTAGTGGATTTGTGATTCATTGTCGTCAGAAAATATGAGGACCACAAAATCATTTAGTCCGAGGACTTATGTTGGGTCAAACAACAGAAAACAACAAAACACTTTGACATTATGTGAAATTACATAGCATCCACAATAAGCTCATCTTTCTCTAATGCAGGTAAAAAGGTAATATTTCCCAAAACTTTCAGGAAGCTACCCTAAAATTTTTGGAGACACAAGTAGGTTCAAGCAGCAGAGTACCTTCTTTATTTTGAACTAAGCTCTATACTCATGGATACGCATCCATTTTGTAGAAGACCACTTGTTTCCTTTGATGACAGGACATCCAGCTGCAATACATTTAACAACACAATTACCATCTCAATCACAAAGCTGGTAAGTTAAACTTGGCTGCAGACAGCTAGAACAGTCTGTAAGAAGACTGTGGATGAATCTCTGAAGTGAAACAGTTCCAAAATCTAAACTTGATTTAGCTGGTCAGACACTTAACAACTCACCGTGCAAACTAGATGGATCCAATGTGGCATCTGGCCTCATGCTCCAAAAGAGTAATGCATCTCCCATCTTAGGTTTCACAGAAAGACCCTTCTTTGCACAGTCTGATAGCTCATTATACCCTGGCAAAGAGCTACTATTTACTTTGGCAGAAGCAAATACAGTTTCACCACCTTCCTCAACATCAGAACTGAGGAACAGAAATGGTTGCAAAAAAAGAGAAATGATGTCAGAACTTTTTTTTACAAACTGTGTCATTTACTGACAATGTTATTGGCCTCTGAGTAATATAGGGTGTGATTCTTACAGATACATAAGTAGGGTAGCAATACGCTGACCCCCATTCTTAGTGTTGAATTCGTCAACGAAGTAGTCAAAGTGCGGTTCATATTTCTGACCAACTTCATAATGGAGAACCTGAAGTCCCTCACCATTTTCTGTAAGAACATAAATCCAAATTCTAGGTGAAAGATAAGAAAAAAAAAGTGAAAATTAACACAAGGCAAATGTTACTTCAAAAGAAACTAATACTCCGATAGAGATGCATAATTTAGAATGGTTAGAAAATTAAGTGGCATGATGAACTCACTAAGTTGCTGGTACATACTACTTCTATCACTGTATAAGTCAGCTAATTGTATACTTTTTGAATTTGGCATTGTTTTTCACTCAATAAATGTTAGAATATTCCAAGAGTGAATCAAACAAATGCCCTACAATAAAATATTATCAAAATAGATTGATGATGTTTAAAATCCAGTATCACACAATTGCAGATTGCAGGTGTGGCATCTCACTATGAAATGAGAAGTACAAGCATTGCAACTACATATCATATCTAGTCAGCACCCACAAATTACATGTAAATTGAAAGCAACTACGTATCATATCTAGCCAGCACACACAAATTACATGTAAAGTGAAAGCAACAGTCAAAATAACATTTCTTATGGAGAAAAATTGATTCTTACTACAAAAGAGAGACCATGAGAAATCAAATATGTCTGTTAAGATGACATGAACCAGACGATTTCTCACTTTAGAAAGAACAAATGTATATTAGAAGTTCCACGATGTTTCATACTAAGCAACTCAATTCACAGATAATCTAACCTAAGACTTGCAAAGTACACTGCTCCTAAGGCCCTACAATGGCAGGAGTCAATGTGCATTGGGCTTCCTTCCGTTCATAGGATCATTTTGATTAAAAATGTTCACAAAAACCATGAAATGGCATATCAAGAAAAAGAATTGCTTTTATAGTACCCACAGACAAAGTTCTTCAGTTTGTATAATATACTGAATACAAACCTACAGGTATGAAGGTATAATCGGCTATCCTTTTCTCAATCGTTCGGATAATTTTGTCTTGTCCTCTTCTAAGAAACATGCCTGAACTTGTCCGTACCCTGAAAAGAAATTAGTATGATTGAAGTTGTCTAACAAGGAGACAATGTCTGACAAAAATAGAGCCTGTGAAATGCAAACCTGCTGTCTTTACTCTGACCAGTAGCAGTATCGACAACTGTTGACTTCTCCATGCGAGGCTTTGCCAATTCAATCAGGTATTCACATTCTTTCTTGGACTAACAAAAATGAACACAATACCAGAGTCCATCACTTCCAACAGAATATCATTGGCAAACCTTGCTAAAGGGTATTACTTGCATAACCAGACAGCTTTTAAAAGATAACTTGAGGTCACCAAAGCAAGAATAACAAGATAAAAAAGAATTTTTAGACCTAGAATCACACACTTATATCTGGTTTTCCCAGGTCACCATACGAGAAGGATCAAGAGCGAGGGTAAAGAAACAATATGTGAAACATCTAGGAGTCCGCCATATTGGAAAGTTCTACATAAATCAAGCAAACTTACACAAGGCTGTAAAAAAGATAAAAAAGGATGAGAGATTTGATGCTATGACAGATGCAAAGGTATGCAACATGGACAGCGTTCAACAAACTCCCACCCAGGACCAGTATATGTATCTCCATGCAGAATAAGATATATTTTTTTCAACGAGGGACCAACTAACTGTACATGGAATGGTAAAATCATATTTAAACCTTAGGACAACAACATATAGAAAACTTGATACTGTTGAAGGCAGATAATGTGATATGCGAAAAATCAAAGAATGATAACCACTGCAAGAACAGATATAGCAGGTCAGTCTGAACTGTATCATCACAAGAGAAAGTTCGAAAACACCTTTTAAGCCTAATTTAGCAGGAAATCTTAACAGAGACGTGAGTGAGTTCCTCGGTGGTGGATATGGGCGTGCGTGTGGTATTGGCAAAAAACCTTCTACTGGTGGATTCCTTGTAGAGGGGTTGACAAATATGCTTTTGGTACCCTCTGACTGAGAAGTAATCTTGAGGTCAATGCACAACCAATTGACCATGATATCGAGGGACTTGCGAGCATTCCCACTGATCATGATGTGCAAGATTGAGATATATTAGAAAAAAGCCGTCAGTAACCTAATTCGCTCGGCAATCTTGCATCAGGTCTGAGAATTTGACAGCACATAAATATGTGATCATAATTCATTAATGTTAAGCCTAGATTAGGAGAGTCGCCACAAGGAGAGAGGTGATAAATAGTGGAATTTTAACATTTATCGGATCTATAAATGAAGCTAGTTTTCAGAATTATTGCTATTTTAATTTATCCCCAAAAATTAAAACAGAGCGCATTGCTTTTTTGATTTGGAATGACATCTAAAAAATTGTACCTTTTCAACAGTTTTCTAACACGCATTTAAGAAAATCTAGGAGCAGAGCCAGGGATCACCATGAACGGAGACAAGCAGAGGATGAAGTATACCAACCAGAAAGTTGTGATATAAAAACGCTCTGGGCTCCCACGAGAGCACCTCCGTCCACTGATCCCCCCTCTCCCCCATCCCATTCCTCCTACAAAACCGGAAAACGGAATCAATGCTGACGGAAAGAAACCGCAGATCCAGGGTGAAGCGTCAACAGATCGGGTCGGGAGTGAAAAAGAACGCACATCTCGTGGACAGATCGATGGGGGCGGTGGTCTAGCTTGGGTGGGCCGTCGGAGTTCACGGGGAGCGAGAAGATCCCGAGGGCGAGGAGCATCAGGAGGACCACCGACGCGGTCAGGAGAGCTGCCAGGATCAGCGTGAACGGAGAGGATCTGCGGCCGGGAAGCTTCCGGGGGTGCCGCGCGCCCCTCGCCATGGTCGCCGCCAGCACAGCTGCCGCCTTTGGGAGATCTAGACTGGAAGAGAAGAAGGCGAGGAAGCTGAAGCCATCCGCGGTTTGCTTCTTTAGAACTTTCTTCAAACTCTTATATTATATTTTTTAAAAATACTTAAATATTTTTAGTATCGTGATTAAAGGTACATTTTAGTCTCAGTTTTGGGAAATTGATGTGGAGCACCCCCCATTTTTAAAAACATTTCTAGAAGAGTCTCAAATTTTTAAAATAGCGAAATTTATCTCCAATAACGTTTTTTTATTTTTTCCCCCTAAAATAGACTTCTCTCTCTATCTTTTTTATAAATCAACCGATACAATTAAACAGGTTTAACCAATCTAAACATAAATTATATTAAATAATTTACTGATATATATCCATCTATATTATTAAATATATAATAATAATAATATGAACAATAAATTTAAAAATATTGTTATATATATATTGTATTATATATAATAATATTTTCTGGATAAATTTAACTTTTTAACTGTCAAAATCAGTAATTATACTATTTTTAAAAACTTAAAAATAAAAAATAATGGTCATATAGACCTGTCAAATTTATTTTTATGTTTTTAAAATTTTTTTCAAAATTTCTATTTTATAATTTTTTTTTTAAATATATATTTTTATTATTATATTACTCTTTGACTTAAATTTATTATTTATTATTTTTATAACTTAATATATTTTTATATTATATATATATATATTTATTTATTTATAACTTAATACATGTTCAAAATAATATATGACAGTAAATTATATTAAATAATTTATTTTGGACCAATTTAAGTTTTAGATTGATTGAACCGGTTTCTAGTTCGTTAAAAAGGAGAGAGAGAAAAATATAGCGTTTAAGGGGGGGAAATGCTGTTGAAAGATTACTTATGTTGTTTTGAAAAGTTAGAGCTGTTTATGAACATTTTTGGAAATGAAAGCGTTGTACGAAAATATCTCAAAACTAAATTTTTTTTTCCTAAATTTGTCCCTTCATCAATCTCTACATTATTTATATATTTAATCTATTTTAACATTATATTTTAACAAATTCTAGCTTGACTTGGTATTTAACGCCAACTATAGGTATAAAATGATATTATCACCTTTTGATTAGTAACCAACGACCACGTATGACATTTGAGGTTGTTTCGAAATTAAATTACTTTTTTTTATTTATTAGATCAAATATTTTTTGCTCATTCAGTCTATTGTTGTTACTGCTAGATAAAATTAATAAGGGAGTCATTGCACCAATATAATACATGGAGCAAAATAATGATAAATACATATTTAGATACATCAAATATTTGTATTAAAAACCTTTTTGTAGAAGCCATTTGTGCAATATTCTAACTAGAAATTAAAAATAAAATTTAGAATAAATTTTTTATTGATATATGTGGACTTGTAAAATCTCATGAAACTGAAGGCCAAGAAATTCCAATTGTGAATGACCTTGAGACATGTCAGATCAAACTCCTCCTCATGGTTATATTAAGTAGTTCATGCGGAAAGCAAAAGGCATGCTAAACTAACTCGATACAGCACTCACAATATGTTTGGAAAAGAAACATTTAGGTGATACCATATATATCCCAAAATCCCTTCCCATGATTTATAGCCTAAGAGAACAAAACCCGTTCATACATCTTATCCGACTACAGACAAGAAATATTATGGTGGCCAGAGTCAGATGGGAAACTGTTGATACATCTTTATCCTACTCGTACTTGCTTGCACTTTCTGTAACATATATGCCTTCCAGGAACTGAGACCAGAATTCTGCAACAGTATATTTAGGGTTTATCACAATTTCATTTTGTCTGATAAATAGGCAGAATTATGAAACTGATAAGCGAAATACATTGTAACTTTCTTACAGCTTACAATAACAACATAGTATAATAATAATAATAATAATAATAATAATAATGTGGAATATGAGGAAACCTAAGACTGCAAACACACCCAAGAAAGGAAGGCATAACCGTGTAAGAAATCTCAGATGACTTCCAACTTTAAATTTGTACAATACTGCTGGTTTTTGATATTTTGACAGTCTAAAGAGTTCCGTGGATCCCAGTCTTCCAAGCCCGATTGGTTCTCTGGCAAATCAAGCAAGCTACTGCAGAAGTGAACAATGATGTAGCCCCACAGAGCCAATTTAGCAACCAACAAAACTGCAACAGGATCAACCTAGCAAGTAGTAGCTGAGAAACATTTGAATGCAAGAGCTTCAACAGCTAAGAGATTCCATTATCGCGGAGCAGCTGGCTTCATGTCTGTACTGGAAAGCCAAAATTTTGAAATGTTCTAATTTCACCACCCCAGCCTGCAGTCACAATCGCCAATCCCCAGGCTGACATACCTGGTGCTGTCGTGCCCGCACTGCAAAAATCACCATTGCATCGAGGGCTCTGTTTATTAGCTGTCATGAGCTCTTCAGGCCAAGTTGCAGAAGCCCTATCGCTAAACCGATTCAAGTTTGTATTGCGAAGGGTGCTATGCTGGTGGGAATCAATGCAACGGCAAGCGAGTGAAGTTGAAAGCTGTGGTCTGTTGGTCTCTGCCATTGATGGTGCATTTGTTTGACATTCTCCATCCAGCTCATCCCATTTGTTGGGGCAAGTTCTCACCATTGTCCTCATACTGGTGTTTGGCCAAGGAGCAGCCACAGTCACGCCCTTGCTGTGGAAATATTCGTAAGATTGTGTCATGGTGGTACCACCTTTGCTTTTGCTTATTCGGGAATCATCATATCTCCATACATAGACATGAGAGTCCTCACTAGCACAAATCACATGCTTTCCATTAGTAGTCAAGCAAGCTGATATTTGGCTGCTTGTGTTGCGAAACCCTGAAACAGAATAGCAACATCACTCCAAAAACAAGAACATGTATAACAATATATCATTTACTTCCAAACTATTGCATGCTTTATGACTATTGGAGTATCCACAAACTAAAAACAACTTGTGTCCAATTTTATGACAAAAAGACTTTCATGTTCGAGAATTGAAGAAGATGGCAATAAAGATGGTTTAGCTTTCACCCAAAACAAGAAAAAGAGAGCAGAAAGGTGACACCTGCTTCACAAGCGAGCACATTTCATCAAGTATTTTGTTCAATCATTGCAGTTGTGTTCACAAATATTGCAGTTAGCAATTCAGATAGTTATCACAAAGAAAAAAATCTATTTATATTCTCTTTTTAATACGTTCTCCCCAACGTAATATCACATGTGCAAACTCCAAGGAGAAGTTTGATTTTGCAATTATTTTCCCGTGTTAGAATTACATATTAATGCCAAAGCGATCTCTATTCTATTGTTCAAAACCTGAAATGTATCCACATCCCTGACATGACAAACTAATACATATATCCAATATCAAAAGAAATGACAGTAACTTCTTACAGTGAAAAACAAAGCTTTAATTTCAACTGCAAAAAAAAACTAAACGCCTTAAGAGAAACCAAGTCTTGTTTTGTTTAGCTGTCATTTTCCAATTGTAGCAATATGGTTGTCCTTGTGATGTCAACACAAGTCTTGTGACTGTTTTACACTTTTAATACTTCAAAAATAAATCAAAAGAGTCTTTGTTTGTAATAACTAAATCCAACTTTTCAAATTTCTCGTCATTCTAGAGGAAAACAAACAGATTAATAACATGGATTATAATATATATGATTCATATTAGCATTAACCTTAATTGGTAAAAGGACATCGCCATGGAAAAAAACTCGCAAATACTAACTGAAGTAGACTGTTTGATCCTTAAAGAGTTGGTAAAATATGATTGTTTTGCAAGATGATGACTTTAGCATAACAATGTTTTGGTAGAATATGATTGCTATGCTAGATGGCGACTCCAATAAAGTAACAATTTTTCTAAATATAAGCTCAGAAAGGCATTCTCATGTAAGGTCTGAGAAACTCCTCAAGAGTTTAATATGTGAGTTGTTATTCTTTTCTTTAGACTGGTTATTAGGCAACATGGCAACCTCAACTGGACAGATAGGAATTTCAGTTATTCAGCATTCAAATAATTATGACATTACTTGTGCATAATCTAAACAAGGCAGTGATTCCGAAAATTCTTCCACCAGGTATCAAAGCAAAATATTTTTTACCTTTAAATTTGTGGACCAGTTCACCACCATCAAGAACCCGGATTCGTGAATCTGCAGATGTTACTAGCACCTTTGAGGGATTGCCAGGGGCAAACTGTTCAATGCAACTAATCAGAAACCTTAGCCGTATCCTATCTTTAGTCTTCAACAGAGAAGGAAAACATCAAGACTACAAAAATCTTCAATAAACAGTTTGCAGATTACACCAGAATACCTGGAAACCAGTGATTTTCTTGTGTCTAGACTTCCCTTTTCTGCTTTGCAAGTCAACTTGAGTTTTCTGAAGAAGCCTATTGTCTAAGAGCAATTGAAGACAATAAAACCATTGGCAAATGAAGACAGCAACAGCTGCTTTGAGACAAATTCAAACAAAAATGTAGAATATTAATGGATTCCTACCAGATGTGTCGTACAAGTGGCAAGTCCCCTTGTGTGAACCAACTAGAGCACCCTGCAAGACAACAGGTGAAAGCATTATTTTAAAACATAAATATGGGCACAATCAAAAAGCAAACTTTGAAAAGTATGTCCTTTAATAAGAAAAAAGATGTTAATTGTTTAACCATAAGAACCTGGCCATCAGGGGTATAACAAGCAGCAGTGACCATCTCATGCAAATCATTCCAATCAACAACTTGACGTTCTGGAATACTCCATATTCGGACTTTCTCATCAAGAGAACCACTGATGAAGTATCGGTCGTCAACGGGATTAAACTGAATGCAAGTCACTGCATAAAGCCAAAATCAAGAAACATCATAGCAACATAAGCAAAAATCAGTAAGCCAAAACACCAAGAAGGGAAGAAAAATAAGGAATGGCATATCATTAAACATGATGTTAACTTACCATAGTCACTATGTGAGAATACTTTTAAACAGGAATTGCTTGACATGTGCCAAAGTCGAACTGTTTTGTCCATTGAAGACGAAAGCAGATACTGAAAAAATTCAAGCAGATACAGCATTTTACAGAGAAGTTTTATGATCAGTGTGGCAAAACTCCTAAAGTCCAAACATCATTTTCACAAACACGTACCGCCAGGGAAACTAAATAGCACATAGAAGACATACAAAATTGTAATAAGAGCTTTAACTACTTCTATCAGGATTTCTGGAACTAACAAAGTATATGATTAACCTGCAGCACAGGCGGTATCTCTCAATGGAAGTAACAGAACAGGTACTCAACCAGACAATCAAATTTATTTAAATGGCAACATATATTATAAGTTTAATACAACTTCTTTGGTGACACAAGAAATACATAAGGCTGAACTTATCACCATTACAAGATTGCTTGGATGCAACCTGAGTGTGAAAGGACTGAGTAATGGAAAATAGTCTCCTAGTGTGCAAATGTAAGGTGGCACATAATTTACACTCTTCCCAGACCTTGCTTTGGTGAAAGCCTTGTTCTTTGGATTACCCTTTCAGAGACCCTCTCTCTACTCTTCAAAGGAATTTATCAAAGCACAACCATACCAGAAGCATCACGGAGATAGACCAAATGTGTAAATTTAAATTTTCTCAAACGTGCATGAAAATAGGCTAAAATAATACACAAGGTTGCCCAGAGGGCCTGTTTATGTGTCAAACAATTACTATCTTAAATGCAGACAACCATTATCTCTCCTATCAGAGGAGATAAAAAACTCCAATTCAGGAGGAAAACCATCATTCCAAAACATCCTATAGCTATTAGCTCTCACAAAACTTGCTAAGCAGTGAGGCAGTTCGAATTCCCTCCTTATAAGTATGCATATTTTCACACTCCTCAAAACAACCAAGCAGCTCACAAATACTATAATATACATTCACAATGGCCTATAGTGGATCAGCGTTTCAATTATGAAAGTACAGCTTTTGTTCGTCTTCCACGAGATGGTGCTAACGTGTATTTGCCAAATACTTCTAGCAATGTCAATCATAAATTACCCTCAAATAAAACATTTTTATGATGCTGGATAAACATGTCCTGTGATGACTTTCCCTTATTGTACAGCACGAACACATCACTCTTTATATTCATACTTGATTTAATAACTGAATCCGATCCGGACAGATTTTGATGGCTTCAGCCATCTTACAAATATGCATCAACAATTTTATCAACTAACAATCTGTTTCGGCAGTTTGAATGGCTTCTGTTAAATTCACATTTACAGCTAGGGAGACCCTCTTATCAGCTATTCCTGGTTTACATAAAATTGAAGTAGAAATCATGGTTACAATTTCTCTAGGAACCAGTGACCAAAAATCAAAATAAGATGTGAGAATTACTTGCCCATAGAGGGAAATCAGCATGTCACCCCCATACAATATGACAGTTAACATGTTCACTACTTAAGAACCTATGTTGATCTGAATGTGCTAACATCCATCCATTTTCATGATCAACATTCACAAGAATAAAGTGACATTTAATTTTGTTGAACCTGCCTAACAATAAGCAGCAAAATTGGTCCAATAACAAAGGTAAAACTTTTGCTCATGCTCTAGCAGACCAATTTACTACACGTATCATCACGATTCACAATTTGCTGGTAAATGATAATATTATTCCAAGCCTTCAAAAGTCCAATTGAACCAAACCATGGAAACATAGATCGTTATCTGTAGCTTCATGATCTAGCTCCAATCAAATTACTAATTGTTATAAGCAACAGCTGGGTGTACCTTCACAAAAGTCTAGCAACATTGGACAATATTTCAAATTAGTAGTTCCCAGGAACCTATTAACTTAAAGCATGTCTGACTTTTATCAGAACTTACATTTTTAAGAAATTAAACTAAAATAACTACATGATCCAGATAAACTTTTTTATGCCCTGCAAATTCTTTTTCTGACTGCAAATAGGTTTTTGACTGCATTCCATCAAGAATCTTTCAAATTCTAATACAGATTTAATACCATGTATAATTACGATATTCACAAATAATATAGTTATTTCTAGTTCTAAATGTCAATAAGGAACTACTAAATTCATTCGGCTTATAGATTTCACATGAAAGAATTAAAAGACAATTCTGGTTCCAGATCCCAGGTTTTTTAAAATCCATGAACAAGATGAACAATTTCTTAGTACTTTCTATCGTCAACACTAAACACTGAAAACTAATATCACATATATTTTGCCTGAAGACAAACCTAATCCATTCATATGCAGAGATGTACTCAAATAAAAGTAAGATATACCTGAGATTTGGACCAAGAGAGGTCAAGGACATCATCTAGGTGCCCTCGGAAAGAGCACACAGGCTTCTCTGACAGAGAAAACAAATAATCTGGTATCACCAGAGGGTCCAAACACAGAGATTTCCTACTGCCCACGATCTTTGCTCTTCTCTCCTTTTCCCAGTGGTTCCTCTCTGCATTAGCCAAAGACAATCCCTTTGGCAAACCTTCTTTAACCGACACAATAGATGGATTGCAACTTTCATTCCCCCGTGAAGCCTTATCATTCAGCAAATCTCCCATCCTGTCAATCTCCACCACCTCCCACACATGGATGACTCGATCCTCCCCTGCACTGGCCAAGTAACGCCCATCCAAGCTGAATTTGATGCTCCAGATGGACCCATTATGCGCCAGAAGTTCCTGGCTCATGAACAACCCACTGAGATCTTTATGGGACTTCCCATACTGCCGGACTTTAATTTTCTTGAGGTCATGACGGAGGCAATGGGAACCGTCCAGGCTATCATCGGTGGCCGAGCTCGGCCTCCTCCCTCCCTTCTCTGACGAAGAATCTTTCTCATCACTGCTCCTGCGGTCGCGGTTGTGCCCTCTGCCCACCATGGTCCCAGCTACATTCTTGATGCTTCTGAGCCAACTCCCCCTCTTCTTCCACCTCGACCCTCCCACGGACCCACCGCCACCAGGGCCTCCGGGGTGGCCGCAGCTGTTGGTGGAGTCCTCCAAATTTTGACGCCTCATCAATTCTTGAACGATGGGGGATTTCCCGACCCACAACTCGAACTCCTCCACGGTGAGCTGCCGTCCTGTCCCGACCTCGCTGAGCGTGTTCCACATCCCGTCCTCGCGGAACTCCTTCACCAGGAATTCCCTCCCGTCGTCGAGACTCTTGATCAAGTAACGGGGGTCACAGCACAAGTTTTCTCCATCGACCCGGCGATTGCTCTGGGAGATGTCAAGAATCCGAAATCTCGCGTCGAGAGGCGGCTTGCTCGATAACTGCTGCTGGGTTAAGGGTTTGCTCCATGGACCAGGAACCACGGAGCCGTCGGACCTGGACCAGGCATTTCCAGAGGGGAAGGCAGGGATGGGGTCAGGGAAGGAGGCGGATCTACCCACCCCGGGGTCCCGGATCGGAGCGGCGGCGCCGATGGGTCCAGGGCGGGCGAGGGCGGGGTCGCCGGCGAGGCCGAGGTGGCGGAGGAGGCGGCGGCGGCGCTCCTCGACGGAGGCCGGCTCGGAGAACCAGACGTCGAGGGAGCGCAGCGGGGGGAGGCGGAGGCGGCCCCGGCGGCGGTGCCCGACCACAGAGGACTCATCATCGGACGCGGAGGCGGAGGTGGAGCACGACGACGACAGGATCCGGTCCAAGGACTCATAGAACTCCTCTTCTTCCTCCTCCTGCGGCGAACCGCCGCTGCTGGTCGTCGTCATAACGGGCATTCTGATCGCGAGGCGAGGGGGCAAAGCGGTTCGGAGCGGGATTTATATGCTACGACGGAAGGAGAGGGAAGGAGCGAAGACCGAGGGGATATGATATGATGTTGCTGTTGCTGTAGCAGTAGGTTGTAGTTGTTGTTGCCGCTGTCGTTAGGGGGGAGAGGAGTTGCCGTCGTACAGTAGTCCGCAGTAGGTGCATACCGTATACCCCTTCAAATGCACAGTGCGCCCAAATCGATATGTATTACATACGTGTACCGTATTACGCGCTATGCACGCTGGATATTTTTAGAGGGTGGTTACCTTGTAAGTATCCCTGATTACGTATAACAAAAAAACAAATCAATAAAATTATATCGGAAATATAGCCAGCTACAGCTGTTATGTAGGCTACTACCACCATATGACGAGCGTGGGGAAGAAAAGGCTGCAAAGGTATCAACCAAAAACCAGCTTCTTTTTACCAATGGGGGTCAATAACAACTGATGAGGTACAAGCACCACCGCATGATTGAGACCACTAATGGCAGAGCCATCCCATTTATAGCCCTTTCCTCTCTCTCTCTCTCTCTCTCTCTCTCACCCCCTCCTCGCTTCATTTGCTTGCCTCTCCGCTGCACCACTCTGATACCGTGCTCTTCCACCCACTGCATTTGGATCTCCATCACCGGTCCACCAAGTTTTACGGCAGTGGCAGAAGCAGAAGAACTCGGCTTTCATGAACTGAAGCGGATAACAAATATACCAATCTGCTAAGGAAACCAGAGCTTTGGTGGTGTTGCATTGATCTTAGCTAAGGACCGGGCAGTGAAAGAAGCTGGTCCCGATATTGTGGATCACCAGAATTATGGATCCAAATTCTTCTTTCCGACAACAACTAGTCCTCTTGGCGTCCGGCCTGTATAAATTTTAGGAAAAGAGAGATTTCCGACGGAAGAATCAGCAGGGACCATGTACTGTTGTTGGCCACCACGTATGAAACATGCAATAATCACCTCCACCATGCACCTTCACTCACCATTGACCTCTCTCGCAGCCACCATAATGTGAAGAAAAAAAAGAAAAAAAAAAAAAAAGCAAAGCCTCCTCCTCCTCTTTTTTCAAAGACGAAGGATGACAAAAGGAGGGGACCAACAATGGCCATCAACACTTCGATATTGCTCTAGGTAATCTTAATTTCCCGTTTGTGTCATCCAATGTTTCCTCACCTCCTCCTCCATGGTTACAGTTTTTACAGGAAAGGAGTAAAGCCTGGATCTTTGGATGACACTCAACACCTCAAGAAAACAAGTGGGCATGCTGCTTGCTGCTGAAGGAATAACTTCGGACTTCGGATCTCTTTGGGTAGGACCCGGCGCCAGAACACGGACGGTGCCATGCATGGGAATGAATGGAGCCACCCACCTCCGGTGCAATGGCCGGAGGAGCAGATGGTTCTGAGGTTGTTGATGGTCGTCTTCTGCTCATGCATGCGGTGGGGAATGAGCAAATGGGCATATATTTAGTGCAGAGCCAGAGCAGAGTTTACAAAAGCCAGGAGCAGAAACGTTAAGGGTTTGGATGCTATAGACTTGGCTGGGGCATCAACTGGAAAGAGAAGCTTCCCCTCCGAACTCCTCCCCCCCCCCAAGTGAATGGTGGCTTCTGCATGCTGGGTTCCATACCGTCATGTGCAACCACATGACCTGTTCCTACACCCACTTCGAAAGCTGTGAAGCTATGAATGAATCATTGAAAAAGGGCAGCTAGAAACTGATACATTTACTAAATCCCTTCTCCATCGTTGATCAACATGATGCATCTTCCAGGGAGGAAAAGAAGAAGAAGGAACTGGTTGATGAATTGTCTCCTTTTACAGTGCACTGGTAATGATCATTCAGTGGTCCTGTCATTTGAATCGAAATGTACCACTCCAGCTGTAACCTTGGCCCTAACTCTCAAAGAGCAGGGACCATTGGAGATCCTCGACCTCATCTTTTACCTTCACCGTAAGAACACACCCCGTCCTCTCGCTGTAAAACCCAGAAACCACGCATCCCACCTCGTGAACTTTGCTTCAAAGAACCAAGATCAAGATCCTGAGATGATGGAGATGAGAGAGAATCTGCAACGGTGGAAGCTTGCTTTGCATGTATCGCTGTCACCGACCTTTGATGCCCTCCCCCTCGTTGTAGTTTTCTCTGCCACCATCGGCACGCTGGGGTACAGTGTTCCATGGTACGGGGATCGCAAGTTGATGCTGTGAGAGCCAGCAGGCGTGAGCTTCTTGGCTTCGTATAATTTGGAGAATGTTCTATCATTCCTTGGTTTATATGTGTAATTTAACCATCCCTCTCTCTGCCTATATCTCAACTATCATGACACCGTAGCTGCACGACTGTGTAGCTAAATGTCTTCTTCAAGTTCATATCAGCATGTATGAACAAAAAAATTATATTTCGATCTGGAAACTGCGTTGAACCTTTGGGGTTTTACAATGGAATAATGTATTTATCCTCCCTCACATAGAAGCTTTTTTGAGGCTTTTTTAAGGCATGTTTTCTGCTAAAACTTAGAATATAGTAAGTATACAGATTATTATCTTTGACGAGATTTATACGATTTTGTAGATATAACTTTACTATCTATGTGACGTAAACACTTCATAACATTAACATGCCACAGCTATTATATGGTCAGTTCAATCGGTTTTTGCAAAGGTCTGTATTGGTAAGATGCCTTTGATTAAAAAAAGAGAGAGAGAGAGAGAGAGATTACTATTTACTACCCCTCTTTACAATTTATAATTCTATTTTATTTTTTGAATATTTTAAAATTATCCTTCTATAAATAGACATAAATATCCTCTACTTTCTTTTTTTCTTCTTCCTCCTCCTCTACTTCTTTTTGTCTTTCTTCCTCGGAGAAGCTATGCAAGCGATGATAATAGAGGATGTAGGAAAGGGAAAAAAAAAGTAAAATCAAAATTAAAGAGAAAGTAAATAATAAAATATTATTTTATTAAATTTTTAAAGGATTATGAATAGTAAGGGCGTTGTCAATAGTAAAAGGGTGCCTTATATAGTAAGTTTCTTTAAAAAAAAAAACTCGTGTTTAAGCTAACTCCAGAATGAAAACATACATTTTAAAATAAGGTGATAATGAGAGCTTTTGGTCAAATAGTAGCATTGACCACTTCAAGTAATTTTTTATTAGAATGCATTATATAGAGAGATATTTGAAAACATTGGATACTTTATATGTCTTTTTTTATGTAGAGCTAACACATCACTTTCAAGAACAACTTTTTGGGTGCGTTAAGCTCTTCGGATGTTAATTTATTGAGCGGAAACATCTCACGTAAGATGAATGCTTTGACCACATCAAACCCTTTGAATGCTATATCCTGAGCTGATGCATTACGTAAAAGAGAGGTAACTTTGGTGTATTGGGGCACTTCAATATTTTGACATTACATGGATGCATCAAGTGTATGAGAGATGCTTTGGACATGTAAAGCACTTTAAATTTTTTTATTAGATAAATATATTATAATGCAAAAGAGATATTTGGGCAGTGTCGAGCACCTCAAATGCTATTTTTTCCCTAGGCTTATGCATATACATAAGTGTTGTATATAGTTAGAATGTATAGAACACTTTAATTAGTTCAATAAGAAAATTATCTTTTACTAGATAACTATCATGGTGGTAGAGAGAGATTATTCGAGTTATCATGAATTTAATTAAAATTGTTTAAATCATAAAATATTATTATGTTATTCATCCATAGACGATATGTCTAGCTACAAACTCGTTTAATTTACGAAGAATTTATAAAAAAAAGAAATTGATTAACTTAAAAAATAAGCGATCTATAAGTTTCGACATCTCATAAAGATGATAGTATTATAACTAATTTAGCAAACACATGATGTGAAAAGAGAGAAAAGAGAGGAAGGAAAAACTAAGAATTTTGGAAGGTAAATGAATAATTGCATGTTCACAAATGACCGTTTATCATGTATCAAAGCCTAGTGGAGGTAGATAAGTTGAAACATTTCTGAGGGCATCTTGTAGATCTACGTATCTTCAAGTTACTCTAATATGATAAGGAGGGGTACCAGGGATTTCTTGTAGCAAAAGAATGATAACTCTAAAGGTCTTTAGTTGATCTATTAGGACAAGATGACCCTCTTCCAAAATAAGTTAGTGGGTTTAGTCTTCGTGTTAAACCATGAGTCTAACCTTTGGGTTAAAGTGGTTGCTGCTAAGTATGTTAGGCATATGTCCTAAATTCAACCCATAATGAGCTTTAGTGAAGTCTAAAACTTCATTTATCTTAACCAAAATCCTAGTTTTTGTGGCTAGGGTTGAGGAAAATTGAATAGTGACGACTATAAATGTGGGAGAGAGAAAAGAAACAACAGAAGTAAAGGGCAAAAAATAAGAGATCTAAGAAGGAAATAAAACAAGGATAAAGAAAGACTATTCTCAAACATCCTAACAATATTTTCATTTCAGGTTAGCTTAAATCTGTAGTGGATTCTTATTATGATCACTTGAGGAAGTTTTAGATATTGTGCATAGTAATATAGTTCTTGTATCTCTGTCATTCTCTTGTGATTGTTGCTTGTGCATAGGCATAAGGTTTTAAGATTTATATATTCATTATTTTTATAGTGAATTTTCTCTTACTTGCCTTGTGATTTTTACCCTTCAAGTTAGAGGGTTTTTCCATGTAAATGTTGGTGTTCATTTAATTGTGATTTATGTCTGATTCCTCTATGTGTGATAGTCTACTAGTATTTGTCCGTATATAAAACCTTTACCTTTTATTACATCAACTAATATCAAAGCAAGGTTTTGTGACATTTAATTTTTGTGTTCGAACATGGAGGCCGGTAATGCTTCTCGGATGATTAGCTTGAACGAAAACAAGTAGATGATATGGAAACCAAAAATGTAAGATCTCCTGTATTACAAGAACTTGTATGGACCTTTGCAAGGGGATGGTACAAAGCCCGTAACTATGACAGATGATGAGTGGAAGAGATTAGATCGAAAAACAATTGGGTTCATTCAACAGTGGCTTGATGATAGTGTCTTTCACCACATTTCTACTAATTTCTACATAGTCTCTTTAGAAAAAGTTATAAGGTCTCTATGAAAGAAAAATGATTGGCAACAAAACTTTCTTGATCACAAAACTTGTGAACTTGAAATATAAAGCGGGCACTTCTATTACTGAGTATCTGAATAAAATACAGAGTATTACTAACTAGTTATCCTCTATGAAAATGTTTATTGATGATGAGTTATAGACATTGTTACTTCTCAGTTCATTGTTAGAAAGTTGAGAGACACTAGTGATTTCCATCAGTAATTCTGCATAAGATGGTATTGTCACCATGAGTCAAGTAACAAGCAGTTTGTTAAATATGGAGTTGAGGATAAAGTATTCAACAACATCTCAGAATGATTTATGGGCACTTGTCTTAAAAAATAAATAAAGGTTAAAATCCAAGGACAGAAGTGGTTCACGCATGAGTAGAAGCAAGTCAAGATCAAGAAAAGATATTGTTTGTTATAATTATGATGAGAAATGACATTATAAGAATCATTTAAAGTAACCTAAGAAGTGTAAGAAAAAGGGGAAAGAAGTTGAGCCTATAGAGTCAAAAGAGAATATCACAGCTACAGTGTAGGGTGGTCACTATTTGATTTTATTTACTTCTGATGATATTTTTTCTTGTGTACGTCAGAATCTTGAGTGGATAATTAACACAGGTGCTTTATGTTATGCTACACCACAGAGAGAGTTTTTTGCTACTTATAGGTCTGAAAATTTTAGTGTTGTCAAGATGGATAATTATGACACAGCAGACATCATTGGCATGAGTGATATCCACATAAAGACCAACTTTTGCTATAAGTTGATACTTAAGGATGTGAGGCATGTGGTTCACTTAAGGCTGAATTTAATTTTATTTGGAAGGCTAGATCATGAAGACTTTGATGTCACATTTCATAAAGGACAATGGAAGCTCAGTAAGGGTTCGCTTATTATAGTTAGTGAGTAAAAATGTCACACCTTGTACATATTGCAGGCTAAAGCTTGTGGTGAGTAGTTGAATGCAATAAAAAAGACTTCAGCATAGAGTTGTGGCATAAGCAACTAGGACACATGAGCAAGAAGGGGTTGCAAGTTCTTTCCAAGAGAGATGTGTTGTCAAACCTCAAAGGTATACGTTTGAACCCTTGTATTGATTGTTTGGCTAGCAAACAACATAGAGTTTCCTTTGCTAATCATGCTTTATCTAGAGAAATATATGTTTTGGACCGTGTTTATACAGATGCATGTGATCCTTTGAAAATAAAAACTCCTTGTGGATATATTAATGTTCATAGTATCAGTGGTGCACTTTATTTTGTGACTTTTATAGATGACTTTTCTAGAAAAGTTTGGGCCTATGCTATGAAGACCAAAGATGAGGTTATTAGTGTCTGCAATGAGTTTCATGTCAAAATTAAAAGAGAGATAGAAAAACAATTGAAATAATGGTGGTGAGTACACATGATTGTTTAATGATTATTGTAGGTCACATGACATCCAACATGAGATGACTGTTACTGGTATACCTCAGCATCATGCATTTGCAGAGAAGATGAACTGCACCATCATGGAAAAGATCATATGTATGCTTTTATAAGCCAAGTTACCTAAGAAGTTTCAGGATGAGGCTTTTAGGATGTAGTTGATGTGATCAACTTGTCACCCTGTACAACTCTAGATGGTGATGTTGCAGAGCATGTATGGTCAGGAAAAGATGTCTCTTATAGACACTTAAGAGTGTTTAGTTATCGTGCATTTGTACATATTCCAGAAAATGAGAGATCCAAGCTGGATGGTAAGACAAAAGAGTGTATTTTTCTTAGCTACTTACATGAACAGTTTGGTTACAGGCTTTGAGATCCAGAAAACAAAAGGTATTTAGAAGCATATATGTTATCTTTTTTTAGGATCAAACCCTTGAGAATTTGAAGAAAGAGGCACCAGCCATGACATCTACAAAAGAATTTGTAGACTGTGACCCAATTAGTCTCTATTACATCAAGGTGATGGGGAAGATGTGCATGAAGATGGTGTAGAGCCTGATGTTGATATACTTGTATGATATGTTGAGCAGGAAGAAGAAATGGATCAACTTCCTGCAGAACCTTAGTTGAGAAGATCTTCTAGACCACGTCAACCTTTCAGAAGATACTCTATATATGAGTATGTGATGCTTACTAATGCAGATGAACTAGAGAGTTACCAGGAAGCAATTGAAAGTGAGCAAAAAAAAGAAATGATTAGTTGCTATGCAGGAAGAGATGAATTATCTATAAAAGAACCACACATTTGATTTGATGCAACTACCAAATGGAAGTAAGGACTTAAAGAATAACTGGGTTTTTAGGTTGAAGACTCAAGAACATTATTCTCAACCAAAGTATAAAACTAGATTGGTTCTGAAAGGCTTTGGACAAAAGATAGGTATTGACCTTGAAGAGATTGTTTCTCCTATTGTTAAAATGTCTTTTATCTGTGTTGCACTTAGTATTGTTGTTAACCTAAACTTGGAGATTGAGCAATTAGATGTGAAAATAATTTTCCTTTATGGTGATTTAGAGGAGAAAATTTATATGGAGCAACTGGAAGGCTTCAAAGTCAAAGGTAAAGAAAATCTTATCTACAAGTTGAGGAAGAGCCTATATGGGCTGAAGTAAGCTCCAAGGTAGTGCTATAAAAAGTTTAAAAATAAATACAAAAGAATAACTTTATATCATTGTGTACATCAAACGGTTTGATGAGATTTTTATTATTCTCTTAATTTATGTTGATGATATACTTATCCTTGATAAAGATATGTATATAATTGACAGGTTGAAGAATGAATTGAGTAAGTCTTTTAAAATGAAGGACATGGGGCCAGCAAAGCAAATATTAGGCATGCAGATTTCTTGTGACAGAAAAAATAAGAAGATTTGGTTGTCACAAGATAAATACATTGAGAAGATATTGGATAGGTTCAGTCTGAGTAATGCATAGCCAGTTGATTCTCCTTTTTTATGTCACTTCAAGTTGTGCTTAGAGCAGATTCCGTCAAGTGATGAGGAAAAGGAGAAAATACAAAAGGTTCCTTATGCTTTAGTAGTTAGAATTTAATGTATGTGATGATATGTATAATATCGAAAATCGCATATGCAATAGGTGTTGCTAGCAAATTTATTACAAATCCAGGTAAAAAACATTGGGTAACACTGAAGTGGATTTTTAGATATCTCAGAGGAAGTTCTAAAATTTGTTTAAGCTTTAAAGGTGGACCACCTGTATTGATAGGTTATACAGATGCAGATATGACAAGAGATATTGACACAAGAAAATCCACATCAGGTTTTATACTCACTTTTGCAAGGGGAGCTATGTCATGGTAGTCCAGATTACAAATGTGTATTTGCTCTCTTTACTATAGAGACATAATATATTACTGTTACAGAGGTTTATAAAGAAATATTATGGATGAAAGAATTCTTATAAGAATTAGGACTGAAATAGAAAAACTATGTAGTGCATTGTGATAGCCAGAGTGTCATCCATTTATGCAAGAACCTAACATTTCATTCCAAATCAAGGCATATATATGTTAGATATCACTTGATCAGAAGTGTGCTTGAAAGAAGCAATTACAGCTTTAGAAAATTCACATAGATGATAATAGGGCAAACATGTTGACAAAGACTTTACCGAAAGAAAGACAGAAGATGTGCCGACAACTGATCGACATTGTTTCACATTGAAAAGTCATGAGACATCCTCCCTTATGGGTTAAAGAGGAAGTTTGTTGGGCAAATAGCTCAGATTCAGCCCATAATGAGATTTAATGAAGTCCACAACCTGAAACTTCATTTATCTTAACCAAAACCATAATTTTGGTAGCCAAGGTTAAGAAAAAAATTAGTAGTGACGATTGTAAACATGAGAAAGAGAAAGGAAACAACATATTAACAGTATAGGGTAAAAAATAAGAGATCTAAGAAAGGGAAGAAGAGAGAAATATTATTATTAAATATTCAAATAGTTTTCTTATCTCATATTAGATCAGATTTGTAGTGGATTCTTACTGCGATCACTTGAGGAGGTTTTGAATATTATACATAGTAATATAGTCATTGTATCTTTGTCATTCTCTTGTGATTATTGCTTAGGCTTGGGCATGAGGTTTTGATATTTATATATTTATTATTTTTATAGTAGATTTTATCTGGTGAAATTTTTCATGTAAATTTTAGTATTTATTTGATTATAATTTTTGTTTGATTAGGTTATATTTGACCTGCTAGCATTTGTTAATAAATCATTTAACCATCAAAGTATGGGTCGATCTCCCCATGTCAGCAATATAATTTTCTATTCGCATGAGGTGGTGTTGGTGGCTTTTAATGTGTGCTTTGGATGCTCATCGTCTTGAATTCTTTATTGTAATTGTAATAATTGATGGTGATAGTATTGATTTGTTTTTAGAGAATTAGCTTTTTGGGATTCCTCTTACTTTGAAACCAAGTTTTCGATTTTGGTTGTGAGGGTGTGTCGATTTCTCATTTGATTACAAATTGCCAGTGGGACATGGGATATGAACATGATATTGGCACTTGTTTGGTATTGTGGGAGGTAGAGTGGTTGACATTTCGCCCATTTGTAATGATAACAAAAGAATATAGAAGGTTGACCTTAAAGGGCAACCATCAACAGAAGTGCTTATAGGTGCTTTTGAAAGGTCAACTTGACCGCCCATACTGATGTTGAGGAGCAATGGGTTAGATTATGAAAATTTTTAATTATTCCTAAAGTGTAGGGTAGCTCTAACACAGAAGGCTTTCTACTTCATTGAAGAATGTCCAACTTAAAATTTGTGTGCATTAATAATTTCCAACTGAGAAATATTTCAAGACATTTTAACTTTGGATTTTTACTTCTACAATGACACTTTGCCACTCGTGCTTGAAGTTGCAATTACAATGACATTTACATTATTATGGAATAACAAAGAAAAGGAGAGATAAAAAAAAGAAAAAAAAATAAACTTTTATAAGAGGATCAAACGGTAAAACTTGATCGGCTTTAACCAAATTTTATAAAGAGTATTCTTACAATAATCTTTACAATCATAATGTTATTAATCTGTGATTTATCCTCTTTATAATAATTTTCTGATATACCCAATTAGTGAGTTTAAATCTTTTTTTTTTGTGAGATCCATCTATGTTGATGATGATATGTCATTGGTGAATCAAAATCTATGTTCTTGATATTATTATGATCATCTAGTTATTTTAGAGAAGTTTTATTATAAACTTGTTATCATTATTGATGATAGTAGATGTTTGAGTAACTACGATCTCATGGTTTTTTTCCGTATTGGATTTTTTACGTTAAAAATCTAGTGTCTCACTTTGTGGTTGATTCATTATTCTGATATTTATCTTGTTCTAGTTAATATTTGATTTTGATAACAAGTTAGTAATTTGGTGAGAAACCTATTTTGATACACAAAGAGAGAAAAAAATTATTCTGCTTCAATAGTTTTTCCCAATAAGTAGTATCAGAGCACAGATTATTTAGTGTAATTTTTTTCTTGTGTGATTGAAATAAAAAAGTCAGATGGTATGATTAAATTGAATTCATCAAATTATTCAACTTGAAGGCATATGATGAAAGATTTGCTTTATTGCAAAGATATATATAAGTCCATCAAAATTAAAGTAAAACCTTCTAGTATGAATGATGAGGAATGTGAGGTACAACATAGAAAAGTTGTTTTAAATTTGCATGAGCATATTTCTGATAAAACGAGAGCTGATATTGTTTGGCAGATGTTAGAATATCTTTTTGCAAAGAAGATAGTGGGAAATAAAATTTCTCTCCTTGAAAGACTTATCAATTTAAAACAAGGTTTGCAATTTTGGCCTGTACCGCTCGGTACGGGTGGTACATACCGGTCCGCCAGGTTATCGATACGTAGACCATCCACTACCGGGCGGTACTGCCAAAAATCGACTGTCAGTGCTCGATTTCGACCATCGACGACCGATTGAGAGAGAAATCGATCATCAACGATCGATTGAGGGAGAAAAAGGGAAGAAGAAGAATAAGAGGAAACAAAGAAGAGGAGAAAAGAAAGAAGTACCTCCTTTCCCTAGGCTGTCCTCACTTGCGCGTCATGGCTGCCCGTGAGTCGCCTACGCGCCGTCGCCGCCCTTGCCCGCGGGTGATTTTTCTCCCGGGCGAGGAGACGAAACATCTCCCCACGTAAGGAGAAAGATCGAAGCGACATCATCCCTTTTTTTAATATATTAATATTTTTAATATTATATTATATTATATTTATCATAAAAATACTTTAATATATTTTAATATAATGGGCGGTATATACTATGTGTACCGCATGGTACCGAGACCATACCGATATCGAGATAGTCTCGGTACACCGATACAGACCGGTATGTTAAACCTTGATTTAAAGTATAAATATGGTGGTAATATTATTAAGCACATAAGCCTATTTTAAAGTCTTGCTAATAAGTTGGTTACTATGAAAATGAATATAAATGATAAGATACAAGGATTGTTACTTCTAAGCTCTTTACCAAAAAGTTGGAAAACATATGTGGTGATAATTTCTAAAGACAAAGGGGAGTCCAACTATAGACATGGTTAAAGATAGTTTGCTAAATGAATATGTCAGAGGAAAAAAAAAAAAGAGAATCTTCTTCTGGTGCACTTGTTATAATAAAAATCAACATGGTTATAGAGGAAGATCCAAGTCTAAAAGAGATATCAAGTGTTTTTACTGTAATAGATCACGTCACATGAAGAAAGAGTGTAGGTTCTGGAAGAGAGAACAAAGTGAAAGAAAGAAAAATGAGAAATAGATTAATACAATTATTGTTGAAGGTGATATTGTTATTATTTGTGATGATTGATGTGTTAGTCTTGTAACTTAGGACATTAATTGGGTAATTGACTCTAGTGCTTCTTTTCATGTTACTTCTCATGGTGATTTCTTTATATCTTACACGACTGGTATTTTAGTAATATCAAAATGGAAAATAATGGTACATCTAAGATTGTGAGTATTGGAGATATTTACTTAGAGACCAGTATTAGGAGCAAATTGATACTCAAAGATGTAAGACATTTTTTAGATATTTATCTTAACTTGATATCTACAAGGAAACTTGATGATGAGGGGCTTATGCACTATTTTGGTGAAAGCAAATGGAAGCTCACTAATAGTTCTCTGGTTATGACAAGAGGAAATAAGCATAACTCTTTTTATGTCATAGAGGCTAAGCTTCACAAATGATAGATTAATGCATTTAAAAAGGATGAAAGTATAGATCTTTGGCATAAAAGGCTTAGTCATATCAACGAAAAGGGACTTCAAACTCTTGTTATAAAGTAATTCTTACCAAAGTTGCAAGACACATCTATTAAATCTTATGATTATTGCTTAGTTGAAAAAACACATAGAGTTGTCTTTCATACTTGTCCATCATCTAGAAGATTAAATGTTATTGACTTGGTTCATACTGCTGTCTGCACTTGCAAACTAGAACTCTTGAAGGTGATATTTATTTTGTTACTTTTATTAATGACTATTCTAGAAAAGTTTAGGCTTTTGCTTTAAAATCTAAAGAAAATGTACTCGATGTTTCAAAGTGTTTCATACTAGTGTTGAAAGATAAACAAGAAGAAAACTAAAGTGTGTTCGAGTATATAATGGTGGTGAGTACAAGGGTCCTTTTGAGAATTATTGTAAGTTTTATAGTATCAAGCTTGAGAAGATATTCCTAAAATTCCTCAATAAAACGGTGTGGCAGAAAGGATGAACAGAACTATTGAATAAAGGATTAAGTGTATGCCTTCCCATGCCAAATTACCTAAATCATTTTGGGGGAATGCTATGATAACTATAGTTGATCTGATAAACCTTTCTCCATCAGTTCCTTTGAATGGTGATGTTCCAAAGAGAGTATAGAAATGAAAGATGTATCTTATAGAAAGAAATGAGAGTCTTTGGGTGTAAAATATTTGATTATATTCCTAAAGATGAGATGTCCAAGCTTGATAATAAGGTAAAAACATGTATTTTCTTATGATATGGTCATAAAGAGTTTGGGTACATATTATGAGATCCAGTAAACAAGAAAATTATTAGAAGCATAGATGTCATGTTTGTTGAAGATAAATTATTTGAAGATGGTGAGTGTTGATAAACAAAATACCTCAGTTTATATTCCTTGGAGTTTGGGCCCAGTTCCTCTACCTATAGTTGATGATGATGATGGGGAGATGGATAAGAAGATAATAGTAATGATGCTCGTACAATTGATTAAGTTGAACTAACTAAACAAACTGAGCAAGCACCTTAACCACTAGATGAGATTCCTTTGAGAAGATCTACAAGAGAGCGACGAACATCTATAAGATATCATCCACATGAGTATATTATGTTTACTGACGGGGGAGAGCTAGAAACTTACTAAGAAGCTATTTTACATAAGAATGAAAATGAGTGGGTTAAAGCCATGCAAGAAGAGATTATATCCTTGCTTGAGAACTACACCTGTGACCTAGTAAAGTTACCTACAGAGAAGAAAGCTCTCAAGAATAAATGGATTTATAAATTAAAGATTGAAAATAATAGCTCAAAACAAAGATATAATGTACGATTAGTTGTGAAAGGATTCAGTCAGAAAAAAATATTGACTTTGAAGAAATATTTTATCCTGTGATGAAAATATCCTCTATCCTAGTTATTCTTGGTTTGGCTGCCCACTTAAATTTAGAAGTTAGAGCAACTTGATGTGAAAACTATATTTTTACATGGTGACTTAGAAGAAGAAATTTATATGGAGCAACCAGAAGGTTTCAAAGTCATATAAAAAGAAAATCTAGTATGTAAGCATAAGAAAATCTTATATGGACTCAAACAAGCAACTAGATAATGGTACAAGAAGTTTGATTCCTTATGATGAACCAAGGGTACAATAAAACTATATTTGATCATTATGTGTTAACGAAATAAGTTTTCATATAATGATTCATTATTATACTGCTATATGTTGATAATATGATGATTATTGACCATGATGTTAGTAAAATTAATATGCTTAAGAAGGAACTAAGTAAGTCTTTTGTCATGAAAGACTTAAGATCGGCGACACAAATACTTGGCATGAAGATTATTCATGATATAAAGAATGAAAAGATTTGGTTATCTTAGGAGGCCTACATTGAAAAAGGTCCTTGAAAGATTCAACATGAATAAAGCCAAAGCAGTTTGTTCTCCACTTGCAGGTCATTTCAAGCTTAGTTCGGAACATCCTATAACTGAGAAAGAAAAAGAAGAAATGTCCAGAGTGCCCTACTCATCTGCAGTAGGCAGTTTAATATATACTATGGTTTGCACTAGGCCAGATATAGCTTATGCAGTTGGAATTATCATTCGATTTCTCTCTAATCCTGGTAAGAAACATTGGGCAGCAGTAAAATGGATATTAAGATATCTAAGAGGTACTATCAAGTTGTATTTATGTTTTGGCATTGGTAAACTTGTGCTAAAGGGTTATATAGATGCAGACGTGGCAGGTGATACTGATTCTTGGAAATTCACTTCGGGGTTCTTAATGAATTTTGTAGGGGGAGCAGTCTTTTAGCAGTCTAGGTTACAGAATTGTATTGCTCTATCGACCATAGAAGCAGAATATATAACAATTACTGAAGCTTTATGGATGAAAATATTTTTATATAAACTGGGTTTGAAACAAGAAGGATATAATATTTACTATGATAGTCAAAGTATCATTTACCTCTCCAATAATTCAATATACCATTCTAGATTCAAGCATACTGATGTAAGGTATCATTGGATTCATGATGTACTTGAGATGAAAGAATTGTACTTAGAAAAAGTACATACCAATGAGAATGGATCAGAAATGTTGATAAAGTTTTTACCTAAGGAGAAGTTTTGAAGCATGTAGGCGAAGAGCAAACTTAGTACAACCCACCATATGAGCTGGAGAGGGAGAATTGTTGGGTCAGCTCATAGGTGGGATTGGACTGGACATTTGGACAGAGCCTAAATTTTATTATTGATTAAGAAAAGGAAGAAAACCTAATATGAGCTGGTGTAGGTGGGGCACCTTGAGAGAATAAAAAGGTAGATATGAACAGTAATAGTGAAGGAAACGAGAGAAAGTAAGCTTTTGTAAGAGGATCCAACAATAAAACTTCATCATTTTTTACCTAAATATTATGTGGATAATTCTTACAATAAGTTTTACAATTCTAATGATACCGATCTATGATTTACCCTCTGTATGATAGTTTTCTGATATATATACTTAATGGGTTTAGATCTTTGCATTTTGTGAGATCCATCTATGATGATGATAATATGTCACTGGTGAACCAAGATCTATGTTCTTGATGTTATCGTGATCCTCTGGTTTTTCTGGAGAAGTTTTATCGTAAACATGTTATCATTATTGGTGATAGTAAAAGTTTAAGTAAACTAGTTTTTATTGCATTGAGGTTTTTCACGTAAAAAATATGATGTCTCACTTTGTGATTGATTTGACACGTAAAGAGAAAAAAAATTCCGTTTAAATAGCTTTTCCCAACAAAATCATACGAAACTAGTCTAATACTTAAATTAAAAAGATTAGAAAAGTAATAAAGAGTTTTTGAGAGATCCCATGATAATACACATGAATGATTTCACGAGATTGTTGAGTGTTAATTTGACATTAGAAGTTAGTCAAATCATCGAACGCCATTGTTAGCTCCATCGTGTTGACCACGTTCGTCACTCTTTTGATGTGTCGTGCTAATGAAGTATTATTAATAGATATGAGAAAGATAGTAATGTGACATCGGAAGGCACATATGTGATATCAATCTCGATGGACATATGCCTCAAGTTTCATTGTTTACCATTTTATACCAACTTAAAAAAATTATCAGCAATGAAGGCATTTCAAACAAGTTTTTCTCTCGAATTTAAACTTCTTATCCTTCACTTGAATCAATCGACAACCTCCCTCAACATGAAGGACTGCAGAATTCAGAACTCTCCTTCCTTAGAGACCCACCAAAATGACTTCTTCTGCAAGCATGCGACCGACCGCCTTCTCAAGTCTTCATGAAAATAAACTGAGAAAAGGCTAAAGATCTAAGAGAAGTGCTTAAAAGCTAAACAACATCATTTACTATTGTGCAAATTTAGGTGGTAAGAATCTTTAAGAGAGCAGATGGTGAAGATAGCTGTTGCTGCTGCTGCTGTGGCCTGAAGAAAAATGCAGCCGAAAGAGGGTTCAACGAAATATGAGAGAGTACTGAGGAAGAATATATGCTCTAAATCATATTGCTAGGCTTCTTCACAGCCAGCCCTATAAAAGTCTGCAACCAGTCAATTATTGTTCCTGACAAAATCAACTGTGCATGCGTGCGTGCGTGCCATCTCTGATCTCCTGAAACGATGCATGGAAGTGTGGATGTTACAGAGATGTCGAAATCAAACTGAGAAAGGCTTCGATCACTCCCTCCACATAAAAAAGGAAGGTGAGTGAGGAGTGCAGGAAGAAGAAGCAGCAGTACTCACTCGCATGCTGGGGTTGCGGCTGCTGTAGAATGGGGGAGCCCGTGTCGGAACGGGACGATGCTGGTGAGGGGGTGCGGTTCTTGGGGAGGCGGATCTCCGCTACCCACTTCCCACAGTGCCGCTGCCTCACGGCGAAGTACAGCTTCGTCGGCGCCGAAAACAGGGGACAGCATCGGAGGCCGGAAGAATGAGGGATACAGCGAAGCCGGCGAATGCCCCGCTCCCCCCCTCTCTCTCCTGCCCCGCCAAGTGGCTGGCTCATTTTTGCCATATGTCCGTGCGGACTTCAGTAGCTGCTCCTGTGTCGTCGAGTCATAAATAGTGGAGAGGCTGGATCGTACTCCGGTTTGATGCGGATGACTGCGCACAAAAGAAAGCGTCATCTGCTGTTGCCGATGAAGCAGATGAAGAAGCCGGCGTGGCCGGGCTGGCGGAGCACGAGGAACAGTGATGCCGGTCCGGGCTTCTAATCTTCTTGAGCGACCGAAGGGTGTTAGCGATTGTGAGAAGGATCCACGAGGGGTTCAAAGGGTTTACTGCACTCTACGCCAACTCAATGAATGCCGTGATGATTGCGCATCTGAATAATGTTGGGAGTAAAAAAATGATAAAAATTAATTTAAATCAAAAAAATAATATAGTATTAAATATTAGATAAAATAATAACAACACTTACAAGATTATCTTCAAATACACACTCTCTCTGCTCACTTGTTTCATGAACTAAGATTCTATTTATAGGACCTAATATTAACTATCTCACATCACTTTCTTATCTCACTATCTCAACCATGATTAGTAACTACCCATTAAATCCTTAATCATGGGCCACTACCTCTATAACTCCTAAGCAATGAGCCACTACTCCTAAAACATGTTAACTAATTAGATAATTACTATGAATCAATTTTCAACACTCCCCCTTGATTCATGGTTACAATCACTTATTTGAGACATGAAATAAACATGTTTTTGAACTGTAAGTGACTTAGTGAGAATATCTGTAACTGGTTCATCCGTGCCACGGTACTTCATTATTATAGATCCATTTGCTACAAGATCTCGGATGAAATGATAGTGTATCTCTATATGCTTTGTTCTTCTATGAAATGTTGGATTCTTCATTATTGCAATTGTAGCTTTATTGTCACAAAATATTTTTGTTGCCTCATTTTGTTCTTAATGAAGATATTCAAGAAGTCTTCTAAGCCATATTCTCGTCGAGTATGAGTTAGATCAAACCTCCAACAAGACTTCTGTAGTATCTTGTATTTATTAAACTTGCACTATTTTCAAGTTTCAATTTCTCATTTACATTCATAGGTGTAGTTGCAACTTTGTAATTAATCATGTTAGATTTTTTGAGTAGATCTATTACATACTTTCTTTGTGAAATAAAAATTTCATCAGATCCTTGCTTCACCTCCAATCCAAGAAAATAGTTCAATGGACCTAAATCTGACATTTCAAACTTATTCATCATGCATTTTTTAAATTCTGTCACAACAGAGTTAGATAAACCCATATATATAATATCATCAACATAAATGCAAATCATAAGAATATTATGTTCACCTTTCTTCTTTAAATAAAGGGTAGGTTCATTATCGCTCCACTTAAATCTATTTTAATGAAAATAATAATCAATTTTATTGTACCATGCTCCAAGAGCTTATTTGAGCCCATAAACCTCTTCTTGTATACCTTTTCTTTATTTTCCTTAACTAAAAAACCTTCAGGTTGAGTAACAAAAACTTATTCTTATAAATCTCTATTTAAAAACGTAGATTTCACATCAAATTGAGAAACATGCCAACTCAAATAAGCAGCTAAAGCCAAAAAAGTTCTCACGGTTTCGAATCTAGCAACTAGAGGGAAAATATCATCAAAATCAATACCTTATTGCTACGAATATCCTTTTGCTACAAGCCGAGCCTTATGCTTTTGGATACTTCCATCTGTATTATACTTTGTTTTGAATACTCATTTCAATCCAATATTTTTCTTTTCTTTCGGTAGATCTATTAGCTCCCAAGTTTCATTCTTTTCAATTGACTTGATTTCTTCTTTCATTGCATTTTGTGATTCCTCTTTTTCAACTACTTTTTTAAAACTTATAGGATTTGAAATAAATAAAGTAAATGTTGAATCATAAATCTTTGTTAGTGATCTAAACCTTCATAGAAGGGTTTCATCTAAGGAATCATTTATTGAATTTTAACTGCTACTAGGTGAGGTTGATGAGGAACTTGTCAGAACAGGATCTGTTACTTAATTCGATGGAGTGACTAGTTCTGCTAGAATACGAATTTATGTTTCACCTTCATTGATCTCTCAATTCTAACTTACCCTTTCATAAAACATAATATTTTTGTTAATAATAACTTTACCACTAATAGGATTATACAATCGATATGTTTTGGATTGTAAGGAATAACCAATTAAAGTATATTTTTCAGATTTTTCATCAAGCTTATGATGATTTTATGAATTTAACAAAGCATAAGTAATACAACCAAAATTTCTTAAATAGCTTACACTTGGCTTTAAACTATACTAACTCTCAAAAGGAGTTTGATTCATAACAGCCTTTGTCGGTGAAATATTCAATAAATAAACTGCTATTACAACTGGTTCTACCAAAAACTGATTCGGAAGATGTTTTCCTTTAAGCAAACTTCTTATCATTTTGACGATAGTTCGATTCTTACGTTCAGCTACACCATTTTGCTCTAATATATATGGTGCTATCAATTCCTTACGAATATCATTTTCTTCATAAAATGAATTAAACTCATTAGATAAAAATTCACCACATCATTAGTCCGAAGTATCTTTATGTATCTACCACTTTGTCTTTCTACAAGTGTCTTGAATTTTTGAAAGTTATCAAATGCTTCATATTTCAATTTTATAAAATATATCCAACTCATGCGGCTATAGTTATCAGTAAATACAGAAAATATCAACTTTCTATAAATGATTTTGTAATCATAGGTCCACATAAGTCAACATGAATTAATTTAAGATAATTAGATGTTCTCCATGCTTTTCCAACAGGAAATAATTTCTTACTTTGTTTGCTGCATCCTTCACATATATCAAGTGTATTAATTTTAGGCAATCCATAAACCATTTTTTTTTAACAACCTTAAACCCTTAATGTTAAGGTGTTTATATCTCAAATGTCATAAATTTGTCTCATTTTTTTATTTGCAACAAGAGCATATTTCTCAATATTTGAAAAATCAATTGGAAGCATCTTATTTTGCGACATGCAAATATTTGCTATAATCAAACCATATTTCTTATCTTTAATAGTGCGTAAACCATCATCAAATATAATTAAATATTTAGCATCTATCAATTGTCCAACACTCAACAAGTTATATGATAAACTAAGAACATAGAAAACATTATCAAGGTGTTTTACCTTCTCTTCATTTATTTTCATCTCAATTGTTCCTTTTACTTTCACTTGGATTTGATTGTTATCTCTAAGTTTAACTTTAAACTTGTGAGTTTTATCAATATCTCTAAATATTGATCTTATGCCTGACATATGATTATAATATCCCACTATCTAAGAACCAAATATCATTTGAAATATCATTAACTTATGAATGAGTCATAAATAACTTACTATTATCTCCATTTTCCTCCATATAGCTTGTTTGATTTTCTCTTTTCCAGCAATAGATGCCTTCATATAACCAAACTTCTTACAATAGTGATATTAAATTCCACTCTTGTAGTTTTTATGATCATAGTTTGATTGTCTTTCATCATGCCCATCAAAGTGTCATCTTCCTCTTTATTTCTTCTACCACGAAATCCTCCTCTTCCACATCCTCTTCGTGTTAATTTTTTATCTTCTTTTAAAGTAGAAGACTCCCCCTTAACCTGAAATAATTTTTCTTCACTTTTTTCAAGTGACATTCAACCTTGCTTCATGTAATTGCAAGGAACCCATTAGTTCATCAAATAAATAAGTAGATAAGTCCTTTAACTCTTCAATTACGGTAATAACATGATCAAATTTTAAAGTTAAACTTTTTAAAACTTTTACAATGTTCACCATAGGATTTCATTTGACTAACAATTTTAGTCACTCGAGAAATAAAATCTTGCAGCGTTTCATTATTTTTCATAAATAAAATTTTAAACTTATAACAAAGGATTTAAAATTTTACCGTAATCACCCTTGATGAGCCTTGAAATTTATTTTAAAGTATTAACCAAGCTTGTCTTGAGGTTATTTCTGCTGCAATTCTTGAGAAGATTATCTCATGAATAGCTTGTTGAGTGAAGAATAATGTATTTGAGTCATTCTTTTTATTCTCCCTCGGCCTGGTTTCTTCATCTAGATCTGCATATATATTCTCTATCAAGTTTCAAAGGTCTTGAGATTTGAATAAAGTCTTCATCTTGATACTTCAAAATTCATAGAATTTACCCGAGAAGATGAGAATAAGGGGTTGAGACATAGAATTGTCATTAAAAGTCATAATGCCTAGTTCAGATTGAAACAAGGCTCTGATATCACAAATATTGGGAAATGAGGAGCAAGAAAATGATAAAAATAGAATACTATGATCCAATTAATGAAAAACATTTTCAATTAAGAAAATAATATAGTATTAAATATGAGGTAAAAGAATAAAAACACTTATAAGATTATCTTCAAATGCACATATTGTATGCTCATTTGTTTCATGAATAAAGATTATATTTATAGGACCTAATAATAACTACCTCACACCACTTTCTTACCCCACTATCTCACTATCTTACCTATGATTAGCAACTATCCATTAAATCTTTAATCATGAGCCACTACCTCTACAACTCCTTACTACCTCCATAACTTATAAACATAAATCACTACTCCTAAAACATGTTAACTAATTTTTAACAAATAATTAGGTTTGTTAATATTTTGGTCACACGATGGAAGAAGAGTGGTGGCCAATATCTTTCTCTTCTTATAAACAATATACTTATTGGCTTTTGTAAATTGATCGCTTTTCCCGATGACCATTCTATGATTTAAGCACTTGATCCTAATTAAGCAACTAAGAAATAAATAGTTTATATATATATATATATATATATATATATATATATATATATATATATATATATATATATATTTGTGTGTGTATTAATCTTAATTAAGAATGAGGTTAGTGTATTTTGCCAAGCAATATGATTGCAGAGAATTGAACATCATACAAATATAGCACAGGAGAAAATATATGACTATTAGGAGAAATAACATTCACTAATACATGATATTTTTGTTTAGTTACTAATTAAATATGGTGAAGCAATAAATCAATAACTAATTAGGGTTCAACAACCAATTTTTATTTATTTACTATTTATAAGACTTCTAAACCCTAACTCCTAATATGACTCCTATTCCAAGACTCCTACTCCTAACAACTCCTAACGTAACTCTAAGTAGCAATCTCCAACTGGCCCATCTAGGGGTAGTCGGTTGCTTATTCATTTCCTAATCATATTCTAACTTAACCCCTCCTCAACCAACCCCTCTTTAATTAGGATAAGAGTTGGTTAATTGGAGTGACATGTATCTTATTTTTCCCTCAAAATATCTTCCTCTAAACTAATCCTAACTTAATCGGCCTCCTTACCTCTTTAATAGGGGTCGACTAGATAGGATTTACATAAATGCCCTTAGGATTTACACGTTTGCCCTCTTCAATGAAACTAAATTAGGACTCATCTTGCTAGAGTTCTAACAGACATGTCCTCTTCAAATCAACCTTGTCCTCGAGGCTGACGCTCCATGAATTATGAGAATTTGATCTTTAAGTCGTCATAGTTCTCCCAAGTGACATCTTCTGTTGGTAGGTTCGTCCACTGTATTAGCACTTCAATAGTTGATCATCGTCATCGAGTCACAATCTGTCGATCAATATGACACTCGGTTGGGTCTGGAGCTCTCCTTGGGCAGTCACATTTGGTAGGTGGCTTTGGGGTGTCTCATTTTATCCCAACTTGAGCTTCAAACATGACACATGAAAGACTGGGTGGATTCGGGAGCTGGTGGATAAGTCCAATCTATATACTACTACTCTGATGTGCTCCAAAATCTAATATGATCCATAGAACCGAGGTGAAAGTTTCATGGATGCTCTAGTTTAGATCAATGTTTGCTTGTATGGCTGGAGTCATAGAAAGACCAAATCTCCCACTGAAAATTTTCTTTCGCCTTTGTGTTGATCATATTGTTGTTTTATCCTCGCTTGAGCTGTAGTGAGATTATATTTTAGCAACTTTAGTATTTTGTCTCTGTCTTGTAGTTTCATGTCTACTTGTTCTACTGTAGAGGTACCCAATATATATTTTGGGATTATAAGAGGAGGTCAACCATATATAGCCTCATAGGGATTACATTTTGTGGATGAATAATAAGTTGTATTATACCACCACTCACATAAGGAAACCACTTTGTCCACTCTTTTTGTCAGTCACTCGTAAAGCATCTAAGGTATGTCTCCAAGCACATGTTTACCATTTCAGTTTGGTTGTCGATTTGTGGGTGATATATCATATTTATCTTCAATTTAGTACCCAACATCTGGAATAATTCTATCCAAAATTTGCTCATGAAGACCCTATCATGATCACTTTCAATATATCTTGGCATCTCATGTAATTTTATAATATTCTCCATAAAGATTCGAGCAATGCGTAGAAGTGAGCATACTTTGTAAGGCGATCAACCACGACAAGAATTATATATTTTCCTTGTGATGAGGATAGCCCTTCGATAAAGTCCATTGATACATCAGTCCATATTGAATCCGGGATGGTTAGAGGTTGCAGCTTTCCAGGACTTGCTACTGTTTTGCCATTATGTCATTGACATACATCACATTGTGCTACAAATTCAGCAATAATATTTTTTATCCCTACCCAATGAAAATTTTGCTTAATTCTATTATAGGTTCTAAGGAACCTGGAGTGCCTGACCATAGGTGTGGAATGTATCTCTTAGGAGAATGGTCTTTATGTAAGTAGAATTCGACACAAACACAATGTGTCCCTTATAGCGTAAGTCTTTTAAGTCCCAACTGTAATGAACCACGGAGCTTGGCTCTTCATCTAATATTTTTATGATCTTACTAGTCTCCATATCATCTTGTCATTCCCTCCTAATATCCTCAAGAAAATCGTTGCTCGAAACTAAAACAACTGAAAATTCAGCTTGCTCGGGTAGCCGCGAGAGCGCATCTACAACAACATTCTCTTTCTCCTTTTTGTAAGTTATTTCACAATCATATCCAAGAAGCTTTATTACCCATTGTTGCTATTCATGGGAGGATATCTTCTACTCCAAAAAATATTTCAGACACTTGTGGTCAATGCACATTCGTCATGTTCCATTCTTCTTTCGTATGAGGAGCACCGGTGAAGAGTAGGGGCTGCAACTTAGCCGAATGACTCATGTTTTGAGCATCTCATTTACAATTCTTCCTATTTCATCTTTCTGGAGATGAGGATACTAATATGGCCAACTGTTTACTGGAGGTTTGCCTGGAAGAATTTGGATACGATGATCATGCCGACGGGTAGGAGGTAGGCCGGGCGGTACGTCAAATATTCCTGAAAATTCAGCAAGCAAGGGAAGTAGTTTTGGGTCTTCAAATTTGTTATGCTCCTTCATAGACTGATGCTCAAGTTGTATTACGAAGCCACTGCATGTCTTTGCTGGTTACAAGTGCTCTGTAAGCCAATCACGTGAGTGATGATACGTGTGACACGCTATGATATTTTTTATTATGATTAATATTGGCATATTATCATATTATATTATCTATTGTGTATATAATGCGATGGTCTTTGTTTTGTGTAATGTGAATCAGATCGTGATGAGATCACAATAATGAGATCAATTCATCTTTAAACACAGATCCTAAATAATCCCGCTCATAGGTTACTCGAGAGGGACATCGAGATAACCAGAAAGATCGATATACTATATACCCGCCATATGATAGAGGTAGCTGGTCTCATAGCCACTTATGTGAAGACACTAAGGATATAGTGTAGGTCCTTATTAATGAATGAGTTCACTGATTGATCCGCTTATGGAATATTGTATGGTTAATGATACCTAATGTCAGACAGTAATTCCATAGTCCCAATTATGTATTTGGTCCTTAGACTTGAGATATCAAGGATATCTTGTATGAGTACTCCTTTTTTTTATGTCAGACTTACAGGTTTGAAAAGTTTCAGATTTGATATAGTTGGTTATCAGGATTGGTACCCAATCTTACGAAGACAATTGAGTGTCAATAGAGGATCATCTACTCTCGGTATCACGAGAGGAATATCTCATATGTGCTTGCTCGGATAAATCTCTGGCTATGGTCATTCGGATTGAGAGAGAAGAAGTCCTCCGGGAGAATCCAATTAGAGCGGGACTAAGACGGATTCCGTATGTGACTTGACAATACCATATCTAATATACAGTCTTTAAGATATTAGTTGGATAAGGGATTATAGATACACGATAACTGAGGATAGACAGGTCCTATGGATTTGATCCCCCTGTATCATCTAGAGACTATGGCATAGTGGCCTAGTACGTTCATAGTCGATGAGTTGAGTAAATTATTATGAAGATAATAATTCACTATATCAAAAGGAGTTTTGATGAGAGTGACTCACGGTCGACTCGGTATCAGGCCTAAGAAGATTATTGGATAAAGATCTAATAATACAAGGTTAGTGGGTTATTAGATGGAGATCCAATACCCACTAAGATAGGAACCCTAGGGTTTTTTATGGCTCTCTATAAATAGGAGGGAGGTTCATAGTTGATAGGCTACAGCTTTGGCCACCCCCTCCTATTCTCCTCTCTCTCTCTCTGCGTAAGAGTTGTGAGATCAGATTGGAGGAGTTTTGCTGTAAAGATTCATCGTGTGGATACCGCTAGAGAGAAAAATAATCGACTTCCTTCATCCTCTCCATCTGGATCTAGAATACAGGGATATACGATCTCCCTAGGTAATCAATTTATTACATGACACAGTTTTATTAGTTTTTACGGTTTTCTCATGATCCAATCTTTTGCACGATAATTAGATCTGCATGAGAAATCGATTTTGTTTTGATTTCCACTGCTCATGTGATGCTCCCGCTGAGGTTTCCCAACAGTCTTGTGCAAAACTTTCTCTATTCATCGTGTGCAAATCGTTGATGTCACTCCCTCGTTTAACATCCAGCACCACCTATTTTTCTTTGCTGTAAAATTTCATGATTAATTTTAAAAAAATTTAAAAAACATCATCTAATGTCATTAGCAATTCTATGCCAAGCATAACCTCACAATCATCAAGAGGGAGGAGGAAAAAAAATCTGAAATTATATCTTGATCCTGCAGCAGTAGTTTCACCCGCGGGCACCTGCGATCATACTTCAGAATTCGTCCATCGACAAACTTAACATCAAACCTGCTATAATCCTCCATAGGTAAGGCCATCCCAACAACAATCTTATTGTTCATAAAATTATTAGTGCTCCCAATGTCAATAAGGACGGTGATTGATTATTGCTTCAGAAGTCCTCACACTTTCATCGTTTGCGGGTTTGCATAGCCGACAAAGCATGCATCATAATATCAATCGGTTGTTGTTCTTCATCTATGACCTCTTTCTTATGCTCTCAGACCTCCTCCTCCACATCTTCAAGAGGTTCAATCAGTAGGAGGTGGCCCCTTTTGCAGCAACGATCGTGGCTCCACGGTTCGTCACAGTGCCAACAAAGATCCTTTGTCGATTGGTTGTATAGTTCTTCTTTCGTCAATTTTTTTTGACAGTGAAGGATGGCTGGGAGCAGAAGGAGGTTTATATGCCATGGGCCTAGGAGTGGTTCTCATCCTTTGAGCATCTTGGTTGAGACGTTCTTCTTGTATTTGGGAGAAAGAAATTGCAGTCGACATGGTATGGGGCTGCCTCGCCTTAACCTCCCCTTTTATCTTCGGCTTGAGTCCTTCGATAAATATTCCTAACAATTATCGGTTAGTCCAATCATGACCATGGTAGGATAGCTTCTCAAACCTGGTTTAGTACTCTTGAATCGTAGAGGTTTGTTTGATCTTTGCGAGTTGGTTGTCGATATTTTTATACTCCATTGGTCCGAAGAGGTTCAGCAGTGCATTCATGAATTGAATCCACATCAGAGGCCCATGATTATATTCAAGCCAATTGTACCACTGTATAACATCTCTTTCAAGGTGGATGACAATGATTTCCACCATAGCATCATCCGACATTCGATATTAGCTGAAATAACATTCGACGCGTAAAATCCACTCCGTCGGTCTCCTTCTTCCCATCGAGGGAAGTCCACCCTCATGTGTGGCTGAAGTATGTCTAAGGGCTATCTCTTCTTCTCTTGAGGACTCTCTGAACTCTCTTCTCACTGAAATTTGGTTGGACTCGGTGGCTGTCCAATCTTGAACTTCGCGAACAAAGCGCGCAATTTGTCCTCCAAGTGTGATTCAAGCAAAGATTCCAACGCCTCAAATTTGGCATCAACTGGATCTTGAGAAGCCATGGCATATGCCTTTAGATCAGTGATGTCTTTGTCTTTTTTCTATTGATGAGTCAATGGCATGGGGTGGTGGAAGTTTCGGATGATAGGTTGGTGATATAAGGGTTCGGCTACAATGGTTTACTATTTTGGGCTGCAGTTTTGGGGCTGTTAGGGTTATGAAGATAGGTTTGACAGCTACATCTTAAGGCTAGATGGATGCCCTAAAGACATGTTGGTTGGTGGCAACAAGTGGATAGGTTTTGGTAGGTTAAGGAGAAGAAGAAAGACAAAGATGCAGTAGTAAATTTTTTATCGAAAAAATTCCAGCAATAAAGATGCAATTTTTCCTAGCAATTCACAACATAGATTTAAGTAAAACTCAAGGGGAATCTACTGGTAAGGCAGAGATAGTGCTGTCAAAAAATTCATGGAAAATTACAATAGTAAAAGATTTAGTAAGATCAAAGAATACGAGAAGGTGATGAGGCAGAATTTTTTCATCGAAAGATTTCAATAGTATAGATGAGATTTTTTTTCAGCAGTTTGAAATAAGGATTCAAGTAAAACTCAAAGAGAATCTAATGGTATGGGAAAAGTAACGTCGACAAAAATTTTATGGAAGAAAACAACAGCAATAGGTTTGGAAAAATCAAAGATCATGGAAAGATACTACAATAGATTTTTATGTCTAAAGTGCAGCAGCTTGGATGTAAAAGATCAGCAGGTTGTATTAATAATTTTTCAATGAAACCAAAGGCAAATCTAAAGTTAGGAAGTGCTAAAGTTTGTTGTAAAAATTTCATAGAGATTTAGTTAGTAAAAACACAGCAGCAAGATCAATTAGGCAAGGTTATGCGGCTGAAATTCTGTAGCACAACTTTCATCATAAAGATGAAAACTTTATGATGAAAAGTTTATGCAGCAAATAGGAACAAATTCTTTTGGATTTTTTGAACAGGGATAACCAAATTGCAGTAGCAGTAAGGTAGAAAAACATAACTTGTTGCAATTCACGAGGAGATCAAAGGATGATTTGCGATAGTGGAGATTTTGATGACGATCTTCAAGCAATTGTGGGAATTGCTTTGGACGGCTATGGGAGGCTGATGGATGACTGTGGAAGGGGAGCGAGATGCCAAGAACGCTACTCTGATACCAAGTGTTAGAACCCTTATGGATTCTAAGCTTAGGGTAATCTTTATAAGGGATCGACCGCTTGGAACTCTATAGGGGTTTCACCCTCCAAGTTGTTGCTCAAAGGCTACAGAAAATATTCATCTATTCATGATTAAAAATGGATGATTACAAGGCTATTTATAGGCCTTCTAAACCCTAACTCCTAATAGGATTCTCACTCCAAGACTACTACTCCTAACAACTCCTAATGCAACTCTAAGTAGCAACCTCTAAAGTAATCATAACCTAACTTAACCCCTCTTTAGCCAACCTCTCTTTAACTATGATAAGGGGTGGTTAATTAGGGTGACATGCATATTATTCTTCCCTCAAAATATCTTTCTCCAAACTAATCCTAACCTAGCCAGCCTCCTCACCTCTTTAATAGGAGTTGGCTAGATAGGATTTACATGAATGTCCTTATGATTTATATGTTTGTACTCTTCAATGAAACTAAATTAGGACTCCCCTAGCTAGAGTCCTAACATAAAACTTGTTAGAGAATATAGTTAAATATAACTTCAACCTTAATTCTTTAGCTCCTTATCCCGATCGAGATGAACTTATTATCAATGACCTATACATTGAACAAGTAATAATTTGTGATTGTTTGTATTATAACATTGGCCAAAATTCTGATTGGCCCCCCATACTATATCTCAAAATCAAAGGCACCCCAATACTTTAAAACTCATCTAAGTGACCCCATGTAATATAATTTCACATTAAAGTCATCTCCCGTGCTTTAAAACTCGTCTAGGAGACCCCCGTACTATGCTTCAAAATTAAAATCACCCCTTGTATTTTAAAACTCATCTAAGTGACCCCCCGTACTATGCCTCAAAATTAAAGTCACCCTCTATACTTTAAAACTCGTCTAAGTAACCCTCTGTATTATGCCTCAAAATCAAAGTTACCCTCATACTACGATTTCGTATCAAAGTGGCCCCTCTATTAGAAATAAGGTTACGTCGTTAGGTAAAATAATGTAAGAAATTATTTATCAATAAAATAATTTAAAACTCGAAAAAGCACACACATTTTTACCTTTAACTTATTTGTCAACAAAATTATAGAAATCACAAATCTCAAGCAAAGAAAAATAAGAAAGATAGTGAAAATGCAAACAAATTAACGCCGATAGAGGTTGATGAAGAAAGGTAAAGATCGGAGTTATAGAAAAGAACGTTGATAGAGGTTGGAGAAGAAAGAAAGAGAGGAGAAAATAGATTATGGCTTTTAGACTATTGAGTTATAATTCTCAAATAAAAATAATCTCGTAAATTATTTTACCTAACGATGTAATCTTATTTCTAACAGAGGGGCCACTTTGATATGAAATTATAGTTCAGGGGGTCACTTAGACGAGTTTTAAAGTATGAGGGATAATTTTGATTTTGAGGCATAGTAGGGGGAGTCACTTATACGAGTTTTAAAGTACGTGGGTGATTTTGATTTTGAGACATAGTATGGAGGTCACTTAGACGAGTTTTAAAGTACGAGGGATAACTTTGATTTAAAGACATAGTAAGAGGGATCAGCATAGTACGATGGGTCAATAAGAATTTCAACCTATAATATTTAATATAATTTTTTTTTGTGATATTTGACACATAACTAGTTTATGTTTTGTAAGTATTTAAAGATAGAGTCTACAAGAATATGTTATAAGGACAAATTTTGAAATGAAAATGATGTAAAAATTAGGAGCTTAAAGCATGGTGTAAGATTGAGTATCGTGGATAGACAATAGTTACTCGTGGAGATAATACATATCCGATTACAAAGTTCATTGATAAGCACGGATGCAATATTCTTAGAGTAAATTTAGATCAATCATATTGTACTAGCATGTTTATGGCTGAAGAAAGTAAAGAATAAGTTCTTGCAAATGAACAATATACACCAACGATGATGATTGCAAACATACCAAAAAAGACTTTTGAGTGGTAGTTTCATATAGAAAAGCTTATTTGGCACATGAAATCGCATTGAATGAAGTTTATGGAGACTTTGATGGAGCATATGGTGAGTTAATGTCTTTCCTACAAGAGTTGAAAGTTCATGACTATGAACTAACTATTTGTTGAATGAAGGTTTGTTTAATAACTACGGAATGATGTTTTAGCTGATTTGTGGGCATTCGTTGTATGTTTACATAGTTTTATTCGGTACATTTGTCCAGTTATCAGCATAGATGTAACATATTTATCTAGAAAATGTCATGGTGTATTGATGATGGTGACTGTTATTGATGGACCTAGTAAATTATTTTTTTGTCATATTTGGAGTAGCAGAGAGATTGAGATGAGAGTCATGGAAATGGTTTTTTTTTTTTTTCTAGTTAAGAAAATACTTTGGTGCATATTGTGATTATGTAAGTATTATTAGTGATATAAATCCAGGAATTCTTTCAACGGTGAAAGAAATATTTAGAAGAGTCATATCATAGTTATTACTGACATGCGATAAGGAGTACCTACTGAGTTCAAGTTTAATGAATGTATATAGAATTGATGGAAAAACATCTAGAAAGTTATCAATGGATTTTAGAATAAAATAGAGAGAATTACACTACTATATATATATATTTTTTTCAGAATGATGGTATGCAACATTAACAATAAATGATTCCAACATTATGACTTCACTGCTGAAAGATCATCGTGAACTTCTAATAATATATATAATCAAGATGACATGAAGAAAAATTATTAAGTTGTTTTTGCATCGTCAAACTATCAATATCATGATCAGTACATTAATACTCCCGACGGAGAAAGAAATATGAAAGTCAAAAAATATAAAGTGAGTTTCTATACTTACTATTCACCCTTATTGAAGTAATATGTTTTAAGTCCAACATCTATCGAGATGGTTATAATAGACCTAAGAAAGATGATTTGTTCATATTAGTGTTTTGATAAATTTGATATTTCATGCTCTCATGAAATAGCTGCTCTTAGGTATCTGAATTCCAATCCATATGAGTATTATGAGGATTATTTTCTAGCAAAGTATTTATAGAAGACTTATAATGACCACATTGCTTTACATTTTGGATTAGAAAAATCTCATGATAAGATTATTTTATCTCCAAAGAGAATAAGAAAACTAGGCAGAAGGAAGAAGGTAAGGATATAATAGATACACAATGACAAGGTCCCTAGAAGGTGTTTTAGACATCAACAATTAGGTCATAATCAATGATTATGTAAATTTTTTACTAGTTGTATAAGTGGAAGTTCTCAAATGTAAATCAATGTGGTATTTTTAGTCTTTTTTGTATAACCTAGCTTTGATCTTATTTTTAATTATCTACATTTAGTTAGTTATAGGAGGTGATATTTTGCATATAGTATACCTATACAAGTATACATAAACACTTTTTTTTTATAAGTATGCTACAAGACATTATAAACTTGTGATAATTTCGATTCATAAGTTACTGTTTTAAAATTGTTGCTACGATCCTTGTTATATTTTTGTGTTTGATAATATTTGTAGAGTGGATTTTAAATGAGATGATATATATATTTTTTTTTTTTTGAAATCTATTTTATTGGGATCACCGAATGCTAAACTTCAGTAATTACACAAAAATCATATAAAATTTAAAATTTGGCACTAATAACCTTTTAATCATGTCAAAGTTTTGATTCTAATTTGGGTGAATTTTAAATTAAGTTGCACTCGAGTTATGAATAATAAGAGTATGGTCTAACATTCGGATTATTGAATGCTAAATTCTATTAATTATACAAACAAGAAAATTATACTGGATAAGGTTAGAATCATGTAATAGTAGTTTTAGATAAATTTTGATTAGTTATGTGCATCATCAATCACAATTTTACTAAAACCCAATGTCTCAATGGCGATTGTACCACTTATACTGGTGCTCTATTAACCTAGGGCATTAGTACTGCCTTAGACCAAACAATAATACATCATCCATAACTATAGTACCTTTTTTTTAAAAATAATTTTTAAAATCATCTAAAAATAAAAGAAATATTGAGCATATTAGAATTACATTATGATTATTATAGATAAATTTAGATAGATTTAGAAAAAATACTAAACTTATATTTATATTACACTCGGTTACACTCATAGATTCAATCTCACATATCTCCTATTTTGATCATTAATGATCCAAAAATTTTAAAAATAAAAAAATAATATTAAATATGTTAGGATCAAAATTTTGGATAGGTTTAAGGATAATTCAATAATTTATTATTTCAACATTTAATGATCCAAAGATATAAATAATAATAATACTACATATTTATGATAGTTTCTGATAAGTTTGGATAGGTTTGAGGATAATTTAAAGGTTTATACTCGAGTTACACTCGATCATAGATTGAATATAGAAATCTTATTTTGGATAATTAATAACCCAAAAATTTTAAAAAATAGAAAAAAATAATACCAAATATGTTAGAATCATATTATGATTGTTTTGAAAAAGTTTGGATAAATTCAGGGATAATTTTTATATTTACATTTTAGTTATACTTGTGTTACAATCAAGCTACACTTGACCATCGATTCAATGCAGAAATTTTCTATTTAGATAATTAATGACCCAAAAATAAAAAAAATACTAAAATAATTAAGATCATGTTATATTAGTTATGGAGAAGATTGGATAGGTTTGGGAATAATCCCCCATTTACATTTGAGTTATACTCAATCATAGATTTATTATAAAAATATCTGAGTTCAATAATTAATGATCCAAAAATCAGGTAAAATAATTATTAAACATGTTACAATCATATTATGATATTTTAGAATAGTTTGAATAGGTTTTAGGATAAATTCCTATTTGTATTGGAGTTATACTCGGATTACACTCGACTTATTTTGAAAATAAAGCACCCTAAATTAACACACAATTGGGAAATACGACAACATACAATGACTCACATTAGGAAAACTCATCCATAATAACATTAAAGCAACTGACAAATTAAACAGATTACCAAAAAGTACGACATTGTTTAATAATTTTATATAACAAATGAGGCCATATAATAATAATAATAATAATATATAATAATAATAATGTCGATCCACAAGTGAACCAAGTACTTCATCACATTTATTGTGCAATCGTTGTTGCAAAACAATAATATCAATTAGTATAATAGTCATTCATACAACTTGAATGTCATGAGTAATTTATGATCTACCTTGTTGAGGATATTTCACCATTTTGTCTTTAGTTTGTTACTAATAATCCTTTCTGCAATACAAGGATGGAGGCTATCTAAATCAACAAGTGATATTTTCTTGAACTTTTGTATCTATATTTCAATAAATAAATATTTAATATGAGATAAATATTTTGATAGCATAACTTGTCCAATTAGAACACTTACCATTAATCTAAATATGTTCTAATGTCATTTTTTAGGGAGAGATTTATAATGAAAATGCATATTCTCCTAAACATCTATCACCATGAGATGTAAATAGTTATCAGTATAAAGTGAGACAAAATTATATTGAATCAAGCTATATAGGGTGATTTTGCAATTGAGATTGAAATTCTTTATCCAAAATGAAGGATATGATCTTTACAAAAAAAAAAAAAAAAATCAATAAAAATATTAGTGGATCCATCATAGAGTAAAATATGGGTTGAAATAATATATAATTAATCATACTAGTTTACCTCAAGATCACTCCATAAACAATGATGACTAAAATTTTTGTCCAGGTTGTAGAATATCATAATAAATAATAGACTAATAGGCATCTATAACCTCTCCATCAGTAAATTCTCTCATATCAAATAAAGACCTATATATATATATATATATTCACACATCAATGTTTAGTCTTTCCAAATAGTAGAACAACTAATATTACAAATAACAAATGATAATTCAATCAATCAACCTAATCCAACAATCAATTATTTGTGAGGCTTACATAAATTATTCAATTTCAAAGCTAAAATAGCAGCCCTTCTTCTTATAAATTTTACAAGATGATCAAATTAATTATATTATAAATTTTTCTTTTTTTCATCTCTTGTAGGGCTAAAGAATCATTGGCCTTGTTCTTAGAGGTTTCCAATATATAGACTTTTTACACCTTACCTCTAATGTCCAGAATCCTTTGGGCGACTTTCAATAATATATCTTTAAGCCTATATATATAGCTTATGAAGTGTTGACAGAGTAACCCTCTATCAATCCTTTTGGATTTTTAGGTATAATAGAATGTACTGTGAAAGGATCATTATGATAGTCCTCAAAGCCTGGGGTCATAAGATAGTGAAGTCTATGATCATGGGTTATTATCTTATGTAATTTTTTTTTAATTTCATATATATGTTCTCCTTACACTTGGCGTATTCTTATCCTGATCCCAAATGTGTCCTTTAAATTAATTAATATATTAAATATGATAACATATTTTAAATAAATAAATGAGAAATACTAAGCTATTATACCTCAGTTATATTATTATGTGACAATAAACAAGAGTCGTCAGAGTTAGTATTTACATACCATAATAAGCGTATATAAATTTATAAAACATATTTTATATCTCCAAATGAATGGCTATTATAAATAAATACTCATAGCATCCTCGATTGTTGATTTCAACCTTAAATCCACAACATTCCAATTGCTAATGGTAGGATAAATTTTATTTGCAACAATAATTAAAATCTTAAGAGAGATGTAAAATTGAACATGTATTATCCAATTATAGTTAGTCAACAAATCCCAATTGTCAGCATAAGACAGTAACACTATGGGTGAAGTATAGTTGGTTTGATAAAAATAAAATATAAATAAATATGTATAAAATGTCCTTGATAATGTCAACATAATCATCAAAATCAAAAGCAACTTCACTTTAGCTAAACTCAACTCGGATACAACTAAATGTAAAAATATATCTAATATTTTAAAATATTATACAAAGCATACCGATATCTAGTATATGACAAAAAAAGACATCCTCGTAAAAACACGAAGATAATACAACCTAAGCTAAATAGATATCATGTGCTCTCGACAACTCCCACTTGATTCACAAACAAAATATCTAAAATGATTAATGTAACAATGACTATTAACTATATATATTATGGAGGGGGTTGTTTAGTAGCAGCTGTAGATGGTAAATGAGGGGAGGGGGGTGAAGAAGTAATAGGCATCTACAACGTTGCACCTGAAAACAAAAAAATAATAATAATTTCATATAACTTAACATTAAATTATATAAATCTTTAAATTATGATATATATATATTACCTATAGTAACCACTTCATCTACTTTCTTTCCTTCAAGTTGAAGATGATGGTGTGCCTTATGCCTTGGCCGAAGTATCAGCATGGTTTGGTTCAATCCGAGTGCGTAAGATTGTCAACGTTACTTCGAGCTAGCTAGAGTAGACATGCGAGAGACTTACTCGTGAGATCTTCAGGCAGACCTTCCGAGATATGACGAACAATTATTCTTTCCTCACAGCTGATCGCATTCTGTACAAAGGCTAGAGTTGGGCAGAGGGTCCCCTACTCGGCATCTCTGATGTTCAAGTTAGTCAAAGCCAAAGCTCCAGGAAAGATAAAGAGCTATAATGTGGGTGAGGGTTCTCCCAATACTATTTCAAGGGGTGACTTTTATACTTGCCCTCGGGGGTTTATATATGGGGTGATTTTATGGTTGTCGGTGTCATTGTTCGCAGGTGTTTAATGTTCATTGGTGTCTTTAGTGATTGGAATGTGCATCGGGACGTAAACATCGCCTGCATCATTTCACGTTGTTCCTTCATACATGATCAGGTGTGAAGCTACGTTGGTCTATACGTCCTCGGGAGAAGTTTTAGGGGGGGGGGAGGTGTTAGGTGATTGTCTTGTCTTATCCCAGTTTGTAGTACTGAGTTAGGTTGATATGCCAGGTTGGCTCTCGTAGTGATTCAGGATATCTGTGGAGCGAAAAATCAAGATATACCATATCATAAGGTATCGATGAAATGACATCAATTTGTTTATATATAAAAATAAATATTATAAATAGGATATATTATATCCATAGTTTAAGGGATAAAAACAAAAAAAAAATTCAAACATACACATAGTATAAAAAAAACTCAACACCGTTATATTCTAAGCAAGCAATATGCCTTAAAATTAAGTATGTTTTATAAAGATAACCTAAAAGCATGTTATCAATGAAGTGAATGATGATTTGAGCCTGGACCTACATAAAAAACAAGTCTACGATCCATATCGTCCACATTAGTGATGCAACCCGTGTAACTCCAATGTAATAAGAAAAAAATATGTCCAAACCTATTTAAACAACTCCAAAATTATCATAATATGATCATAACATATTTAGTATCAATTTTTTATTTTTTAACTGATTTTTAGGTCATTAATTATAAAAAAAATAGGAGATTTTTTACATTGACTTGAACCGAAAGAATCGATTTAAATCAGATCAAGAATTCGATCGGGTCAAACCAGCCCGTGGATCAGTTTAGGAACAGTTGAAGGGTATTAATGAATTATTTAAAAAAAAAAGACACCCTCGGTAAAAATCAAAGATGGGACGACATTGAATAAAATCCTATTATTGAGATTTTTAGTAAATTATACTAGATTAAATCTTGTATCGCCTTTGGAATATTATAAGACATTTCTATACGCCACAAATTATGATATTATAAATTACAGATGCTATTATTAATGAGAGAATTTTTGAAAAAAACCACCCTTATTTTCGTGAGAATTCGCCCATTAATAATTAACAGATTCTAAAATAAAGCGTCGTTCAAGTTTGTAGCTACAATACTTTTTTTATCATTGACGTATTTGTGACGGCCGTGTTCCCCTCTCTGCTTCCTCTCCCGAGTACCGGTGACTGAAATCCCAAGGAAACCCTCCCGCTCCAGATCCCACCCAATACCCACCAGCGGGCGGCGATCCGATAAGGGCCGCGCAGCGGGGCTGGTCCGATGTCCTACGCCGCCGCGGTGAACGTAATGCTGGCGGTGCACGAGAAGAAGACGTCCACTGTCGATCTCTACCGCCCCCTCCGCAACCACATCGCTTACACTTTCTCCGAACGCGACGCCCAGGTCGCTGATGACGACCTCCAGGCCATCCGACAGCTTCGTCTCGACCTCGAGAGACCCTCCCCCTCCTCCATGGACCTCCGCCGGGACCTCCTCATCTCGTACTTCCGCGCCATCGCTGCCGTCGAGCCCCGCTTCCCCATATCCCCCGACCGATCCCACGTCCACTCCCTCACCTTCACCTGGTTCGACGCCTTCCGGTCCAACAAGAAGGCCGCGCTGCCCTCTATCCACCTCGAGAAGGCCGCCGTGCTATTCAACCTCGGAGCCGTCTACAGCCAGATCGCCCTCGCCGCCGATCGCACCTCTTCTGCGGGGCTCAAGCAGGCCTGCAATGGGTTCCAGAGTGCCGCGGGGGCATTCGCGTTCCTGAAGGATCATGCGGCGTCGAAGGCAGTGGCTGCCGGGGCCACGGTCGATTTGTCGGTCGAGTGTGCCGTGATGCTGGAGAAGCTGATGCTGGCGCAGTCTCAGGAGTGCTTCTTTGAGAAGGTTATTGGGGATGCGAAGCCCCCGGGTCTTTGCTCCAAGGTTGCTCGTCAGGTATATCTTGAACTCTCTCGTAGATTTCTGTTATATATTATGTTGATGTTTCGTTGCACATCAAATCTTGTCATTTACATGAAGTTCCTTTTTGTTTTCTGCTAATCTTAATTATGGGCAATTATGATACTATATGGCATATGAAATTTATACTATATGGCATATGCAATTTATATGTATCTTCCTTGATAATGCATATTTGATAAGAATCACAATGATGAAAATCATCAACTTAACAATCATACACACCAATAACTAAAGAGCTATGATATATATGGAATGCAAATTGACACCCTTCAACAAATTGAAACAAGATGAATCATTCAAGATTGAAATAAAAGAAACTATTCTACTGACTTTATCAACGGAGAACTGTGAAATGATTAGAACAACACTTTGATTCGCCTAAAACGTCACAAACTAAGAAGTATAATAAGTTGAAAAGAAAACAAAGATTTTTGGGGTTTTGAACGTCACAAGCAGAAAAACTTGATAAGTTTCAAAAGTTCATGTAAGAATTTAAAAACAAAACACTCACCAATGCTGGAGCATGATTATATTTTGTGACATTGTTGTCTTACAAAGGGTGTCAGCCTTGTTTATATAGAACAAAGGCCAAGTACAAATGCAATGAGCCGATTAAATACATTAAATGATATTCATATTCCTAATTCGTGAATGTAGATCATTCATGAATCTACCTTGAAACTTTCTATGTCTCATCAAAAGACATATGACTTTCATTTTAACAAAATAAAACCCAAAATAAAATAAGCCCATAATTCTCATTATGGCCCAACATGGTTGAAATGGGTTAAAATTTGTCATTCTCTCAAGGTTGGACTTCTCTTCATGATTTTGACTTATTCGAATCATGTTGATCATTTTAGACTCTTCTTGCATCCATAGAATCTTGATCGAGTCTTGACCAGTTTGCTCCTTCCAAATGATTTCCAATAAATAAGTTAAAGCTTCTTTTATCCTTTTAGCTTTAGCTCTTGTCGTTGGTCCTCCATGAAAAGTAAAAGTGTCTTTGGCAGAATTGTGATCAACTAGTTAGTTCATATCGTTCCTCCTTTCCTCGAAGGGATTCGTCCTTGAATCAACGCCTTCATCACCTACATCAAACAAGGATAAATCAGAAATATTGAAGGTTGCACTAAATATTGCCATACTCACCTGGTAGTTCTAGCTTGTCTGCGTTGTCATTGATTCTTTGAAGGACTCGAAATGGACCATCTCCTCTTGGCATTAGTTTAGACTTCCTTTGGCTAGGAAATCTTTCCTTCCTCAAGTGTATCCAAACCCAATCACCAGGTTCAAATACTACTTGCTTTCGGCCTTTGTTGTGTTGTTTCTCATATTGTAGTGTTTTCTTTTCAATTTGTGTCTGGACTCTTTCATACAATGCTTTGACAAAATCAGCTTTTTACTTACCATCCAAATTAGTTTTTTCCAAAGGTAAAGGTAGCAAATCCATAGGAGTTAATGGATTGAATCCGTACATAACTTCAAATGAGGAATGATTTATTGTAGCATGGACACTTCTGTTATAAACAAACTACACATGTGGCAAACCTTCCTCCCAATTCTTCAAATTTCTTTGAATTATGGCTCTTAAAAGTGTTGATAAAGTTCTATTTACCACCTCTGTTGGTCCATCTGTCTGTGGATGACAAGTGGTTGAATACAACAGCTTTGTACACAACTTACTCTAAATTGTTTTCCAAAAGTGGCTAAGAAAGTTCACATCTCTATCACTTACAATTGTCCTTGTAATGCCATGTAATCTCACAATTTCTTTGAAGAACAACACTACAACATGTGTTGCATCATCTGTTTTGTGACAAGGAATGAAATGTGCTATCTCGCTAAACCTGTCAGCAACAACAAAAATAAAATCTCTCCCTCCTTTTTACCTAGGTAAACCCAACAAATTCTATGGATATATCAACCAAATGATCACTAGGTATAGGAAGAGGAGTATACAACCCATGAGGCATTACTTTAGATTTACCTTGTTTACAAGTAATGCATTTCTCATACAATCTCTCAACATCTATTTTATGTGTGTCCAAAGAAAATGATCATTTAACACATCTAAAGTTTTTTTAACCCTAAAATGCTCCATTCAACTTCCACTATGTGCCTCTCTCACAAGTAATTCTCTCACTGAATTACACGACTTGTTTTCTTTGAAAAGAAAATCATCATGCTTGAAAAATTTGTCAGAGCCCCCTTTCTCACATGCCCCATAAACATTAGCAAAATCATAGTCAGAATTGTATAAATCTTTAATATACTTAAAACCAAGGTTTGACATATCAGTCCGTACCGGTGTACCGAGATTATCTCGGTACTGGTACAGTATCGAGCGATACACAATGCGTACCACTCGGTACATTAAAATATATTATAATATTATATAATATAATCTTATATAATATAAATATTAACATAAATATTAAATATTAATATATTAGAAAAAGATCGACAGCATCGCCTCAATCTTTCTCCCCACGCGGGGAGACGTTCTGTCTCCTCTCGCGGGAGAAAAATCGCCCACGGGCGAGGACGGCGCGGGGAAAGGAGGTACTTCTTTCTTCTTCTCCTCTTCTTCTTCTTTCTTCTTTTCCCTCAATCGATCGTTGACGATCGATTTCTCCCTTAATCGACCGTTGGCGGTCGATTTTGGTGGTATCGCTCGGTAGCGGGCGGTCCGCGTATCGATAACCTGGTGGACCAGTACGTATACTGGGCGGTACAGATCGAAATTGCATTCCTTGCTTAAAACCCAATAATTTTGCATCAAGTTTAAAAACTAGAGCATATCTTCTAGAAAGAGTATTGACAACTACATTTTCCTTACCTTGTTTGTACTTGATGATGTATGGAAATGATTCAATAAATTACCAACAACAACATAAGTAGAATCTTATAATTTTTTTGAAGAATCGCCCCTAAGCATATGTTGCATCATCTGTTTTGTGGCAAGGAATGAAATTACCATCTTGCTAAACCTGTCAACAACAACAAAAATAGAATCTTATAATTTCTTTGAAGAATCGCCCCTCAGCATATGTTGCATCATCTGTTTTGTGGCAAGGAATGAAATTGTCATCTTGCTAAAACTGTCAATAACAACAAAAATAGAATCTCTCCCTCCTTTTGACCTAGGAAAACCCAAGACAAAGTCCATGGATATATCAACCCGAGGCTCACTAGGTATAGGAAGAGAAGTATACAATCCATGATGCATTACTTTAGATTTACGTTGTTTACAAGTAATGCATTTCTCACACAATCTCTCATAATCTCTTTTCATGTGTGGCCAAAAGAAATGATCATTTAACACATTTAAAATTTTTCTAACCCCAAAATCGCCCATTAAACCTCCAGTATTTGCCTCTCTCACAAGTAATTCTCTCATTGAACATTGAGGAATACACAATTTGTTTTCTTTGAAAAGAAAAACATCATGCTTGAAAAATTTGTCAGAACTCCCGTTCTCACATGCCCCATAAACATTAGCAAAATCATGATCAAAATTGTATAAATCTTTAATGTACTCAAAACCCAAAAATTTTGCATCAAGTTTAGAAATTAGAGCATACCTTCTAGAAAGAGTATCAACAACTATATTTTTCTTACCTTGTTTGTACTTGATGATGTATGAAAAAGATTCAATAAACTCCATCCATTTTGCATGCTTGACTTAGCTTTCTTGTTCTTTAAGATATTTCAAGGATTCAGGATCAGTATGTATAATGAATTCATTATACCAAAGATAGTGCTGCCATGTCTCTAACACTCTTACCAAAGCGTAAAAGTCCTTGTCATATGTCGGGTAGTTAAGACTTGCTCCATTTAGCTTCTCACTAAAGAACGCAATGGGTCTGCTATCTTGCATTAAGATTCCTCCAATACCTATTCCACTCGCATCACGCTCAATCTCAAAACTTTTATCAAAGTTGGGTAAAGCAAGCAAAGGTGTTAAACCGAGTTTATCTTTAAGCAATTGAAAAACATCATCTTCTTCTTTACCCCACCTAAATCCCACATTCTTTTTGATGTATTCAGTTAATGGTGCAGCAACTGTAGAAAAATCCTTAATGAATCTTCTATAAGAGCTAGCAAGATCATGAAAACTTCTAACATCACTAACACTAGTGGGTTTCGACTACTCCCTAATTACTTTCACTCAAGGTTTGACTTACCGGTCTGTACCGGTGTACCAACATATTGTCGGTACTGGTACGGGACCCGTACTGGGCGGTATGCACAGTGCGTACCACCCGGTATTAAAATATAATATAATATTTTTTATAATATAATATTATATAATATAATATTAAAATATTAAATAAAAAAGAAAAGGGGGCGACATCGCCTCGATCTGTCTCCCCGCACGGGGAGACGCTCCGTCTCCTCGCGCGGGAGAAAAAGCGGTCGCGGGCGGCGATGGCAGGCGGGCGAGGACGGTGTGCGGGTGAGGTATTCTTTCTTCCCCTCTTCTTTTTTTTTCTTTTCCTCTTCTTCTTCCCTTTTTCTTCCTCTATCGACCGTTGACGGTCAATTTCTCTCTTAATCGAACGTCGATGGTCGATTTCTTCTTCAATCGGCGTCGACGGTCGATTTTTGACGAAACCGCCCGGTAGCGGGCAATCCGCGTATCGATAACCTGGCGGATCGGTATGTACCGCCCGTATCGGGCGGTATAGGTCGAAATTGCAAACCTTGCTTTCACTTTTTTCTTGATCAACATGTATTCCTTTACCATTAACTACATAACCAAGAAAAGTAATTTTATTAGTACAAAAAGTATATTTCTTTACATTAGCATATAACTTTTCTTTTCTAAGCACATCAAAAATAGCTTTTAAATGTGTTACATGCTCATCTAAACTTTTGCCATACACAAGTATATCATCAAAATAAAGTAATAAACCACTACAAATTTTCTAATATAAGCATTCAAAACATGATTTATCAATTTCATGAAAGTGCTAAGTGCGTTAGTTCGGCTAAAAGGCATCACCAACCATTCATATAAATCATGTTTAGCTTTGAAAGCGGTTTTCTATTTATCACCCTCATGCATTCTTATTTGATGATATCCAGATTTCAAATCAATGTTTGAAAACACATAAGAACCATGCAATTCATCCAACATGTCAATTGACTTAGGAATAGGATGTCTGTACTTAATCGTAATTTTGTTGATGGCTTTGCCATCAACACATATTCTCCAAGATCCATCCCTTTTAGGCACCAACAAAATAGGAACTGTACCAGTGCATACCGCACGGTACTGGTACCATATCGGTATTGACAATATATCGAAACACCGGTACGGATCGGTAAGTTAAATCTTGGTTATATATCTTTTTCGAGCTTTGAGGAACAGTCTTGTGCAGATTACAGAGCGTCCTTTTATTAATATTGAATTATTTACAGAAAAATTATTTGAATTATTAGATTAGTTCTTTACAACATAAACTTTATGATTCAAATGCATTAAAATAATCACATATGTAGTTATACCTGATTGCTGATTCTACCACCAAAACGAACGACGAGCCTCTACGGGTGGTGTAATGGGATCTTCGATCCTATGTATCTGCATATCAATATAATATGTTTGTCGGATCCAATCATGAAATTGATCCCATGACATAGTGTATTGATACACCGTATGCCATTGGTGCATCAATGTGGTGATGATTGTAGGTTAATCGTCATGAATTATATGTGTCCGAGGTGGCTCCTCAGGCCAGTATTGGTGAATGTCGGAGCTTTTACTTTCGCTACGGACCTGTTGCTCCATACCATGTTGTTGATCGGAGAAGAATGACCAACTATCATTGTAATGTTGTTGGCGGAGAAGAATGGCCGTAAGATACTTCATTATATGGCGACTGTGAATACGATGAGCTTCGTTCTGTGTCGACATCCTGTAAGCTCTGTCGCATCTGCTTAAATTCATCCACTGCCTTTCCCTTCCCCTTTTGCGCATAAACTTGACCAGTACCTTGTCAAGCTCCGTGATCTGTCTTGGGTGGCATGTGTAAAATATTGCTTCTCGGTCCACGCATCACCCTCAATGTGTGTAGACGATACAAACAACTGCTCGATGTCGTTGCCATTATCGGTTGAGGAATCCGCGTTTGTATCATGTCTCTGGACCGAGCGAGTTGCTGAATATGATTGTGAAGGTGTTTCGTTGCCTGACTCTATTCTTTCCAATAGTGTGGTTAGTGGTACTGCCTTCCTCTTTTCCTTTGCCTTTGCATGCTGGGTAGACGACTACGACAATTGGGTGTTTGATGTTGTTTCTCCTTCCGCCATGTTCTGACTGAGGGGGGTTTTCCACCTGCTGGGGATGTGCTTCCTCTTCTTCTATTGCCTCGGTGATAAAACGCGAAGGATGTTGAGGGTCTCCTGCCTCATCAAGTAGAGGAACCTCTTGGTTGTTTGCCGCTTCGACCCACTCTAACATCGACTCTGAATCTTCGTTGTATAATTGGAGGTCGATGAGTTCAATCTCTGGTTCCTCTGGCTCCTTATCTAGCTCGGCACATTGCAATCTTAGCCGCATGTTATAATGAATATATACAAGTTTCTCCAACCGTCTATACGAGAGTCTGTTGTGACCTTCGTGTGAATCAATGTGCATGTTGGCCAATTACGTTGCAACCATTAGATATTGTTGTCTATGAAAGTACACGAATGACAACTTTCCTTAGATATGGTGCGTCCCCTCCAAATTGTATCCACCATTCGACTGTAAAAAGATATAAATAAGATTTTATTAGCATAACAAATAATTAACATCAAATATAATTGGCAAGCAATATGTGTAATTTGTTCTCACCAGGATTTATAGTGTAACGACACGATACAGCTACAAAGTCGACGAATAAACCAATTGTTTCTCAGAAATATCGACTCTTCATAGGAGTCTCGGCTGCATTAGTAGCGTTTGGCAAGATTCGGTATACAACATTTCTTAGTGCCATTAGTAAATCATGTTGCGCTCTAAGGGCATATCGATATTGAATTGCCGGGTTTAGATAATACACTGCAAGACATAATTTTGTTAGTATAATTTTTTATTATATAAAAAATTATAAATTAAAATATTCTAAATATGAATTTACCTGCATTATGGATATCTTTATCCATACGAGCTTCAGTGCGACGATCAATGATTCGTATATATTGGTCAGCTTTAAAATTATCTCTGAATGCTTTCCTGATCTCCTCTTGCTGAAATCAGCATATATTTAAGATACGACATTTGTGGACCCTTTTCTGTATCAACCTTATGGAGAATAACATAAAATGGTTCAATACCTTTTATTATTTCAACCATGGTCTCCCAAAATCTAGAGGAAAGAATGACTTTTTTCATCTTTTTTCCATCGTTCGATCTCAAATATCTAGAATCAGACAACTCTTGGGAGATGACCATTGCCTTCGAGCCATTCCTCTTTTGCTATAATGACTTTAATGTAATGAAATTTGTAGCACATCGAGTGACTCCAGGTCGGAGTATCTCACTGTTTATGTACTTTTGCATTAAACAATGGACCCAACAAGATTCGTCATATTAGTTTGTATCGGCGTACCAAGTTTATCTCGGTATGGTACGGTACCTTGTATCAAATGGTACGCATAGTGCATATCGTTCGGTACATTATAATAAATATAATATAATATAATATGTATTATAAAAAAATAAAAAAATTGGCAATGTCGCCTCGGTCCTTCTCCCCTCGCGGGGAGAAGGAATCGCCCGCTAGCAATTCTTTGACCGTGGGCGACGGATCGCATTGGGGAACCAGTGAAGAGCAGCGCACGAGGTATTTTCTCCTCTTCTTCTCCTTCTTCTCCCTCTTCTTTTCCTTTTTCTTATTTCTCCCTCAATCGACCACCGACGGTCGATTTAGGCGGTAGTGCTCGGTAAGGCAAACCTTGGGACCCACTGATGATTATATAAACTTTGTTATTTACTATGCTCGAGCTACACACTTCTTGACCGTGTCCAACTTGTCAATTTCTTTCAACATGGGATCTATGCATTGAGCTGCATATGGAGTTTAAAATAATGTTTATCTTTTTTCGTCAATTGCAAACCAGCTCTCTTGAAATTTGCTCCATTGTCGGTTACTATTTACACAATATACTATGGTCCAATCCCCTCTACAACAAAATCCATCAAACTCCCAATATAGTTTGCATCTTGGATCTTGTCAGATGTATTAACTGACTTGTGAAACACAACCCTTATGTTACAATAAACGAGAAAGTTGATGATACTCTTTCTTGTTGGCCTGGTCCAACTGTCGCACATTAGTGTCACCCTATATTCGGTCCATTGCCTCTTGAAGGATTTGATTCAATCCTTTAGTTCTGCCACCTCTTCATCTATGTACACACTATGAATCTCCTTCGGTATTGGAGGTTGGATCCCCGTGCCTGACTTTTGAATGGAGGAGACCATGTTATGATAATATGGACCTTTTGCTATGTTTTCTGGAATCCCGTGGAAGTTACCATGTCAAAATTGCCTTCACAATATCTTGTTTTTTTTTTTTTGTATATGCATCATCAATTCATGTTTGTTTTGATGTTTGTGGATAGGCGTGCAGATCAATATCAACAATATTTGGTGCAGACCTCTTGCCTAGACCTCTCATAAAACCACAGAGTCCCACCATGCTGCATGCTACTAGTTCGGCCTAACTGAGAAGGAGCAGTTGGTCGCCTTATGCTAACTGACCTTTGCACTCCACTACCACCACCATGTTCCCATTGTAAGGTCGTCGATGTCTCGTTCCTTCATCGGTTATATACTGATCTTCTCATGATGCACGAATCACAACTGTGTGATCTAGGTCGATATCATCATTACGACCCTCATAGTGATCATAAACTGGTTCCTGCACAGCCCTACAATATTCTTCCTCGGCTATTGCCTTCTTTTTTCATATTTCTTCCTTTGCTTGTTGAAGCTTGCTTTGAAATAATTTATGGATCTCCATCGAAGCTTCTTACATTTTACAATATTAGGATACTCGTTGGCCAAATGCATCTTCACCCGAGTTATTCCTACACCCTTGCCAGTGTAGTCACAATAAATACATTGCCAACGATGATGGTTCTATCTTTCGGGCATGAACCCATGCATCATCTTATGGTACTTCCTTCGATGCCATGTTCCTATTATATTTAAATCAAATAAGCTATAAACATGTTGAATTGACCTAATATCGATCAAAAACCACTAATCGCAGCATTAAATAATTTCAATTATATGTTAATTATGTCATTCAATATTATAAACATGTCCAACACCCTAATAGGTATTAAAAACATTGAATTGACCCAAAATCAATCAAATTTTAATTAAATCATAATTAAATTCACTAATTGCAGTATTAATTAAGGGTAATAAAACCTAGTTAAATTTATTTTGCCATCATAAATATATAAAACATATTAAATAAATAATTTTGGTACAATATGGATTAAATTATGATTAAATCATCAATCAATACTCTAATCATATGATTAATATAGTTAGTTATATGTTAATTATGTATTTCAACATTATAAACATGTGAAACAACCTAATAGGTATAAAAAACTATTAATTAACCCAAAATAAATTAAATTTTAATTTAATCATCATTAAATTCACTAATTACAGCATTAATTAATGATAATAAAACCTAATTAAACCTATTTTGTCATTATAAATATCTTTCGATATTTAATATACATAAAATATAACTATTTAATCTATTAAAAATCTAATTTTGAATAAATTAACATTTATCATACTAATCATAATATTAAGAATATTAATTACTCTCTAATTAAAGAAATTAAATATGTTTTTCTTGATTGAAAAATCCATCCTCTTAGTCTTCCTAAATTAGCCTCAATTCAATCCACGAATCGTTGTCTTGTAGAGTTTAGAAGAGTGGAAATGTTGAAATTGAGAAAGAAAATTTGTAATATGAGACCGTGAGAGAGTTTAAGAAAGAGTGAGAGTGAAGGATGAGTTTAAATAGGGGTAGGAAAGGTTATTTGACCGTTATGGGGTTTGTAACGGTCGAAATCGATCGTTTTCGACTTGTAATGGTCGATAACGAACGAATTTAAAGGTTATTTGACCGTTACAGGGTTTGTAACGATCAAAATCGATCGTTACCGAAGGTATCGGGTGGTAACAGTCGAAGTTTCGACCATTATTGCCCGGTACCCGCCCGGTATCGGGTGGTACAGTCACATAAAGTGGTACCGCCAAGTACCGGGTAGTTTGTGTACCGGTTACCTGGTGGACCATTACGTATCGCTCGTACCGGGCGGTATAGAGCGATATGACAATCCTTGGTTTATATAGAACAAAGGCTAAGTACAAAGGGAATGAACCGATTAAATGCATTAAATGACATCCATATTCCCAATTCATGAATGTAGATTATACATGAATTTGCCTTGAAACTTTCTATGGCTAATCAAAAGACATATGACCTTTCATTTTAACAAAATAAAACCCAAAATAAAATAAGCCCACAATTCTTAACATGGCCCAACATGGCTGAAATGAGCTAAAATTCATCATTCTTTCAAGGTTGGACTTACTCTTCATGATTTGGACTTATTTGAATCACGTTGACCATTTTAGGCTCTTCTTGCCTCCATAGAACCTTGACTGAGTCTTGACCAATTTGCTCCTTCCAAATGCCTTCCAATAAACAAGTTAAGGCATCATTTTAGTTTTAACTCTTATCATTGGTCCTCGATAAATAGTAAAAGAGTCTTTGGCAGAATTGTGATCAACTAGTTGGTTCATATCATAGTTTTAATTATGGCATTGATGGACATAGTGATAATGATGATGATGATTAGTCTAAAGCCTACAAGTTATTTGAGTCTTCCGTCTTGCATTCCAACATCCTAAACTTCTTTTTTCAGCTTTATTTAGAACTTTGGTGTTACAAATCATTAGTTGATGCTGTCATGTTCATGACTTATTGTATGTTAATGTTTTTTCATGTTAACTCCAAGCTACTGTTGTGTATGTTGTTTATTTTCTTGTCCTTAGATTCTTGCTTGTCTTTCATGTTTAACAATTCATAGTTGTGATGCAAACTGACATCTTGAGCATGCTTCACTAACCTCATGGCATTTGGTGTTTGTTGTAGGTTGGAGTCTACTATGAGGAAGCATATGCAGCGCTAAATGCTTCTCCACTCAACCAACATTTTGATTGGACATGGATCTCTCATGTGCAGCTGAAGGCAGCCCAATTTTATGCTGAGGCTTGTTATAGATACTCTTTGGAGCTTAATGAGAAAGAAGAAATTGCAGAGGAAATAGCTAGGCTCAGGATTGGGATAAGTGCTCTTGTGGATGCAAAGAAATCTGCCAAGGGTGTAGCTCAACCTCTTCTTGATGTTGTTAACAAACTAGAGACCAATATGAATCATAACCTAGAGAAATCCGTGAAGGAGAATGATCGGATCTATCTTATGCGGATTCCGGCAGCTAGTTCTTTGGCAGCTCTTCCCGCAGCATCTCTAGTAAAGCCCACTCCTTTGGGAGAAGTTTTAGATGCTAGCAAGGAGAAGTTTTTCTCAAACCTTGTCCCTGACAGCAGCACAAAGGCTCTGTCCAAGTACACTGATATGGTCGACAACATTATCCGGACTCAGCTGGAGAAGCTACAACAAGGAAGTGAGATAACAAGGGTTAAACTCAAGGAGATGGACCTGCCAGATTCTATCCTTGTACTGGAAGATAACTTAAGTTTGCCTTTGGATCTCATGGAGGATGTAGAGGCAGTACAAATCAGTGGTGGACCTTCTGGACTGGAAACTGAGATACAGCAGCTCAGGGACTTGAGGAGGGTCAATCAGGAGCTGTTGGTCCAGACGGAAGAGTTACTGCAGAAGGAAGCAAATGCAGATGCACAATTCCGAAACCAGTTTGGAACAAGATGGACTAGACCACAGTCAAGCACCTTAACAAAAAACCTACAGGATAGATTAAACAGGTTTGCTGCAAATCTGAAGCAAGCAGCTGATAGTGATTCAAGGATTGTTAGGGAAGTAAGAGGCAATGGGGAGCTCATGGCAATCCTTGATTCTAGACCGGTATGAATGCTGTCAACAGGCATATACCTGTCTATTCTGTTCAACCAATAGCTGCAAGTAGAATGGTTACTATATTGTCCCGTTCATACTTTCTTGGTATTCCCTTGCATCATTACTGATTCCTATTGATTTTTATAGCGACTGACAGTCCGACAGCATATAATAAGAAAGTGTATCCTCTGTTGACTTGTTTCCTCCTTACATATGCTTGCTAACAAAATATAAGATTAAACAAAATATGTAGTATAATGATTTATTTGATTACTGAATTCCTTAAATTGTAGTAATTATTGAATATTCTCTTTATTTCATATTATTCCTGTATATATACATGGACAACATTCTGGGATTATATGCAAATCTATGTTTGTATTTGGAGAGGTACATACATAAGGGTGCCTTTGAAGGAACACATACACAAATTAAAGCAAGTTTTTTAGTTTTGTGGCATACCCTTGTCCTGGTAAAATGCTAGCTTGACGCATCACGTATGCTAGTTGGAAAAGTACTTGTGCCAACTCACACATGTATTATAGCTCACATATGTATTTTTCTTATGGTGTTTTGTTAGCGTACACACTCATGGCATCCAATATATGCTATCCTTGATATGAAGTTATGCAGGAATTAACACAGAAAACTCTGTTCTATCATTTTTCCTATCTCCTTCAATTTAAGTTATATTTATGAAAGCTAATTATGGTTTCTTCATATAAATTGATAAGGTATCTCAAGGAATCTGGGATCTAACTAGTTCAACTGTTGTAAACTTCTCATTTCTTACAATATTTTGCAGATTGAATCAGCCCTTCCAAGTCTTGCAAGGCCTATCATGTCTTTAGATGGAAATGAAGATGCTGTAGTGGGAGCTCTCAAGCAGAGCTTGGTATGAGATCAATATCTCATTTAGCATCTATCTTGAAACTCTCATGAGATATTATTCTACTTGTTTTTGGGGAAAAAATAAATTATGTTGGGCTACCAGTGTCAGCAGAAGTGAAAAATCAATATTTGAGACTTCTGTTGCTTATGGTGTCTTTTGAACTTCCCTTGTTGTTCCATGCCTTACGAATCATTCTCCTGACACCTACTTGTGCAATCAGAGACAATTGGAGAATTTAGGAGAACAAAGGGCAGGCCTTGAAGATATGCTAAAAGAGATGAAGAGGAAGGTGAGGGCTATTCTCAGAGACATTACCCTACTTCCTTACATTTGTTTATTAAGTCTTTTTTTAGTATATTCTTGTGCAATGCTCATCTTAAGATTATATCCAGTATGAGCACTTCTACTTTTTAATCTTTATGCAGTATTTTTTTATGGTTATTTTCACATAACTAACTTGGTTTATCCAATGGTGATCCTGTAACACATGGACTAATAGAAGTAAGCTTTGACTCAAACACTAGAGATGAAGTTTTTATTAACAAATTTAGATATGAACTAAAGCCAAATTTCAAGTTTGAAGAAATTGTTTTGCAAAAACTTTGGAGAATCAGCTGTTTCAACTTGATAAGATTGACCAGGGAGATCAATGCTGTTTTGAATTTTCTTAGGCAGATTTTGCCCCTTCAATTGGTTAAAGCAGCCAGTTTGTCACTTTCTGTTGGTTGTTCCCCGGGAAATGAATTATCTTGCCATGCAGGTTTATTGTTCATTAGGCACATGATTCTGGTAAAGGGCCACAGTAGGCATGTAACTCTTCACCACAGATAGCAGTGCATATCACCTAGTGTATACACATGCATGCATTTGTTTGCATTGTTATTCTCTCATTCTTTCCTGGATGAGCTTTGGCATGGTAAGTCACGATGTGTAGTGTGTAACAAACCACGGGGCATTCTTTGACTTGGTGACAGGTATGTTAAAATTTAATCCTCGCTAATGAGAGATTGAGTTTTAGATCTAAATTATATCTGAATGACATCTACAAAAAATTTTATAGTAAAAGTCACATGTAGTTGATTTTTTTTTCCTTTCTATTAGGAATGGTGCAAGTTATGTCCTATTATGGTTTTAGAAAGGCCAGTGTTATTGGGAACTATTAAGTGGTTGTGCAACTTCAAGGTCATTCTCACCAAAGGTTCTAGATTGGTGCTATTTTTAATACACTGGTGTAGATATATCTTGTTGTATGATTATTCTTCTATGGTTTCTTTGGAGAAGACTTTTGCTTTTAAAGACATTAATGAAGTGGTACGTATCTTTAGAGATGGATTATGAAATCAAATGACTATTTTCTGATGATAAAGGCCTTTGAGACATTTGGTTATCTAATGCTCCCAGTAAATGCTTCTTAATTGCTCACATTTTAACAAGTACAGTATTTGTTCATTTAGCCAATGTCACTTCTGTTGTAGGATGATATACTGCCAAAGCTGATGGCAAGCACTGGATCACAAGAGGATCTTTTCAAGAAAGAAATTGCTAAGTATGACCAAATATGTGAAGAAATTGCACAAAATATTGAGGCACAGGAGCAAGTATTGCTTCAACTTCAAGTAAGCTAGTGTCTTCTTGCTCTTCAGTATCAAAGATTCATCATTATGTGACAGTTAGTAATTTTCTATCTTTCAATTGTTTAAGGTTTCACAATCACCACAACCATTTTCGTTAGATAGAGTGTGATTTGAGTTGATTAACAATGTTTAAGTTGATGCTTTGCAGGGAATGGGCTAATCATTAAGGAATTAAGCATGTTGGTCATTAAATATTTTAATATGTTGATTAAAGATTTAAAATCTTTAACAAGTATCAGTTGTCTTGATGCAGAGCCCATAACTCATGAGTATTATTTTTGGTTGGGCTCTTTGAATGATTAGGATCCACCACGAGCAATGCGGATTTCTATGGATGTCATAAGGCTACCAAACCATTTCTATCGTTTCATGATACCCTATCCCCTTCACTGGACCGAAAATTCACTGAGATTTCACAAGTTGTCGATATTTTGATATTATATTTGTCAAGTACTAACCCAAAGACTATGGATAATATCCTAGAAAAGCTTACCTAAGTACTTTCTCTATGAGGGTTTTTTTTGGTGTGTGGGGATGTTGACTTTAAGCTTTATTTTGATGTCATAATAAGAACAATGAAATTTTACTTAAGGTCTATGCCTATGATATAATTGTTATCCATTTTACTTGATCTTCATTGTCCTTTTCCTTAGCTCTCTAGGACAAAAGATAATCTAGATTTCACAAATATTACTAGCGGGTGTTTAAATTGATAGCACAGGCACTTTGTACTTTTCTGGCATCCATATTAAGTCAGTCTTTAGTGATATTATTTCTAATATGGCCAGACAACTGACCTCTAAATTAAGACAAACCCATCAGCTCAAGGACTGCCGCACTGCAAATTTCTGCTTCTCTTAGGTCTGCTAATAAATTTCAGCTTTTCCCAAAGGGACAGGGACCATAAGCTAGAATCAAGAAGCTGAGTATATCACCTCGGTATTAATTTATAGTTTTTTCCTTTATTTCACTCTGAATGATAATTCATTTTATTCTTGTTGCATGTTTCTATATTTTGTCTCTTATGTAACATGGCATTGCTTGAATGTAGCATACATTTCTTGTCTGTTGGTTTACTATGATGATCATGCCTTGATATTGTTTATGATCCATGTTCTTCATTTGTATTTATTTTTAACTCCAACAATGCATTAAAATGGCGTTGCTTAAGATTTTATATTCTTTCTTGTGTTAATCTGCAGTCAAAAAATGACAACTTTGCTGCTATGTTCAATCTGGAAGACTTCAAAGGTACCGGTCCATCTCCTTTTAGCTTATCAAGATACAGGAATCCATGAATCCTTTCTTTTCTCTAGTTGTTTTTTGAATGAATTTTATCCATCACCTCTTTTTGACTCCCTTTACGACTTCTAAGTACAGATTGCTTGAATCCTTGAACTGCAGTAATATTGCATCTTTGTATCTTTCATGTGGATATTATTTTCTCTGGTTCTACCCATGGTTTAATGCACATTACTGTTCTGTGGTTATTCATTATCTTGTTCATGCTTATCCTTAAGATTCTAAATTCTTGGGGCATCACAAATACAAACAAACTTATCTGTATTGATTTTGATGGTGTATGTGCTATAAATTTACAGAATTTCCAGTACCGGTATTCACTTTTTTATTAATCATAATAGTTCAACATGGAAAAATGTGCATTGTTACTATGGTTGTAATTTGTAAAGGTTCTTTAAACCAAGGTTTGTCGTGCCACCCTGTATCGCCCGGTACGGGTGGTATGTACCGGTCCGATAGGGTACCGGTATGCGGACTGCCCCATATCGAGCGGTACAGATTTAATATATAATATTATATAATATAGTACAAATATATATTAAAAATTATAAAAAAAGAAACGAGGTGTCGCCTTGCCTCGTGGGAGAGACGAGGCGGCGCCTCATCTTCCTACGCGGGAGGGCGAGGCGTCGCCTCGTCTTCTCGTGCGGGGACGAGGGCGAGGTGTCGTCTCGTCTTTCCGCGTAGGGACGAGGGCGAAGCGCCGCCTCGTCTTTTCGAGCGGGGACGAGAGCGCTGCCTCGTCTTCCCGCACGGGGACAAAGCAATGTTGCCTCATCTTCCCGCACCGGGACGAGGAAGCGTTGTTTCGTGTTCGCCCGTTGGAAGACGAGACGTCGCCTCCTCTTCCTGCTTGGGGACGAGGTGACGCCTCATCTTACAGCTCAGGGACGAGGCATCGCCTAGTCTTCCTGCGCGGGGACGAGGCAACGCCGCTTCGTTTCTCCCATGAGCCAAGGCTATGCCGTATTTTTTTATTATATATATTATATTATATTTTAATGACTGAGAGGTATGCATTGTGTGTACTGCTGGATACCGGGTACCATATCGTCTGATCAGATATCGATATGCTGGTACGGATCGATATGACAAACCTTCCTTTAAATTGTTCTTCTTGCTTCATGTTAGGACTCTAGCTAAGTCGGGTTCATCCATTCATGATTAAATCGAGTCGAGTCATGTTAGTCTGTCCAGTCGGAGTTAGTTATGAGACGGGTGAGCCCAATAGAGTCAGTTATGAGTTGGTTGGAGTTGGTTTTTATCTTCGGTTAGGATGGAGTCAGTTATTATTTTCAGTTAGGAGTTAACAAGTTAGTTAAGAGTCGAAGATTAGCGAGATTCTTGGCAGAGCCCTATAAATAAGGCTGTAAACTCTTTCATGAAATCAATAAATGAGAAATATTAGTTTTAGCCAAAAGGCAAAACCCTTGGAGACAGATCCCCTCGAAGTGATCTAGGAGGCCCGATCCCCTCGAAGAGATCGTTTATCCCCCGTTCCAACTTCTTCCTCCATGATAGAACCCTAGGGTCCTATCAATTGGTATCAGAGCAGCGATCCTCGGCATTCCTATTGTGATTTCGCGGTCACTCCTCTCATCATCATCGTCGTTGTCGTCAACGTCACGTCGTCGCCATATCTACATCTTGCTGTATAAAATTATAAAAAAAAAGAGAGAGAGAAAGAGAGAGAGAGAGAAAAGAAGTCGCAGATCTCCTCATCTTCCAAAAAAAAAAAAGAGAAAAAAGAAATAGGAAGAAAAGGAGAAACAAAAGAGAAGAAGGGGGCCCCGCACCTTCCCCCTTCTTCCTCCCCTGCTCCTGTCGCTGGCCGACGCCACCTCAGCCGCTGCCTCCCTTGCTCTCAGCTGCAACCACCACTGGGCGCTCCTCACGCTAACGCCACAGCCTCCTTCCTCTCTCGCTGCCGCAGCCCTCACCGTACTGCCATTGCCCTCTTCCTTTCCTCCTTTACTGCCGCAGCAGCTGCACGCCCTCTGTCGTTGTCTTCCTCTCCTCCCTCATCTGCCGCTGGCCACCGCTTGCTGCCGCAGTCGCTTCCAACCGGCCTTCTTCACTGCTGCCTGCCACTGTAGCATTTGTTGCCCTCTCCCTTGGCTGCCTCTTCCTCTGTCGGCCACCGTAGTTCCTCCCCTCCTCTTCATCACTGCCGGCCATCCCTGCCATCTCCCACTGCAACCGCTGCAACCCACTGCCGTAACCTCCTTCTCACAGCTGCCTGCAGCCGTCGGTCGCACACACCCACACGGTCACCACTTCTTCCTTGCGTTTCCCTTTCCTCCCTACTCCTCACCTACCGCCGGCGCCACCCGTCGTTGGCCGCTGCCTGCCACTCTTCCCCGCTGCCTCCTCTGCTTTGCTGTTGCCGCCCACTCCTTCCCCGCCGGTGCATAGTAGCGCCGCCTCCGCTTCCTGCTGCCGCAGTGCATCCGTGCCTCTGTCATTGTTGCCGCCGCCCCCATCTGCCGTCTACAGCCCCACCCCGTCGGCGCACACCCGTGCTTCAGCCACACAGTCGCTGCCACCCCTGCATCAACCGCAGTCGCACCCTCCTCTA